>CM050511.1:10892500-11440000 GCA_027563665.1 Antrozous pallidus
ATTGACCATACATTTGCTACACTACCAGCCAATAGGAGCAATATGCAAACTCACCCCCACTGCTACTGCCGAAGCCCGGCCCTGGTAAGCCTAGGGCGGCAGCTGTGGTCCTGATCGCCACAGCCCTGGGCCCAGCAGGGGGTTTAGACCCCACCTAAGCCCGACCTTGGCAAGCCTGGGGTGGCGGTGGCAGTCCCAATTGCCTTAGCCCCGGACCCAGCAGGGGGTCCATACTCTTACCAAAGCCTGGCCATGGCAAGCCTGGGCCAGCAGCTGTGGTCCAGATCATCCCTTTCTATTAAAGAGATGCACATTACTGTGAAAGCACAAGGGAACAGTTATTGAGCTAAACAATTAAGGCAATAAAAAGCACCAGGAGACCCCAATGCTCCAAGCATATGCCCAAGAGGAGAGATGACACCAGGTGAAGAGATGACTCACTTAACACAGCTACTTTTTCTATTTTTTTTTCTTTTTTCTTATGTGCAGGCTGGCTTCCTGGCTACTTGATCTTTGTCTTTGTTGATTTGCTTTAAATAAAAGTAGCAAGGGCATATAGACAAACAATTAAAAACACACACAATCTTAAATTATTTACCTAGCAATGTTACAAAACAGAAAATAGGTCATTACACCTAGGAGAGTAAACTTCTTATTCCAAGATACATTGATTTCTGAAATAGGCCAAGTTATAGGGGAAACAATGTTGCACAGGAGCAAAAGCAATGGTTCGGGAGTAAGACAAAAACTGAGTTTCAATCCTGGGTAGACTACTTTCCTTGCAGAGTTATTGAAGCTCCTCCAAACCTCTGACTCCAAATTGATAAACAGGCAACATGCCATTGCTACTGGAGAGATACTGTAAAGATGAAATAGGGTGATGTGTGTAATATCACCAGGACAGTCTCGGTGCTTACAAATCAGTGTTTAGTAACTAGATCTTACATGTCCAGGCTCACCTGTCTCTCAAATTAGCTACATTAAATGAAGACCTGGCATCAAGTTGTGTTTATTTGGATACCAGAAGGAACAAAGGAGTGATGTGGCAGGCAGGTATTAATAGAAATGCGTACTAATAAAAGGGTAATATGTTAATTAGACTGGGAGACCTTCTGGATAAAACGATGGTGGCAGGGCTGAGGCAGAGGCTGTTAGGGGTAATTAGGCTGGCAGGGGAGGGCAGTTGGGGGCAAGCAGGCCAGCTGTGGGAGGGGGACAGTTGGGGGCAATCAGGCCAGCAAGGGAGGTAGTTGGGGGTGATCAGGCCGGCAAAGGGGGCAGTTAGAGGTGATCAGATTGGAAGAGGTGCAGTTGGGGGTGATCAAGTTGGAAAGCAGAGTGGTTAGGGGTAATTAGCTCAGCAGGCAAGTGGTTAAGAGCCAGTGGTCCTGGATTGCGAGAGGGATGTCCAACTGCCAGTTTAGGCCTGATCCCTGTGGGCCTAAACCAGCAGTCAGACATCCCCCAAGGGGTCATAGATTGGAGAAGGTGCAGGTCGGGCTGAGGGTCACAGCCCACCCCCCATGCACGAATTTCGTGCACTGGGCCACTAGTATATATATATATATATATATATATATATATATATATATATATATATATTTTTTTTTAAGTGAATCTGACAATGTCACTCATCCTCTTGTTTTTCATCTAAAGTATCACCATCCACAGTGTTTAGGAAAATTATAAATTTTATTGCATGATGTACAACTCCCGGTATTTTCAGCTATCTCCAAATTTTTCTGACATTGTCTCCTGCATCCATTTTTTTTCATCCTGTACTATATTCATATTGAACCACTTCATTTCTATAATTTCCATGCTCTGTCTCAGCTTCATATTTGTTACATATTGCTGATTCTGCTGGGAATGAATTCTCTTGTCTTCAACCTCTGGCTAGCTTCTTCTCATCTTTTCTAACTTAAGCAATACTTTTTCCTAGAACTTCTATCTTCTCTATTCTGCTCCCATACATCTGTTTGAATACTTAGCAAATTGTATTAAGATTGTCAGTTTGTATGCAGGTGTAGTCTTACTATAGACTATATTACTTCTAAATTATACTAGATGGCTAGAGCCATTTTTTTCTAAGTAAATATTTTTGGATGAGATTATAAAATTTACTCTAATATCCATTTAACTTTCAGAAAATTACATTATTAAATTTGAAAATCCTGGCTTCAGTTAGGTTCTGCAACAGAACTTTCTAGCTGCTAAACTTTGGAGTGATAGAACACTAAATTGTCAGCTCCTTAAAGCCAAAAATATTGCCATTAATATAAAATGGTAATTATCAGAAGATATCTGCTGCTTAATGTTTCTGAGCATTTATATAAGAAATTATTGATATTAATGGATGGTTCAGTGCCACTGCTCCTAGGTACCTAGTCTCAATAGCAGGGACTTCTTGACTAATCCTCTACCTCATTTTGAAAGATGTGTAGCCTCCTTAACATGACAGCTCATCAAATGTTTGGGAGGATATTTTCAGCCAAAGACTTTTGTTGTTGATAGCACTTTTATCATTGCTCCTACACCTTCCTTATGTTAGTTAAAATTTCATATATTTATTTTCTTGGAAGTGTTTCTTAAATGTTTATACAAAATTTATAATTCTGTAATGAATGGTACTGAAATTATTGAAAAAGAAGAACATTTAATTATTTTTTCTCCTTGGACATTTTCCATTTATGTTTCTACTTACATAGCTAATTATGTCCTATTATGTTCTTCTAAATTATACTAGATGGTTGAAGATTTTTCCTCCCATTAAATACTTTTAGAATTTATCGTAAAATCTACACAACTATCAATTTAACATTAAATGAATTATATTACTTAGATTTGGAAAATCTGGCTTCAAGTTTGGTTCTGCCACTGAATTTACTGGCTGCTGAATTTATGCAGATTTGCCATCTCTCAGAAACTTCATCACCTAACCTTTAAAATGGTGCAAATAAAACATTTCACAAAGCACAGGTTGCTGTGAATGTTTGCAAAAAATTTACATTAAAGGGTATAGAATACATTTTATCAATAACTTTTCCTCTTCAAATTTCCAAACTATAGATTAGATGATCCAAATCTGTCTACAATTAACTGAAGTATTTAAATATCATTCACTAATTGATTCACATAATAAGCACTAGCTTCCCTTTTGTTTGGAGGATCCTAAATGGTAGAATGAATTTGAAATGTTATCATTTAAAATTGCATATGGTGCCTGAAAAAGTAAATCATGTAGCCTTTATCTTCATGAACTGCCTTTGGCCTAACTTCTGAATTATTGCAATTCATTTATCCATCCTCTTTATCATTCATACAACAATTTTTATTAAAGCTCATATTATGTTTCAGATATTGGGTTATGTGAATAATAAGACAAAATCTGTAAACTTAAATAGTTCATAATTTATTGAGAGAAAGACAAACAACAACTAAAATGCAGTGTGCAGGTGCTAGGATATATGTGTGCAGAGCATACTGTGAGACGAAGGCTTCCCAGGGAAGGTGACCCAAGTGGAGTTTCTAAAGGCAAGTAGCCGATGGGATTAACTAAGAGAAGCAGTTGGATGAGGGGTAGGAGGTGGTGTTGGTTAGGAGGTTCTCTCAAGGAAGAAAAGAGCACAGGTTTACCAGAGGAAGGAGCATGTGTAACAGCAGAAATTATAAGAAATATTGCTTATTTCAGTAAAATCATTGTAATACTCTCTTGCCAGGTCCTCTTCTCTGTCATTGGCAGAGAATAACTCATTCGGGACCTCTGAGAGGTACAATGGGATATAAATATAAGATGAAATCACAACATAGCTTGAGCAAGACTGGAAAGGAAAGGACAGGACAGATCATGAAGTCCCATATGTATTGTGCTGGGGAGTTTGAGTGTTACTATTGGAAGCTATGAATAGCTATGAAAGGATTTTAAGCTGGGTTGTGACTTGATCTGGTTAGGATTTCATGAGTATTACCACCTGATGGTGATGTGGAGTATGGGTGAAGACTGATGTAGAGTGACCTGAAGGAGCCAAGGTAAAGGTGTGAACTGAGAACTTGTCAGTGGAAATGAGCCAGAGAATCACAGGGAGTAAGCATTGCCTCTCTTTTAAAGAACTATCACTTTTTAAAATTTCAATGAAAATCAAATCCAAAATTTTTGTCATGCCCTTCAAGTGCTTACAAAACATAACTTCTAAGTGACAATAGATTGTAATACAATATAGTGTCAAAAGAGTGAGTTTGTATTTAAATCTCAGCTCACTTCAAAGTAGCTCTGTGACATTATGTAAATTACTTAACTTCTTGTGACTCAGTTTCCTCATTCCCAAAATGAGGATAAAAATCATAATGTAAATAAAAGTGTGAAATGTGATAATACAAAAAAAAACTTCTAGCACAATAATTGGGCCAGAAATGTTATTGAAAATTTATCAATAAAAGCCAGCTAATGAACACATCCTATGCCATTCTCTACATTCACTCTTACTTCAATTTCACTGGGCCTTCGGACGGAACACAGAATGAACTCTGCAGTGTTGGAGGGTTAAACCTCTTGGTCTTTAGTGTGGACCACTCTTTTTCTAATGGATTGCTTCTCTCATATCTTCCACCAATGGCTTGAAGACCACCTCTTCAGAAACTTTCCTGGAGACTTTTAAAAAATATACACTCTACTGCTAGTCTTTGTCATGACAATCTTTATAATCTTTAGCACTTAGCAAAAGCATTAAATATTTAGTTTATATATTTGCCTACCGGTTCATTGCATGTCTCCCTACCTAGACTATAAGAATAAAAATTCCTTGTGTTACCTTGTACTTAATTACACTAGTTAAGCATTGGGTGCACAGTAGGTTTCAATAAATAAATGTTAAATACAAAGTACAATATATAGACCCAGAGGGAAATTTAACACAGAAAGTATGAACTACTAGAAAAGATAATAAGCATGATGACTATGAGGGGAAGAACAATTCAAGTGGTGAGAAAAGGTGGACATTTTAGAGCCATTTGTGAACACACCTGAAGCTTTGGAGAAGGCATTTGGATATTGAGGCTGGTACTCTAAAGAAAGGTTTAAATTCAAACTAGAATCAACAGATAGCAGCAGTCATAAGCATGGGAATAGATACGGTCACCTGGAAAGGTCATAATGAGCAGACAGGAGCTTGGTAATGAACCCAAGGGACCGTTCTCAAGGATGGAGGAGGACTGGGAGGGAGGAAGACTGATAGAGGAGCTTGGGAGAAACTACCAAAGGAATCAACCAGGTGTGAGTGGTAACATGGGAGCCATGGAAGCAATTTGATCTGGGGACTTCACTTTTAACTTTAATCTTTCCTTCATTCTGAATTCAGTAGAGAGGTCTCTCAATCACACAAATAAAGGTTCCTAAAAAGTCTTTGTTCTGGGCCAAAGTTCCCTAAGTGAGTGTGAAAATTGAATCTTATTCCTGACATTCAAGGGGATGGGCGTGTACATAGTACATATACTCAGAAAGGACCTGTTTCATCCTCTCTTTTTGATGGATCCATTAGATAGCATGCTACACGATCTACAGAAGTTAAAAATAGTAAATCAGTATGGAACACTTGATTGCTGATTTTTTCTTAGAAAAAAGTAAAAAAAAAAAAGTGTGTTAGGAAAATATAAGATTCTTTTGTTAGGAAACTTTCCTGAGTGTATGAAAACAAATGTAGCTTTAAAACAAATTTGAGACAGATTGTGAGGAAGGAGGGAGGGATAGTCTCTGCCAGTTTATGTCCTTGTTTTGAATAAAGACATTCTTAGAAAATATGAATAAAAAACCTGGGATGTAGTTGATCCTAGTGGAATATAAAATTATTATTAGTGAAAACAAAACCCCACAATACCTCTCCTATTTCAAATGTGCTCAGTATTCTGCTCAACTTCATCACTGGGATTATTAGGTAAGTCTTTGTCTACAAATGATTTGTGAGCATTATACTGTTGTCCCACAATAGCCCAAAATATTATGTGAAGACACAGCTGCTTATTCCAACTGAAATTTGTCATCATTCCTGGAACTCACTGGGATCTGCCTAATTAAATGACTAAAGGATTTACCTAGACAACTATAGCAGAAGAGACCTAAGTAAACAACTATCTTTACACAATCAAGATGATTCCTACTTAAGCCAAGCTTTTTTGTTGTTATTCTTGCTGATCTCTATTTTTGCCCCTAACCTTTCTTGAATATTTGTGCAGATCTGCTTAATGCAAACAAAGCAAGTCACAGGAAATGAGTGTTGCATCAATAAAGAACAGAATTAGAGGGAAATGAATAAAGACTAAATAAATTGTGCACACAGCTTTTTACAAGATCAAATAAAACACCTTACATTTATCATTATATAAAACTTGGAGAAAATGTTTGCCACAATAGGCAGATTTAAGTGTTTTTAATGTGACTTTCTTGAGTCTTGGCTCATTGTAATGAAAATTTCCTCTCTGTCATTCCTCTCTGTCATATGGTCTTTTTGCAGAACTATCCTTCTCGCAGTCATTTATCTAACAGTCTAGAGCAGCACAGAGGCCACATCACAAGGCACAGTCTTTCTGCTTCTATAAATCAATTCAACCATCTCAAAAGTCACTCCCTTTGTTCTTTGATTTCTTTTTGAGTTCCTAGCAACCAGTATTGTGTCAGATTCTAAGTTTAGATGCATTTCTTAAATCTCTCTGAATCTCCAAATTATACTTTATCAATGTACAAGTGAGATTAAATGTTGGGCTGTTCAGTCTGAGTAGAACTACCTCAGTACAATTATTTCTTTAGGCATGGAAGCCTTACTAAAGTTCCTGTACAGGAGCAAGAACGCAGGACTGAGATTTGTTACAAATGGTGGAATTATTTGTTATTTTCTGAATGCCCCTCTTTCTCCTCTGCTCTGTCATTATGAAATCCTCACAGTAGGTTCTATACTTATTTCTTGGCATCTCTCATTCAAATAGTAATTTCTAGTTAGATTGGCTCATGCAACCCAGGTATTTAAGTCAGATTAATGTAACTCTTTTTAGAAAAAGTTAACAAGGATGCAAAGGGTCTTCCCAGGGTTATTGAAGAAGTACTCCTCAGCATGTAAACCTATAGATAATTATGCCAGTTTTAATAGGCTTTACTCCCTTGTCTGGAGTTTCACAGTCCCATTGGGGCAGGGTTGAGGGAGAGGAGAGACAGAGAAACAGTGTGATGCCCAGTTGAAAACCTGAAGGCACTGGTATGTTACATGCACTTCCATATGCTGGTTGGACTTCTCACAAAGTCTACACCAAAAGTGTCCTTTATTATCATAACTTCCTTTACTAGAGGCATGTACTGAAAGGAAACTGCCAGGCTATAACCTTCATCTTTCTATATCTGAATCAATTATGATAACCTAAAAATCTCTAAGAGATGGGACTTTCTTTTGTTGTAATGATATTCAAAGAATAAACATTGGGCTGAAGGACACCCCCCACCAAGTGCACACATTTTTGTGCACCAGGCCTCTAGTTATAAAATACTAGTGGCCCAGTGCAAAAAATTCATCCACATTGAAAGGGAATTCATTAGAGGAAATATTTTAATATTGCTATTTACCCTTCCTCTATAATAGAAGGGTCAAGAGATGAAAGAAAATTAGTAAAATATATATAAAAATCCTCCTCTTGTCACACTAAGGGACCTAGAGTCAAGTTCCCACCCACCTGCATATATCTCAAAATTGCACAAGATCCAGACCCCACCAGCCCCACCCCCATTGGACAAGATCCAGATCCAGCTGGTCTCACCTCTTTCAAGCCCTGTTGCGGGGGGCACAGCCTCAGGTCCCCCGGCCTGACACTAGGTGGGGGGAGGCACAGCCTCAGGGCCCTTGTCAAGACCTACCAAGTGGGGGGCACAGCCTCAGGTCCCCCAGCCTGGTGCCAGATGGGGGCACAGCCTCAGGTTCCCTGGTGGATGCTGAGCAAGGGGCATGGCCTGAGGGCAGGGGGCACAGCCTTATGTCACCTGTCTCCACTTGGCGCCACGCAGTCTCAGGTCCCTGCTGATCGCTTGCTAAGGAAACCCTGCCTCTGTTGTGGGTGCAGCCATCTTGTGTTATGGGAACCTTACCTTTGCTGTGGACATGCCATCTTGTGATGGTGTGAGGGTTAATTTGCATATTACCTATTTATTATATAGGAAGTGTGTATTGGTTTCAAAAGCAACCAGGGGTGTACTGTAAATGCACAGGCAGTCCTGTTTTATTTCTTACCTCTTAACTGACCCACTTCTTTCTTTTTTTCTTGTTGGCATCTGATTCAGTGCCTGCTTGGACTTTCAATGTTACATCTTTCTCACAATGTATGTCCTCAAAGTAGTGGCCAACATTGTAATTGTTTTTATTTTTTTCCATATTCAGCATATATTTACTGAATTTATGTTATGTTCCTGCACTTTGCTAGAGCCTGGGAATAAGAAAAAATGTCTATAAATACTGCATAATCTAAATGGAAGATATATATGAAAGAAATTCAGTAATTGCAATAAAGTTGATTAGCAACACTGGACTCTTGGCATTCTTGGTTTATCATTCATAGTTTCGAGTATTTGAAATTTTTTTCTAAAATCATGACATGGAGATAATCATTGTGGAGACATTGATGTGAACATGAGCTCTATGAACCTAGCATGCAGAAGCTAGTCAGGTATTAAGTGTATCTGGCTTTATCTGACATCTTTATCTCAACAGGTCATGGTGTAATCATGAGTCTTTATACATGCAAGAAATATCTGGAATTATATTCTTTGATAATTGGTGGTTAGGTGGGAACTTTTTTCAAGAGCCTGTACTGGGTACCTCAGATAAACATAAGAAGGTAAAAAATTAACTTATTTCTATAAGTTAATTATAGAAAAATACTAAATTTTTTAGTATTTTTACTAAATAGTAAAAATACTATTTAGTGGGAAATAGTGGGAAAAATACTAAATCTGCGTGTCTAAATAGCAGTAAATCTTTTCTAGGTAATGGATTAGGGGTAATATTTCAGGATCAGTAAAACTCGCATATGCAGATATGAAAGCATGAAATCTTCCCATGGATGACACATAAGTAGCTCCTAGCTAAAGCACAGTGTTTGTCGGGGAAATGTTCCTAGAGCATGTGCATCATTTGGAAGGCAGTGAGAAACCTATTGCTGAAATTTATGATTGAAAATAACAGAATTAGATGTGCTTTTAATGTCAGCCAAGTGATAAAAAATGATGTATGGAAGCCCTGGCTAATATGCTCAGTGGGTTGAGCATCATCCT
The DNA here is from genome assembly GCA_027563665.1 of Antrozous pallidus. Taxonomy (NCBI): domain Eukaryota; kingdom Metazoa; phylum Chordata; class Mammalia; order Chiroptera; family Vespertilionidae; genus Antrozous; species Antrozous pallidus. The sequence goes on from CM050511.1 coordinate 10,901,799, forward strand.
GTGCACCCAAAGGTCACAAGTTCAGTCCCTGGACAGGGCAAATCCTCAGGTTGCCAGTTCTATCCCCATCAGACTGGAGGCAATGGATGGATGTTTCTCTCTCACATCGTTTTTCTCTCTCCCCTTTTCCCTTTCTCTCTATTAAAAAAATCAATAAAACATATTAATAAAAACTATGTGAAAGGGGAGAAAAAGATGGCGGCGGGTCAGAAGGACGCGTAATCATTTGTGTCCCGGGGTAGACGGGGTGAGCAGCTGAGGGTCGCGGGGGGAGTGTTTGTTGGCGAGTGGGGGGACAGCAGGGCTTTGGGAGAAGGAGGGGGACTGCTAGATTGCCCGCCCTTAACGGAGCGGCTCTGTGCGGCTCAGTTCTCTCCCAGAGCCTGGCTCAGAGGTGGCTGCACCATCTTAAAGGGGAAGAGCCTGAAGATTTTACAGTTGCCGTACCCACTGGGCGTCTGAGACCCCCCCTTCCCCCCTCCCCCAACATCGATTCCTAGTTGGTGAGGAAGCAGACTCTGGGAAACCTGTGCTCAGCCGCGGAAAGGTCAGGTTTCTCCGGGGGTTAAGGGAGCTGGTAACACAGGGAGATTCGCGCCTGGCGAAAAAAGAGGAAAACCCGCGGCCATTGGAGCCGGCAAACGTGGAGGAGGGTCCTCGGAGCTGGTGACAGGAGGGGGGATACATAGAGGGCTACACATTTGGACCTGAAGGAGAGGGCCAGCCTGGCAGTTTTGGGAGGGAGCGGGCTGCCAAACCCAAGGGGAGAAAGGGTTTCGCGCAAACATACGAGCAGGACGTGAGTTCGCGCGCCTGCGTTTGTCCTCTCTAAATCCGAATTTCTCAGCACTGAACGAGGAAGGGGGGATCCCCTGGTGGAAGAGAACCTGGGAGACCACAGGGGCGAGCTGTTTTTCTGACACTGGGGATCGGAACAGGTCCTCACCATTAGAGAGGCAACTCTGGGGTAGCCTATTTCCACAAATCAGCAGAGAATACCATAGACATAGCAGGATTTTAGAACAGGCTAGAGAGGACCAATAGACCTGGAGGTCAATTCAGAAACACTGCCACCTAGGGGCTGAATCATAAATTGTCTCTTGTGTGACACAAATTAAGGAATCAATTTTATTTCTACTACTATTTAAAATTTTTAAGTGCCATTTTATTCCTTCTTTATTCTACTCAAGATTAGTGATATATAGTCTTTTTTCATCTACCCTTTAGTATCTCTTTAATCTACTTCAACTTCCCCCTTATGCCAGCACTCTGTTGCTAACCTTTCCTTAGTTAGTGTCTTATTCCCCTTACACTTTTTCTGGTTTAGATTTTCCTTATTCTCTCTTTTTAGCCCTTGTTAAAATTTCACCCCACTTTTATATCTAATCTCCAACCACCTGCTCCAAGTCCATACACATCTAATGCTTCACCGACTTCACTATCCTAAAATGTTTTTCTCTCAGTCCTGCTGATGTTGTTTATATTTTAGCATATTTGTGAGATTGGTTTGGTTATTCTTTCCTTTTAATTTGTTTTGTGGGGCGGGAGTTGGCATTGTTTTGTGTATTGGTGATCTTTACATTGTTTTTTGATAAATTTAAGCTTCTGTGTTCCCTAACCTCCCTTGATATTAGTTGTTGTATGTAGTTTCTATCAGTCTCCAGGTACTCGTTGCTGGCTTTTTCTGGGATTAGTGGCGGTCCTCTGGGAGGTTCCAACCCATATTTATAGTTTACTCCCTTTTCCTTTCTTTTTACTCCTTCCCCTTTTCCCAACTTTATTTTGGCATTCCCTTTTCTTTCTTTCTTTCTTTCTTTCTTTCTTTCTTTCTTTCTTTCTTTCTTTCTTTCTTTCTTTTTTTTCTTTCTTCATTTTGTGTGTGCGAGTGTGTTTTCTCTTACTCTCTCTTACCCCACCTATCACCTAATTTACCTTCCTCTGGCAATCACTTTTAATTTGGAGTTACCAATACTGTGAATACATTCTTCTTCAGTGCCTGGTGTGCTGCACCTGGTTGTGTTGTAGTCTGAGCCTTTAAATCAACACAGGAGAGTGAGAACTACATAACAAGACACACAGAGAAGAAAGACTATGGGGAGACAAAGAAATAGCCCACCAATGAAAGAAAAGCAAGCCTCACCAGAAAAAGAGGTAACCGAAATGGAAGCAAACAACCTGTCAGGGAGAGAGTTCAGAGAAATGGTCATAGGGTGGATGAAGAGAACAGAAGCCAATACAAGTAAGAACCATGAGGAATTGAAGAAGAATCAGGAGGAAATGAAGAAGAGCCAGGAAGAAATGAATAAGAAATATGAAGAAATGAAGAAGAATTATGAAGAAATGAAGAGGAATTATGAAGAAATGAAGAAGACCCAAGAAGAAATGAAAAGTGACATTGCTGAGGTAAAGAACTCCAGAGAAAGTATCAGGAGTAGACTAGATGAAGCAGAGGACTGCATCAGTGAGCTGGAAGAGAAGGTAGGAAAAAACACCCAAGTAGAGCAGCTTCTAGAAAAAAAAATTAAAAAGCAGAAGGAGAGCCTAAGGGAACTTGGAAAAACATGAAACAAAACAACATACGTATAATAGGGCTTCCGGAGGGACAGGAAACTGAGCAAGGAATAGAAAACCTGTTGGAAAAAATAATGACAGAAAACTTCCCTGATATGGGAAAGAAAAAACCCACACAAATCCAAGAAGCTCACAGAGTTCCAAGCAAATTAAACCCCAAAAGACCTACAACAAGGCATGTTATAATTAAATTGGCAAACATCAACGGCAAAGTGAGAATCCTAAAAGCTGCCAGAGACAGACAGAAAGTCACCTACAAAGGAACCCCCATCAGATTAGCAAGTGATTTTTCAACAGAAACCTATCAGGCCAGAAGGGATTGGAATGAAATATACAAAGTTATGCAAAGAAAGGGTCTGAATCCTAGAATACTGTACCCAACAAGGCTATCAATAAAAATTGAAGGTTAAATCAGGAGCTTCACAGACAAAAAAGGTCTGAGGGAATACATTACAACCAAACCAGCAATGCAAGAAATGCTAAAGGGTCTGCTGTGAAAAGCAATAGGAAGCCATGAAAGAACATAGGGGCAAAGAACAAAAATGGCTACAAATAACTATCTATCAATAATTACTTTAAATGTAAATGGTTTAAATGCTCCAATCAAAAGATATAGGGTAATAGACTGGATAAGAAAACACGACCCATATATCTGCTGTCTATAAGAAACCCACCTCCAAAAGAAAGACGCACACAACTGAGGGTGAAAGGATGGAAAAAGGTTCTTCAGGCAAATGGAAATGGAAAAAAAGCTGTTGTAGCCATACATATATCCGACAAATTCGATCTCAAAGTGAAGGATGTAACAAGGGATAAAGCAGGCCATTACATAATACTAAAGGGAGCAATCCAACAAGAAGAAATAACTCTGGTAAACATATATGCATCCAATATAGGAGCACCCAAATACATACTAAAACTCCTAGAGGATATCAAGGGAGAGATAGACAGCAATACTATCATAGTAGGAGACTTTAATACCCCACTATCACCATTGGACAAATCCTCTAAACAAAAAATTAGAAAAGAAACATCAATCCTCAATGAATCACTAGACCAGAAGGAATTAATTGACATCTTCAGATCATTTCACCCCAAAGCCACAGAATATACATTCTTTTCAAGTGCCCATGGGTCATTCTCAAAGATAGACCATGTGTTGGGTCATAGGCAAAGTCTTTCAAATTCAAGAAGATAGAAATCATATCAAACACATTCTCAGATCACAATGGCATAAAGCTGGAAATCAACTACAATAGAAACAACCCAAAGAAGTCAAACACATGGAGACTAAACAGCATGCTATTAAACTATGACTGGGTTACTATGGAGATCAAGGAAGAGATAGAAAACATCATGGAAACAAATGACAACGACAGCACAACAATCCAAAATCTATGGGACACAGTGAAAGCAGTTCTGAGAGGGAAGTTCATAGCTCTACAATCCTACTGCAAAAAACTAGAAACAACGGCAATAAATTATCTAACCCAACAACTCAAAGAGTTAGAAAGAAAGCAACAAGAAAAGCCCAGTGTAAGCAGAAGGAAGGAAATAGTAAAGATCAGAGCAAAAATAAATGACATAGAGACCTAAGAAACAATAGAGAAGATCAACAAAACCAAAAGCTTGTTCTTTGAAAGATTAAACAAGATTGATGAACCTCTAGCCAGACTCACTAAGAAGCAAAGAGAGAGGACCCTAATAAATAAAATCAGAAATGAAAGAGGTGAAATAACAACAGACCCCATTGAAATACAAAGGATTGTTAAAAATTACTATGAACAACTCTACTCCAACAAACTGGACAATCTGGAGGAAATTGATATATTTCTGGAAAAATATAACCTCCCAAAACTCAATCAGGAAGAATCTAAACAACTCAATAGACCAATAACTGTGGAAGAAATTGAAGCAGTCATCATAAAGCTTCCGGCAAACAAAAGCCCAGGGCCAGACGGCTTCACAGGGGAGTTTTACCAAACATTCAAGGAAGAACTAAAACCTATACTCCTCAGACTATTCCAGAAAATTCAAGAGGATGGAACACTTCCAAACTCCTTCTATGAAGCTAACATCACCCTAATACCAAAAACAGATAAAGATGACACAATGAAAGAGAATTACAGGCCAATATCCATCATGAATATAGATGCCAAAATCCTCAATAAAATTCTAGCAAATCGGATCCAGCAGTACATCAGAAAGATCATACACCATGACCAAGTAGGATTTATCCCAGGAATGCAAGGATGGTACAATATCTGCAAATCAATAAATGTGATACATCACATTAACAAATTGAGAGATAAAAATCACATAGTCATATCAATTGATGCAGAAAAAGCATTTGACAAAATCCAACACCCTTTCTTGATAAAAACTCTCAACAAGGTAGGAATAGAAGGATCATACCTCAACATAATAAAAGCCATATATGATAAACCCACAGCAAACATCATACTCAATGGGCAAAAACTACAACCATTTCCCTTAAGAACAGGAACAAGACAGGGCTGCCCCCTCTCACCACTCCTATTCAACATAGTACTGGAAGTATTAGCCATTGCAATTAGACAAGAAGATGAAATAAAAGGCATCCAAATTGGAAAAGAAGAAGTAAAGCTATCCTTATTTGCAGATGTCATGATATTGTACATAAAAAACCCGAAAGACTCCATAAAAAAGCTAAGAGACTTAATAAATGAGTTCAGCAATGTAACAGGCTACAAAATCAATGCCAAGAAATCTATGGCATTCCTATACACCAATAGTGAACTTACAGAAAGGGAGACTAAAAAAGCAATCCCATTTACCATCACACCAAAAAAATTAAGATACCTAGGAATAAACTTAACTAAGGAGGTAAAAGACCTATGCGCAGAAAACTACAGGACGCTAAAAAAAGAGATAGAGGAAGATGTAAACAGATAAAAGAACATACTATGTTCATGGATTGGGAGAATCAACATAATTAACATGTCCATACTACCCAAAGCAATCTATAAATTTAATGCACTCCCCATTAAAATACCAATGGCATACTTCACAGACCTAGAAAGAACTCTCCAAAAATTCACATGGAATAAAAAAAGGCCCCGAATAGCCACAGCAATGCTGAGAAAGAAGCACCAAGTCGGTGGGATTGCAATCCCAGATTTCAAGCTGTATTACAAAGCTACTGTTCTCAAAACAGCCTGGTACTGGCACAAGAACAGACATATAGATCAATGGAATAGAATAGAGAATACAGATATCAACCCAAACCACAATGCTCAATTAATATTTGACAAAGGAGGTATGAACATAAAATGGCATCAAGATAGTCTCTTCAATAAATGGTGTTGGGAAAATTGGATAGATACATGCAAAAAAATGAACCTAGACCACCAACTGACACCATTCACAAAAATAAACTCCAAATGGATACAAGACTTAAACATAAGATAGGAAACCATAAAAAAATTATAGGAATGTACGGGAAATAAAATCTCAGACATATGCCAAAAGAACTTCTTTGATGATACTGCTCCTAGGGCAATGGAAGCTAAAGACAGAATAAACAAATGGGACTACATCAAAATAAAAAGGTTTTGCACAGCTAAACAAACCATCAACAAAACAACAAGAAAACCCACTGTATGGGAGAACATATTTGCAAATGTTATCAGTGATAAAGATTTAATCTCAAGCATCTATAGGCAACTCACACAACTCAATAAAAGGAAGACAAATGACCCAATAAAAAAATGGGCAACAGACCTAAATAGAACCTTTTCTAAAGAAGACAAAAGGAAGGCCCAGAGACATATGAAAACTTGCTCAAAGTCACTAATTATCCGAGAGATGCAAATCAAAACGACTATGTGGTACCATCTCACACCTGTCAGAATGGCTTACACCAACAAATCAACAAATGACAAGTGCTGGTGAGGATGTGGAGAAAAAGGAACTCTCCTGCACTGTTGGTGGGATTGTAGACTAGTGCAGCCACTGTGGAGAACAGTATGGAGTTTCCTCAAAAAACTAAAAATGGAGCTCCCATTCAACCCAGTGATCCCACTTCTAGGAATATACCCCAAGAAACTAGAAAGGCGAATTAGAAAGGATATATGTTCCCCTATGTTCATAGCAGCACAATTTATCATAGCTAAGACTTGGAAACAGCCTAAGTGCCCATCAGCAGATGAGTGGATTAAAAAACTGTGGTACATCTACACAATGGAATACTATGCTGCGGTAAAAAAGAAAGAGCTCCTACCATTTGTAACAACATGGCTGGAATTAGAGAGCATTATGCTAAGTGAAATTAGCCAGGTGGAGAAAGACAAATATCACATGATCTCACTCATTTGAGGAATATAATGAATGACACAGACTGATAAACAAGAATGGATCCAGAGACTGAGAAAAGTCCATCCAAATGTCAAACCTCAGGGTAAGTGGCAGGTGGTGGGAGTAAGGGGGAAAGTCAATATATTTGAATGCTTGAACTAAGGTAAGTGATTTGTGTTTTTACATCCCTGACAAAGTTTATATAAAGTTATAAAAAAATTGGCAGCTAGTTTGAGATTGAATTAACATGGCCTAGAGCATGTCATCTCTTATGGACACCAGTTCTTAGGCTAGGCCCTCCTTAACCTCCCGTGACACCACAATACCCTTACATGATATTATTCTACAATGTCATTATAATATTTGATATTTGACAACAGCATATTATACAATTATCCCGAATAAACTTACAAACTAATTCTTTGAATGTTGGGCAGCAAATTAAAAAAAGGATAGGAAATCCCTTTCAGAAGGGATTAAGGCACTGGGAAGGCATCTGAGCATTCTATATTGGCCTCTCTGGCCCTTTTGCCAAGAGGGACCCTCTTCTTATTATCCAAATACACACAGCTGGTGCCTGAGCTTTCAGTTCCAGCTGTAGCTGAAGCCTCTGGGCAGCTGGCACCATGGATCTGTTTCTCGACCAGTGGCGTGAGCTGGGCCCTCTCTGGAGAAGAAACCTGGGTCACCCGAGATATGTGATCAGTAACGGGACCCCACCAGCAGGCGAGGGGACCCCATGGCAGGTGCTGGACGTGGAGGCCACGGGGGCATAGACTACAAAGGAGACAGGACTGAACCTCACATCACCCTGTTTGGCCCCGGAGGACGGCTGGTTAGCCAGAGACAGGTAAGATTCCTCAGGGAAGGAACAACCTAAGACAGGCACAGTCGCAGAGGGGCCAACAGGAGAGAACTAAAAGATCAACAGAGTTGGGGCACAGACCCTTATCCACAAACCTTGCAGGGCCTTGAATTCTCACCCCTCCTGAGGAAGGTCCCCTACCCCCATGGCTGCTACGCCTCCCACGCACAACTCACACCGGGACCCAGGTTGCAGACAGAGACTCGGCCAGCAATAGCTGCCCTATATCTAAATTTAATTTATTACAAGGAATTCTGAGGACCTACTCAAAAATGCAAATATTCCTTTCCACAAGTATTTACTGGGTAAACTAAGATTTCTGCTTGAGTATTAAAATTGACACTAAAATAGTAATCAAGTTGTCAGATTAATTTAAATTGGCCAAGTGAAATAAGTGAATACTCAAGAAAATCTAACTGTACTGGACAAAAAGCTTTTCCTAAAACATTAACTCAATTATCTATTAGTAGTTCATCTCACTGCAAATTTGCCTAACATCCAAAGAACCTAAAGTAGTAATATTTGTATGCAAAAATTAAAATTTAAAATTACCAAGACTGCAATCTAAAATTTCCAAAAGCCCCTATTAACCAAAAAAAGGGGGGTGGGGGACAATGAGGTAATATCATGTAAGGAAAAATATCCTATAAGTAAAATACATGTAGAAAATTCTTACTCCAGAAAAGAAAATTCCATTTGTAAAACCAGCTGCAGGACATCCATAAAAAAACACACACATGGTGTCAAAATAAGCCAAAGGAAAATCATTTAGGCAAAAATAAAAAGAATCACAAGTCTATTTTGCAGAGAGGATCCCTTTGTTAAACTTTGGTCGAGAATGTGTTTGTGTGTTTGCAGAGAACAACTCCAAGACCATGTGGGTTCCTGTGACAGTGAGGAACTGATGGGCCTGTTCCATCCACGAGGATGGTCCAGAGATGGCGGACGCTGACGACACCTTGCAATGCTAGCAGTCGGCAGCTGTGTGTGGCTGCAGGAGGCCCAGGAACATACCAGAGAGGATGGATCTTGCATTGCCAGGATGTGTCTACCATCTGGATACCATTGCTGTCATGTATACATGAAGAACTGTTTGACATTGAAACTGGGACTCAGAACAGTTGGACATTAAACTGACACTCAAACTTTTTTTGCTCTTATACGTTTGTTTTCAGTATGCAGAGGCAAGATATTTTTGAAGAAAAGAAACAGGGTAGAGTGATTGATATAGAGGCAGGGTGGCCTCGAACAGGCTGTCAAGCTACAGGGGGAAGGCTGGAGTGGAGTGGAGGCAGATGCTGGGGGAGATCAACCGAAGGACTTGTATGCATACATATGAGCATATCCAATGAATGAAAGACTCTGGGGTGGGGAGGGAGGCAGGTGGGGACATGTGCTGGGGGGTAGGGAAGGCTGGGGGGAGGGTATTGGGGGGGAGGAAAACATATGTACTACTATTAAATATAAGTTATATTGTAAATAAAATTTAAAAAAAGTAAAAACAAACAAACAAACAAACAAAAAAACTATGTGAAAGAATTCTTATTATATTCTGTATTTTAAGAAATTTATTTGTTATGGATTCTCCCAGGGTTGAGTCAAAGGAAAGATTTGAGGAAAAGGAGTTCTGAGCTTTTTTAAAAACACTTACATATTTATATTTTTAGGTAATCCAATGAGATCACCTATAATTATTGTGACAGTAAAACAGGAAAGGCAAGTCAGCCAAGGTCTCATCATGCAAGTTAGCTCTTTGAATATCTGAGACTAAACTCACTGGGGAACTGTGAGAGCCAGTGAAAACTATACATTTAACAGTTCTTTCAGCCAGAAGATGTGAAATTCTGGCTCCCTGAGTAGATGTCAAATACGCTATCTAGGCCAGAAACAAACAAACAAACACCCAGAACAACTATATGGATACACTCTCTCTCAGGTGGCTGTCACTGAGGTGGTGAGGTGGTAAGGGTGAAAGTGTATAGGAAGATACTGATGTCATCTTACCTAATAATAGCAAACATGTAAATTGACCATACCTCTGTTATGCCCCACAGCCTATCAGGGTGAGTATGCAAATTAACCCAACAAATATGGTGGGTTAATTTGCATATGCAGGCACAGAATGACAGGGAGGGGTGGGATGCCTGCCATGAGGGGCCTGGGAGGGTAGTGGAGGGAGCTACAGGAGCAGTGCTCCAGTCAGAAACGAGCACTTGCCAGCTCCCAGGCAGGCCAGGGATTGGTTATGTGCCAGCTCCTGGGTGCCCAGGGAGCAGGGACTTGCCGGTTCCTGGGAGGGCCAGGATCAGGGACTTGCCAGCTCCCCTGGGGGGCAAGATGCAGAACTTAATGGCTCCAGTGTGGCTGGGAGTGAAGCCAGGGGAAGGAAGGAATATACTTGCATGAATATCATGGGGACTCTAGTATTACCTAATAAAAGAGTAGCCCTAACCAGTTTGGCTCAGTGGATACAGCATCAGTCTATGGACTAAAACGTCCCAGGTTTGATTCTAGTCAAGGGCATGTATCTTGGTTGCGGACACATCTCCAGTAGAAGGTGCAGGAGACAGCTGAATTGGTGCCTCTCTCATCAATGTTTCTAACTCTGTATGCCTCCGCCTTCCTCTTTGTAAAAAATCAACAAAATATATTTAAAAAATAATCCTATCTAATAAAAGAGAAACATGCAAATTGACCATACCTTTGCTGTGCTACCAGCCAATAGGAACAATATGCAAATTAACCCCCAAGCAAGATGGTGACTGGACCCAAAGCCCAGCCCTGGCAAGCCTGGGATGGCAGCTGTGGTCCTGATTGCCACAGCCCCGGGCCCAGCAGGGTGTCCAGACCCCTGCCGCCACCACCGAAGCCCAGCCCTGGCAACCCTGGGGCCGTGGTTGTGGTCCCGAGCACCACAACCCCAGGCCCAACAGGGAGTCTGGACCTTAATTTTCACATTTGTAAAATTGTCAATATTGACGTTCATGTGGTTTTTTGAATCAGAATTTCATTACACAACCTCAATACTGTACAGTGTTCATCCCTTTGTATTAAATAGATGCACATTACTGTGAAAGCACAAGGGAACAGTTATTGAGCTAAACATTAAGGCAACAAAAAGCACCCGGAGGCCCCAATGCTCCAAGGCATATGCCCAAGAGGAGAGATGACACCAGGTGAAGAGATGACTCACTTAACACAGCTACTTTTTCTATTTTTTTTTTCTTTTTTCTTATGTGCAGGCTGGCTTCCTGGCTACTTGATCTTTGTTTTTGTTGATTTGCTTTAAATAAAAGTAGCAAGGGCATATAGACAAACAATTAAAAACACGCACAATCTTAAATTATTTACCTAGCAATGTTACAAAACAGAAAATAGGTCATTACACCTAGGAGAGTAAACTTCTTATTCCAAGATACATTGATTTCTGAAATAGGCCAAGTTATAGGGGAAACAATGTTGCACAGGAGCAAAAGCAATGGTTCGGGAGTAAGACAAAAACTGAGTTTCAATCCTGGGTAGACTACTTTTCTTGCAGAGTTATTAAATCCCCACCAAACCTCTGATTCCAAATCAGAAAACAGGCAACATGCCATCGCTACTGGAGAGATACTGTGAAGATGAAATAAGGTGATGTGTGTAACATCACCAGGACAGTCCCAGTGCTTAGTAACTGGATCTTACATGTCCAAGCTCACCTGTCTCTCAAATTAGCTACATTAAATGAAGACCTGCCATCAAGTTGTATTTATTTGGGTGCCAGAAGGAACAGAGGAGTGACATGGCAGGCAGGTATTAATAGAAATCTATACTAATAAAAGGGTAACATGCTAATTAGATCGGGTCAACTGGCCATCTTGCAGACATGTGACTTCCTTCCAGACAAAGCCATGGTGGTGGGGGCCAAGGCAGAGGTAGTTAGGGGCAATCAGGCTGGCAGGGGAAGGCAGTTGGAAGCAATATCAGGCCATCACGGGAGGGCAGTTAGGGACAGTGAGGCAAGCAGAGGCAGTTAGGAGCTATCAGGCAGGCAGTCAGGTATGCAGTTAGAAGCCAGCGGTCCCCAAACTGGTAGTCAGACACCCCTCAAGGGGTCCCCGATTGTAGAGGTTGCAGGCTGGACTGAGGGAATACTGCCTCCCATGCATGAATTTCATGCACGAAGCCCCTAGTCCTATATAATAAAAGCCTAATATGCAAATCAACCAAATGGCAGAATGAACAATGGAATGACTGGTTGCTATGTGCACACTGATCACCAGGGGACAGATGCTCAATGCAGAGGCTGCCCCAGCTTGCAGGCCCCATGCCAGACAAGGCAAGTGCCAGCAGGAGCCTGATCACTTTGCCCCACAGATTAGCCCTAATCACCAGCCAGGCCTAGGAACCCTAACCATGCATGAATTTGTGCAGTAGGCCTCTAGTTTATTATAATAAAGAGTCTAAGGATTCACTGACAGGAAAAAAGTACTGCTTATGCTTTTACAAATACATTTCCACAACTAGAAAAGTATTTTAAAATATATTACATAGGTCAGGGTCATTAACTTTGAATTTCATGCTTCTCTACATACTCTTCTACATTATTGAGCTCATACTATGTTCAAGGGGTTTTCACTTATTTTAATTTTATTTTATTCTCCTATAAACTCTGGACATATGCAAGGCCAATAGAATCATTCTTGTGTTATAGATGAAGAAACTGGGTTCAGAGAAATTAAACACTTTGGCTACAGTAAAAACCAGATCTTCTGTCCTTTTTTTTTTTTTAATTTAGCTCCAGCAAAAAGGACATTCAGCTTGCATATGTCTATCTTAGTGGTAATTTAGTTAAATATTAAAGTATTATTATTGAAATTAAAAAAACAATTAGAATATTAAACATTTGCCAGTTCTTTTTTGTGTATGTGTATGAAGAAGATGCCATGCAGGGAGTTCAGAGAATGTATAGCCTTTTCTGACTGCAGATGTTTAAAGGTGGAACAAAGATATAAGACAGACACCATTCATGCTGCCTGGATTGGGGAAAGTTGGATCATACTTGGCAGGATCCTTAGCTTGAGAGAAAAAAGTAAGTATTTTGGGAATTAGAGTTGAATTGCAATTGCTGAAAAGTGACTAAGTAGATCATAGAAGATTGTAACCAGACAGAGAGAGTGAAGAGATGAGTTCAGTAATCAGTGGGTCAGAAACTGGGGAGTCAGTTGAAATAAGAAGACAAATCACAAGGATGAGATAGGTAATCAAAGGTTTGGAGCAATAGAAAGAAATAAAAATATACCAAAATGTAGGACAAACCAAAAGGTCAGTTATTTAGATAATTGGCTCAGACAACAAGGAATGGAATTACATTGTAGGAAAGATGGAACTTGGGGAGGTCATTGGCTATAAAACAATAGAATTTAAGTTCCTAAAGTTATATCACCTTAGGAGAACTTCTTAAAAATCTTTCTGCTACAGTAGAACCAATTCCATGAATTAGCATTTGGGAAGAATCTGTTCTACTAATGATCTAAAACATTTTATTTTTCTCACTGAAAATAGGTCAGATATAAAAGAACTAGGCTTAAATGCTTACTGTCAGCTGCAAACATGCATTGCACTTTTAATGAGGAAAGAAGATATTGGAAATGTTTCCAAAGCCATTATGATTATGAGCAAGGACACTCAGGGTAAATCTGAGTGCCAGTAAGTGGCTTTTATCTGTAGCACTTAACAGATTATCTTGCAAGGAAAGAATTTTGAGGCAGGTGTTATGAATGTGCTCTGTCCAACCTGTACACCATTAGAGCATTGGCTGCAACATAGTTTGAGTTACTTCAGCTCAGACAGGATTTTTTTTAACACTGGAAGAGAGGAACTCTTAATCTATGACTTGAAAATAGTAACAAAAGTATTACTCAAAAATTATTCAACCCCACTATAAAATTAATTGCTTACAGCTCATCTAACAGTGAGCTTAAAATGAATAAATAATAATCTATAAAGAACATATAATTTGGTTCTGGTGCTAATATGTAAGGTGTCTTCATCAGAGAACTGGTGAAATTCTGTGGTAGATGTTCCTGTTTCTTTCTTGATCTAGTTTTACTGTCAACATTTTTTTTCTTTGACCTGACTGGACTAGTCACTAATTCTCTTTCTATGCTCCATATTTCTGTGCCATTCATCTTAGAATACTCAATATCACTTTGAATTTGAGTTCTCAAACACATTGCAGAAAATTCTCAGTCCATTCCTTAGTGAAGTCACAGACTGTGTTCAACAGCCAGGCAGGGCTGTAGACTGGGCTTCACAGCTGGGCAGTGCCATACACTGGGTTCTGTGACTGCCCAGGGTCACTCTTCAGGTCCCTGGTTTTATCCTGCCAGTGGCTGTGCTCAACAGATGGGCATGGCTGCTGGCTTGGTTCCCTGCCAGAGTAGGGCTGTACGATGGGCTCCTGGATACTCTGTCTATGGCCAGTCTCCTGGTCAGGCAGGAATGGAATCTATGTTCAGCAGTTGGGTGTGATGGAGAATTTTCTTTTCTGGAAGGACAGGCTTTAGTGTATGTCCCAAGGCTGCAGAGAATTCATAGCCATGCTTCCCAGTGGAGCAGGACTATAGGTTTTGCTCAGCCGGTGAACAGGCTTGATACTAGTCACCAGATAAACCTCCCTGTTCTTATGTGCTAACTAGAGTGCTGGTGCACAACATTTGTGCACTGGAGAGGGGTGTCCCTCAGCCTGGCCTGTGCCCTATCACATTCTGGGATCCTAGGGAGTCCTTAGCATCACTGCAGAGGCGGGAGAGTTTCCTCCACCACTGCTGTGCTCGCCAGCTGTGAGCCCGGCTTCTGGCTTAGCAGGGCTCCCACTATAGGAGCATACTGACCACCAGGAAACAGCTCATGTTTTGAGAGTCTGCCCCCTGGTGGTCAGAGTGGTCATAGCAACCAGTTGTTCCACTGTTTAGTCAATTTGCATATTAGGGTTTAATTATATAGGACTAGTGGCCCGGTGCCCAAAATTCGTGCATGGAGGAGGTTTCCCTCAGCCAGCCTGCACCCTCTCCAATCAGGGACCCCAATCTAGGAACACTGGCTCCTAACTGCTCACTGGCCTGCCTGATTGATAGCCCCTAACCCCTCTGCCTGCCTGTGTGATCACCCCTAACCACCTCTGCCTGCCTGCCTGATTGCCCCTAAGTGCTCCCCTGCTGGCCTGATTGCTTCTAACTGCCTCTGCCTTGCCCCGCACCTGGACCTTGGCTTCCCTCCCTCTGGCCAGCTATAGGCACCCAGGACCTGGGTCAGCTTTACTCAGGCTGGCCACATTCACAGGCAGCCGCAGGCACCCAGGACCACAGGGCATGTGGTTTGTCCTGCGCCGCAGGCACAGGTGCAGCTGCTGGTGCCCAGGATTGTGAGCTAGGCAGCTTGTCCCTCTCCTGGGCCAGAGAGGCAGGCACAGCTGTTGGCATCTGGGACTATGGAGTGAGTGGCTTGTTTCTCTCCCAGTCCATAGCCTATCTGGTCCCCATTCCTCTCTTTTCAGTGTTGAGTGTCTGAGCCATTATGGCATGAAGATGTGATGACTATTTCCATATTAGCTCTTCATTATATATATATAGGATTTTAACTTGTCACAGTCTATCTTCAAGTGGATATTTTACCACTTCACATCTTGTATAGAAACTTCACTGTAATAAAATTTCATTTTTCCCAGGCAATCTTTGTGCTATTATTGTCATGTATTTTACTTATACAGATGTTATACAACTGAAATCACATTATTATTTGTTTAAATAGTTAACTATCTTTAAATATATTTCAATAATAAGAAACTTCTATTATATTTTTTCCTATGCATATACTGTCTTTGGTGTTTTCCATTTCTTGGTATAGATCATTATTTGTATCTGGCAAAATTTTATTTCTGCTTGCAGGTCTTCTTTTAACATTTCTTACACTACAAATCTGCTGGTGATTAAAAAAATTCAATCTTTTACACATAAAAATATTTTAACTATTTCTAAAATAGGTAAAAATATTTTGACTATTTTAAACTATTTTAAAAATATTTTCACTCAGTCTAGAATCATAAATTGAGAGGATTTTCACCCTTGTGAGTACTTTAATGATGTTGCTCTACTATCTTCTCCCTTACACTGTTTCTGATGAGAAATCTTTTGTAATCTTTATGTTTATTCCTGTGTATAGTGTGTCTCTTTTCTTCTGACTACAGCCCAGCATCTGGCCACCTCAGGACCTCATGATGGATCAGGGCCCGGCCATCACTGGGCCCCGCCCACAGACCAGGCCAGCCTAACCCCAGGGCCCAAAAGGGCTCCTGCCCCTTGCACCGTCGCTGCTCCATGGGACCCCAGCCTAGGGAGTGGACACTGCACTGGCTGTCCTGGCCAGGACCGCCAGCGCAGTGTCTGCTTCCCAGGCCGCCTCCTCAGTGCCACATCTGTGGATTGGCAGTGGCAGTGGTGCAAGGGGTGGGGCCACTGTGTCCCCACCCCCGCTCCTGATTGGCTGGTGGGTGTAGCGAAGGTACAGTCAAATTTGCATGTTATTCTTTTATTTGATAGGATGATGATAATTATTCCTATTCTGGGTAGGCAGAATATGTTTACTTCCTGATCCCCACAAGCTGTGAACTGGCAAGGGTAAATCCCCCTTGGGGTTAAAGATGTTAAACAGGTGTATTTAAGTAAATGGATTAGCCTAGACTATCCAGGTGAATCCTATGAATTACAAGTATACTCAAATGTAAAAATGGGAGGCAGAAGGGTTAATGTCAACTGTCAGGATGTAAGAAAGACTCTCGTTACCATTCTGACTTTGAAGTTGGAGGAAGGAGCCAAGAGAAAAAAAATGTGGACAACAAGGAAACAGATTCTCCTCAGGAGACTCCAAAGGAGTACAGCCCTGTTAATACTTCAGTGTTAGCCCACTGAGATCTGTTTTGGACTTCTGACTTCCAGAAATGTAAGATAATAATTTGTTGTTGTTTTAAGCTGTAATGTTTTAATTTGTGGTTATGAGCTATCTGTTGTAATTTGCTATAGTAGCAAAAGAAAATTGCTATTGTATAGTTTGTTTTGAGGACACAATTGACTAATGTAATACCTAATAACATGAGCACTGGAATTAGATTAATTTGTGTTTTGAGCCACTCTCTTTCAAAATAGTGACTATTACTTTTTGAATTACCTACTATCATTCAGTTTTCTCTTCTACATGTAGGGAGATAATATCTAAAGAGACAAAATCTTTGTCAATTTACTCAACTAGAAAACTTATCAAGTATAAGAAAGTATAAAGAGTAAACTGACAAAAATTTTGTTGTTAGTTTACTCTTTATACTTTCTTATACTTGATAAGTTTTCTAGTTGGCCATAATTATATACATTGTCTCTAGAATTATTAATGCAATTAATAAATAAAGGCTCTTGATGATCACAAAGAAAGCATTAAGGGAAGCAGAGAATTCATGCCAAAAGCATATTGTTGAAAGATGAATAGAGCTAGAAGCAGACAACATGGTCTCCACTCCCCTAGTTTAGAAGAGGACCTCCAGGAGGTGGGATGGGGAATGAATCTCAGAGAAGCATAGACTCTTCTCATCCATGCTGGCCAGCTACAGGGAGCTGTGGGAAAACTCTACTATCCAGCAGGTCACCTGCACCATTCTGTGTAACACTGTGGCTCAGCAATGCAGAAAAACTTTGAGTCGGCTGTTTTGGATTTTGAGGTATCGATAAAAGCCTCCGACTGACAAAGAACTACTCATGTTGGTCAGGTAGGATGACCCTTTTAT
Source organism: Antrozous pallidus (assembly GCA_027563665.1). Classification (NCBI taxonomy): domain Eukaryota; kingdom Metazoa; phylum Chordata; class Mammalia; order Chiroptera; family Vespertilionidae; genus Antrozous; species Antrozous pallidus. Next base: position 10,919,381 of record CM050511.1, read on the forward strand.
TGACTGCAGAAACTCATGTAGACTATGTGGACAATCCTCCCTCACCACCAATTTTATTGGCTTAAGATAAACACCTCATTATCCCTAAGCAGAGTGAGATATCTCTGACATCTGAAGAAATGGGTGATGAAGTTTACAGGAACACTTTGGCTCCTATCTTATTAATGAACAGCAACAAAATAGCACCAGCCTAACTCAAGGAACCCCTCACTATGTAAATGGAGAATTAATAATCCAAATTCTAGTGAATTCAATGAGGTAATATATGTCAAGTTCTTATTAAAGGCCCTAGGCACAATAACAACAGCAACACAACTGCCCTTTTATTGAGCTACTAGTGGCATGAAATTTGTGCACTTAGCCTGTGCCCTCTCATAGTGTGTGAGCTCTGTAATTGATTGCCCCAAAGAGGTAGGCCAGAGTCAGCAGTCCTGCCTCTGTGGCATGCTCAGGGCCACAGGAACCCCAGCAGCAGGCACTCGGAGCAGCCGCCAGGATCTGCCCCTGCACCACACACACAGTGTCAAGCCCCACCCACTCAGTAATGGAATCTGACAATGTGACACCATGACAACCACTTAGGCTTTTATTAATATAGATGGCATTAATAGTTAACTTTATTCTTCCTTCTTAAAAATAATAACACCAAATATAACATTCAATAGATTCCAATGAGTATAGAATAAAAATGTCTCCCTAGTTCCTCTGCTCCCAGGATGCAGTTTCCCTTCCAGGGGGAAAAACTTGCATAGATTCTTGAACCACAACAAAGTAATTTATATGCATAATAGTAGAAATGTGTGCCATTGTTTCCTCACAAATAAGAGCACATCATACAGTTTTTGCCCTTGCTTTGTTCACTTTCTATATGCCAGTGTTTTCCACATGTGTAAATATAGTCCTACTCAACTATAATTATGAAAGTGATTTGTAAACTATAAAGTATTTATCTGTTTTCATGAAGTCGGTGCTATTTATTTGGAGGGTAAGCTGGTTCTAAAATGACTTTGATTTCTAATAGAGTTGATTATTATCCCAGGTTGATATTAAGATTTCTTTTAACTTTGGACTGATGAAGATGTGATCTACTAGTAAAAGGTAGTTTGTATTTTTGTGGTTTTGATAAGTGCTCTCAATGTCATCTCCTTTTATACTCAGAAATATCCTCTTTATTGTAGAATTGGCAACAAGCAAAGCTAAACAAAACCTGTTGGATGTGTACCCTTGTGATAATTGCCACACTTCAAATTATTTACATAAGACCATGTTCATCCAAATGGGCTCTTTAATCATCAAGCTGTGCATATAGACTAGAAGGCCTATTTTAGGTTATGGCCATAGATAGCTGCTACCTCAGGATTTGTGTTTATAAATATGCAGCATTTCTTCCACAGTAAGCAGGATGAGCAGACTTGTAGGAGGTCTAACCAGCTGCTACAAATGTTGGCCCTTCAGGCCTGATTACGAGGCTGTATGAGCTCGACTCCTGCAAGCAGGGCCAACTCTTGCTTGTCTCCCCACACTGAAGTCACTGTCTTTTAGGCCGACATCCAAGTTTGACATCATTTATCTACATGAACAGGTGCTCCCATAAAATGAACCACATAAAAAGCAAGTGCTATGGCAGAGTCTATGATTTCCCACTTTATATTGCTGTACAGGCTATGTTTGGAGACAGGCAAGGTTTCTCTACAGTCTCAAGAAGCTGAATAGAGAAAACAGAGAGGTTAACATTTTTCAGTGCAAAATAGCTGAAAAATCTAGAAGGTTTTATTTTTACAAAGCTCTCTAGAAACATACCAATTCCTTGAATTCCTTTTACATGATTTCTACTACATTTCTTGGTGTCAGAATTGGTATGTGGCTGCAGTTTGGTACAGTGTTAGGACAAAAGAATGGACGGTGTTGTATATTTAAAAGTCATCGGGGTCTACCAAAGAGGACGGTGAAAAACTGGAGGAGGGATAAGTTGAGGTTTTTCCAAAAGGAAAGGAACATATTTAATTCAAATAAAATATTTTGGAGCTCTCACTGTTTCTAAAGTACTGAGGTAATTACCGCATACAAAAAATATCTCAAAAGTTCAGGAAATTAGAGTATATATTTAAAAAGAAATGAAGTTGTAAAATTTCCCTAATAATATAGAAAAGCAATAATTTATTTCTTACTGTCAGGACTTTCAAAAGTCCAACTCCCACTTATTTTAAAATGTAGAAGTTGTTCTAGATTTAAAATTTTAGAAAGGTGAGATCACTTTAAAATTTTCAGTTAGAATATCTTATGAATTTCTGACGATTGAATAACCCAAGTAGAGGATCTATCCAAATTGAATGAACACTTATTTTCCAAGACATATTTTACTTATCTCATTACATCAATTCAAAAGTCTAGCTCAGCAAACTCTATGAAAAGAGAACTGTGCAATATTTAGGGAGTAGAAATTTAGTATGATATTCTCATATCAATGTCTCACTGTCAGCTGTCACAAAATTGAAATATCATCTCTTGCAGGGTTAAACAAAATAAGAAAGAAATGCCAGATACCTTAGAAATAAATCTCAAAATTCTATTATTTTAATGTATAGTTTTTAGATAAAATTAAAAATGTACAATAAAAATTGTAAAAAAAGTTTTTAAAAATTTAACATATCTCTACGTCATTCACATAAGTCCTTATTGTGTAAGTGAACTGTATGCCATAAATGGTTTATTTAAATTTTATATTTGAGTTTTGATTTTTTTAAGGAAGTACATTATTAGCTATTAGTTGTGCATCATATGGTTGGATTCTACTTTTTGTCTACTAATTAGAGCTAAAGAAACTGATGGATTTTTTAAATGAGTATTTTGTATAAAATATTTAGACTATTTTGAATTAACCTGTTACCCCTAGAATTGTTCACTTGCTATTAGGATAACAAGTTAAATGCTGGAAATCTTTTCTTGTTCCAATGTTGTTGTTGGGTTTTTTTTTATTTTTATCTCAAGATACTGTTTTATAGTCTTTCACAATTCATCTTTTTTCTTGAGTGTGAGCTAAATCTGTCAGAACACCTATCCCTACTTAAAGTTTAAAAAGTTTAAATTATCATATACAGTTACAAATTTGTTTACAATATAAGAATTTTTGATGAAAAGTAAAATGATTTTATGTGCAGTGGTAAATGTCTTATGCTAATAGTTAAATATCCTTAGACTAAGGATAAATAAATGGACACTCAAGAAGAATGTAGTCACAAAAATGAACCTACTACTTCAGTTACCTGCTAATGTTAGTATTTTGGTCTTGTGAATACACTATATTGTTGAGTAAGCCTAAACTGGCACATTCTATTTTATATTTAATGCTATTCCATTCATGAAATGTGGTTATGTGGTGGGAGATGATGAAGAGGTGTGGTGTGGCTCAATGTCTGCTTTCTGAGAGATAAAAATGGATTCAGCTCAAAAGATTTCCCCAGAAGACAGCCTGTTCACATTCCCTCTGTGATTCTTTCTAATAGTTTATGTCCTGTTTTGATGTGGGGAAAAACAGAAGGTCTAGTGTTTATTTTCATGCCTCTGAGCAAGAAGCTCAGCTAGTAGCCTCATATGCATACACAATACTAGTAAAGGCAATTTGATTTGTTTAGGTGACTTGTTATATAGCTGATGGGGAGAAGTCATAACCAGGGAAGGAAATGCCATATATTCAGTGAATATATTTTTATCAGTCACTCTTTTTATGGATTAAAATAACAACAAGTTGACTTTATGCTGGAGATCTGTCTCAGATATTTTATGATCTTAATGTGGCCATGGAACTGAAACTTTATAGTTTATATAGCTTACTATCTTTGCTTCTTTTTTCAACTTAGCAGTACTTCCCTGGGAACATGCAAATGATTAGAATTCTGATTATTAATACGAACAAAATAAAAAGAACACATTTAATTAAAATTTAGAAATTGAGTCCCATAATAAAGTATTCATTTATATTCAAAAATGCTAGTAATCTTCAGTCTTTGTTCATGAGATCCAAAATTCAATCAGTAAATCACTTTAACAATAGGATCCAAAAAAGAAAAGACAAAATCAATTTTTTCAAGATAACTACTTGCTGCTATTGATCAAAGCTGATCTAGGTTTATATACTATTGGCAAGTTGCAGATGAGATTTTTTGGATTTACTAATGTAAATGTATCATTGCCAAATGTTTCAGTAATGATTTCTGTTTGCTATCACTCTTGGTTGTAACATGAGCAAATACAGCGATATTATGTTTTCTGTTGTGAAAATTATGCTGCAAAGAATGAGCATTCACATTTTTGTTTATTTGCCAGATAAATGCAACTGATTTGCTGGAATGAAATGCCTAAGTATTTTCTACCCTGCTGCTTTCTTAAAGCCAGCTTCATTACCATCTATGTTCAACATAATTTCTTTCAGATTTGGAAGTTTAAGGAATTGTTTTAGATATGACAGTATCAAAAAATATAATAGTGCAGGAAAATCTACTTTTAGTATGGACACTTTGATTTATAGTTTTGTTTGGTTTTGTTTTCTCTTCTGAATTTAGTGGTTCATGAGCCTCAGGAAATAAAATATGGTTAAAGAACTATCTGAGGAATTCCTAACATGGAGGCCAGCAGGGCAGGAGTGAGGGTGAAAGTGTGAGGGTGGGGAGGAGGAAGGATGGGAGAAGGTGGCTGTGTAGGTGTGCTGGCATGTGGGGGGGGGGGTCAGTCAGATAGCACTTGGGAGTTACTGGGCGGGAAGTGAGGACTCTCCTGACCCTGGAGCCACTGCTGCCTCCACGGTCACTCCCCTAGTGCGGTTCCATTTCGGAGATCGCACCACTGTGAAGGTTTTATAAGATTCTCCTCAGGAGGAGGTTGTGGGCAGCAGCGGCTGGGCACCCAGCCTTGCCGTGACCCGGATTCACTGCTGCCTGTCCCAAATTCACACGTACCCTGCCCTGGACCTACTAGAACTGTGGACTTGATGAGACTGAAGAGGGCATGGGACTGCGATAAGAGACCTCCCAGGGCACTGCCAATGGAGACTGCAGAGTGGGTGCAGCAGCGGAAGCGTGGGGCTGAAGCCCCTAGATAGAGCAGGTAGCACCCCACCATGGTGCGGCCTGGAAAGCTCTGCCTGGTCAGTGGGAAGGGCCACGCAGTGGAGCTCAGGGCCAGCTCCATGGAGAGCTATGAAGGACACACAGTGTTGAATCTGGGGGCCCGTTTATTTCTTGGAGGAACTTGTGCTGGTGGGCACAGGATGGCTAGACAGCAGGATCAGGAAGGAGAATCAGCCGTGCCTATCTGGAATGTGGGGGAAGTGCCCTCATTCCCACTGGCAAAACAGTTGTTTCTGACCCAACATGCAGTGACCAGAGGCAAGGGAGAACAGTCCAGGGGTGGAAATTTGTGTTTCTGCAGGTGGCAGCAGGGAGATGCCAGCAAGCCAGGCAGAGCTGAGGCATTGGAAGGAGAGGAAGGACCCAGCTGCACCTCCTACAAGTTGCTGGAACCAACAGGAATCTGAATAAACCACCCCAGGCCGGCAGGGGGCTGCAGTTAGGGTCAATCAGGCCATTGAAGGGCACTTGGGGGTAACCAGGGTGGCAGGGGAGAGGGCAGTAAAGGGTAACCAGGCTGGCAGGGAAAGCAGTTAGTGGCAACCAGATAGGCAGGGAGGGCAGTTAGGGAGAATCAGGCTGGCATGCAGAGGCAGTGAGGAGTGATCTGGCTGGCAGGGTGGGGCAGTTAGGGGCAACCAGGCAGGCAAGCAGGTGTAAGAGTAGGAGCCATCAGTCCAGGATTGTGAGAGGGATGTCCAACTGCCAGAGTAGACCCAGTCCCAAGGCAGATAGGAGGGACCAGGACTCTAAGGGAGGGTAGTTGGGGGTGATGAAGCCTGAAGTGGAGGGCAGTTAGGCTAGGCATGACCAGGCTGGCAGAGGAGGGAAGTTGGGGACGACTGGGTCTGAAGGGAAAGGCAGTTGGGGGTGAGGGGTGGGACAAGGCCTGCAGGGGAGAGCAGTTGCAGGGGGGGGGGGGACCAGGCCAACAGGGGAAGGCAGTTATGAGTGATCAAGCCTCTAGGCAAGGGCAGTTAGGGGTGACCAGGTCTGCAGTGGAGGGCAGTTAGGGGCAATCAGGCTAGCAGGGGAGCAATTGGCATCAATCAGGCTGGCAGGGGAACTGTTAGGCATCAATCAGACTGGTAGGGAAGTGGTTAGGGGAGATCAGGCTGGCAGGCAGAATCAGTTAGGGGCAATCAGACAGGCAGGCAAGCAGGCGAGCATTTGGGAGCTAGAAGTCTTGAATTGTGAGATCAGGCCTAAACGGGCAGTCGGACATCCCTCGAGGGGTCTCAGATTGGAGAGGGGGCAGGCTTGGCTGAGACACACACACACACACACACACACACACACACACACACACGTGCGCGTGCGCGCACACACACACACACACACACACACACACGAATTTCATGCATTGGGCCTCTAGTTCAGAATATAATTGAAGGATTTGAGCCTAAAACTCAGCTTTCTCCCACCACCACCACTCAATATGTCCATATCTTGGAAATGTTCATAACTTCTCTATGCTTTAGTTTTCTCAGCTATTAATGAAGTTGTAAATATAAAGCACATAGTAAAAATGTTTATTAAATGTCTTTGTTTTTTTTAAAGAAATATTTGGGGTGTTTGATGCCAGGGGTACAAGAGGCAGGGACAACTTTCTATCTTGGGTAATTAAATGTCTCTTATGTTCCTGCAGTACACTATACAAATATTCCCAGATAAGGTACAAAACAATGAAAATTGAGGCCTACCATTTGAGTGTCTATCCTCATATTTGATGATCCAGCCATATTGTTGTTTGCCCTCTCTCCATGGTTCTTATATCTTTCCCGGAAGGCCTACATACAATCCTCTCCTTTAAACCTCTTGCTTCAGAAGATGACTACTGATCTCTTTAGATACCAAAAGTGAAATGCCAAATATATACATAAGCCATATTTTAAGTCATATCAACCTATGAATAATTATCACCTTTGACCAAAATTCATCCATTATTTTCACATGATAGGTGATATAACAGATTTATATACATAACTAGAAGTCTGGTGCATGAAATTTGTGCAAAGGGTGGGGATTGTCCCTCAGTCCAGCCTGCACCCTCTCCAATCTGGAACCCCTCAAGGGATGTCTGACTGCCCATTTAGGCTGATCCTAAACAGGCAGTTGGATATCCCTCTCACAATCCAGGACTGTTGGCTCCCAACTGTTCACCTGCCTGCCTTCCTGATTGCCCTTAACCACTTCTGCCTGCCAGCCTGATTACCCGCTAACCACTCCCCTGCCAACCTGATTGATATCTAACTGCTCCCCTACCAGTCTTTTTGCACTCAACTTCCCTCTTCTGTTGGCCTGGTCACTCCTAACTGCCCTCCCCTGCAGGCCTGATCGCTCCCAACTGCCCTCATTTTCAAGCCTGCTCTATCCCAACTGCCCTCCCCTATAGGCCTGGTTCCCCACAACTGTTCTCCCCTGCAGGCCTGGGTGCCCCCAACTGCCCTTTGCTGCTGGCCTGAATGCCCACAACTGCTCTCCCTTTCAGACCTGGTCCCTTCCAACTGCCCTGCCCTGCTGGCCATCTTGTATCTACATGGGAGCAGGATCTTTGACCACATTGGGGCAGCCCAGTTGTGTGTTGGAGTGATGGTCAATCTGCATATTACTCTTTTATTGATAGGATAGAGGCCTGGTGCATGGGTGGGAGCCAGCTGGTTTGCCCTGAAAGGTGTCCTGGATCAGGATGGGGATCCCCTTTGAGCATGGGGTGGCCTGGGCGAGGGGCCTGTGGTGGTTTTCAGGCCAGCCACATACACCCCCAGTGACCCAAGTGTAGGCCCTGGTATCTGGGATTTATTTATCTTCTACAATTTAAACTTTGTAGCCTGGAGTGGAGCCAAGCCTTCTGCTTGCTCTGTGGTGGCAGCCATTTCTATTTGAATTTATTTACCTTCTGTAATTGAAACTTTGTCACCTGGAGTGGAGGACTAGGCTGGTCAGTGCTGCAGAAGCTTGGCTTCCTCCATCACCAGGGGAAACCTTAGCCTCTGGTCTCTCCAGTTCTGTGGCTGCTGCCATTTCTGTTGGGATTTATGTATGTTCTATAATTGAAACTTTGTAGCATTGAGTGGAGTCCTAGGCTGGCAAGGGCATGTGGGAATCTTGGCTTCTTCCACTGCTGGGGGAACCCAAGCCTCCCTCCTGCTCTCAGTGCCCACAGCCATCTTGGTTGGGGTTTATTTGCATATTGGCTCCTGATTGGCTGATGGGCATGGCTTGTTGGTGTAGTGAAGGTACGGTCAATTTGCATATTACTGTTATATTAAATAGGATTACTTGTAATATATAAAATCTGAGCATCCTTGGAAAAAATTACATAATTAGGCTATTAGTTATCCATCTGTGGGAGGATCATTCCCAAAGCTGGCATAATCAAGCCCCACATTCAATCTTGCTTTATTGTTCTTCAGGATAGCTAGACCTTAATTTTTTCTCTGTCAAATAGAGATGTTGGCTCAAATGTTCTATTAGGTGCCCCCACTCAAACTTAGTATAATTTTCATTGAGGATTTACTCAAGGGTAATGCACATTTTCAGTAGCTTATTTAAGATAAAGCAACAATAAAACAAACAAGTAAACATCTTATATGCCCTAGCCATGAGATGAGTCTTACTTTAAGATTAGTTTTAATTTCTGAAGGTATGAATAATATGAAATATATAATAATAACTGTATTTTACTTTAAACTATTGAGGGCTGACATAATCATAGAAATGTTGTTAGAAATTTATCAGCTGTTACAACCAAAGGTCAGCTGCAATGGAAAAACACATTTCCAGTGAATTTGAAATAAGAAATAGAAGTGGCACTTTTCAATAAATATTAAAATCCATAAAATATATGTAACTACATACATTGTTTTGTGGTGTGTTGTGGAGAGCATTGTAGAGGAACTGGCTGGATATAGTCTTGAGATCTCCAACTGAGGCTTTTTTCACTTTATGTTCAAAAGAGTGAGAGGATGAGAGTCACAATCAGCAGATAAATGAGGAAAATAGGGCTTTAGTTTGTGTTTGGAAAAGAACTTTTGTGAAGTCTTGGGACTTTCAAGAGGCACATTCAAGAGGGTGGGTTTTAAATATTTTGATAGGAGTGTTTGTCTTTCCAGATAACTGAAATCCCTGTTAGTCTTGGAGCTTTGGATTTGCCTCTTAAAATAGTTTCATACATTGTGATTGAATAATAGCAGTATAAATGCTTACTGGAAGAGTCATTATGTCCTTAAGTTATCATAGCTATTTTTTATTATCTATCTATCTATCTATCTATCATCTATGTATCTATCTTTAATCTTTTGTTGAAAGTATTACATATATTCCCCTTTTTTCACCCATTGACACCATATAGCCTACCCCTGCTCTGTGTCCCAGGCCTCCACAAATCTATTGTCTGAATCCATGGGTTGTGCATATCTATATTATAAAAGGGTAATATGCTAATTAGACTGGACATCCTCCAGATGTCCTTCCACACAAAGCCACAGTCAGTTGGTTAGGGGAAATCAGACCAGCAGGGAGGAGCAGTTAGGGGGCAATCAGACCATTAGGGGGGAGCAGTTAGGGAGCAATCAGACTGGCAGGGGAGCAGTTAAGGGGTGATCAGGCCAGCAGGCAGAGGTGGTTAGGGGAGATCAGACAGGCAGGCAGGTGAGCAGTTAGGAGCCAGTGGTCCTGGATTGTGAGAGAGATGTCCAACTGCCCGTTAAGACCAGATGCCACAGGGATCGAGCCTAAATCAGCAGTCAGACATCCCCCAATGGGTCTTGGATTAGACAGGGTGCAGGTAAGGCTGAGGGATCCCCCCATACATGAATTTCATGCACTGAGCCTCCAGTATGCATATAAGTTCTTTGGTTGATTTCTTCCAACACACCCCTGCCTTCCCTCTGAGATTCAACAGACTGTTCCAAGATTCCATATCTCTGGATTTATTTTGTTCATAGGTTTATTTTGTTCATTAGAATCCATATAAGAGTGAGATCATGTGATACCTGTCTTTTCTGACTGGCTTATTTCACGTAACATAATATTTTCGGCTCCCTCCATGCCATCTCAAAGTGTAAGAGACCCCTCCCTTTTTATTGCTGCATAGTATTCCATGGTGTAGATGTACCACAGCTTTTTTATCCACTCATCTTATGATGGACACTTGGGTTGTTTCCAGATCTAAGCTATTGTAAATTGGGATGCTATGAAGATAGGAGTGCATACATTCTTTCAGATTGGTGTTTCAGGTTTCTTAGGATATATTCCCAGAAGTTGGATCACTGGGTCAAATGGCGGTTCCATATTTAATTTTTTGAGGAAACATCACACTGGTTTTCATAAATGGCTACACCAGGCTGAATTCCCACCAGCAGTGTACTAGGACTCCCTTTTCTCCACATTCTCACCAGCACTTATCATTGTTGATTTGTTGATGGTAGCCATCCTGACAGGTGTGAGGTGATATCTCGTCATTTTAATTTGCAACTCTCTGATGATCAGTTACTTTGAGCATTTTTATTATATACCTCTTAGCCATCTGTATGTCCATTTTGGAGAAATGTATATTTAAATTCTTTCTCCATGGATTGTTTGTCTTCCCTTTGGTAAGTTGTACAGTTCCTTATACATTTTGGGCATTAACCCTTTATCAGATGTATCATTGCCAAATATGTTCTCCCATACAGTGGGATCCCTTTCCATCTTATGTATGGCTTCTTTTGCCCTGCATAAGCTTTTGCTTTTTATGTAATCCCAGTTGTTTTTCTCCTTAGTTTCCTTTGCTCTTGGAGATGCATCCACAAACATATTGCTATAAGAGATGTCTGAGATTTGCTGCCTATGGTTTCTTCTAGGATTTTTATGTTTAACTATCTTTAAGTATCTTATCCATTTTGAGTTGAGTTTTTGTACAGTGTAAGTTGGTAGTCTATTTTCATTTTACTTCATGTACTAGAGGCCCAATGCATGACACTCATGCATGGGGTGGGGGTGTCCCTCAGCCCAGCCTGCACCATCTCCAATCTGGGATCCCTTGAGGGATGTCTGACCACCCGTTTAGGCCCGATCCATCCTTCTCATAATCCAGGACTGCTGGCTCCCAATTACCCTCCCCTGCAGGCCTGGACCCCCCAACTGTCCTCCCTTGTTGGTCTGGTCCCCCTTAACTGCCCTTCCCTGCAGGCCTGGGTCCCCCCCAATTATCCTCCACTGCAGACCTGGTACTCCCCAAATGCCCTACCCTGCAGGCCTGTCCCCCCCAACTGCCTCCTCTGCTGGCCCGGTCACCCTTAACTCCCCTCCCTCCTGGCCTGATCACCCATAACTTCCCTTCCCTGCTGGCCTGGTCCTAACCAACTGCCCTTCACTCAGGCCTGGTCCCCCCAACTGCTCTCCCCTGCAGGCTAGTCTCCCCAACTGTCCTCCACTGCAGGCCCAGTCCCCAGCCAACTACCTTCCACTGCAGCCTGTCTCCCCCAACTGCCATCCATTGCAGGCCTGGTCCTCCACCCCCATAACTCTCCTTCACTCAGACCTAGTCCACTGGTCCACAGGTATCCCTTGCTGCCCTGGTTATCCCCAACTGCCCTCCTCTGCTGGCCTGGTCACCCCCAACTTCTATCCCTGGCAAACCATCTTGTGGTGGCCATCTTGTGGCAGCCATCTTTGTCCACATTGGGGTAGCCATCTTGTGTCTTGGTGTGATGGTCAATTTGCATATTATCCTTTTATTAGATAGGATCTGTCCAATTTTACTAAAACCATTTATTGAAGAGACTGTATTTACTCCATTTTATGCTCTTTTATCCTTTGTCAAATATTAATTGAGCTTATTGGCTTGGGTCAATTTCTGGGGTCTTTGTTCTGTCCCATTCATCTATATATCCGTTCTTGTGCCAGGCTGTTTTTATTACAGTAGCTTTGTAATATAATTTGATAACTGGTATTCTGATCCCTCCAACTCTGTTATTCTTTCTCAATATTACTGCAGCTATCCAGGGTCTTTTTTGGTTCCATATACATTTTTGGAATATTTTTTCTAGATCTGTGAAACATGCCATTGGTAATTTAATAGGGATTGCATTGAATCCATAGATTGCTTTGAGTAGTATGGAAATTTTAATGGATTTAATTCTACCAATCCATTGATATTGTATATTCCTCCATTTGTTTCTATTTTCCTCTATCTCTCTTTTCAATGTTCTATAGTTTTCTGAGTATAATTCTTTTACTCCGTTGGTTAAGTTTATTCCTAGGTATCTCAACTTTTTTGTTGCTATGGTAAGTGGGAATGTTTGTTTAGTTCCTCTTTCTGAGAATACATTATTGGTATAAAAATGCTTTTGATTTTGGGGTATAAATTTTGTATCCTGCTTTGTTGCCAAAATCCTTCATTAAACTTCATAGTTTTTTTTTTTATTGAGCCTTTAGGGATTTATATGTATAATCTCATGTCATCTGCAAACAATGAGAGTTTTTACTTCCTCCTTTTTAATTGGATGCATTTTATTTTTCTTCTTGTCTTATTTCAGTATTAGGACTTCCAGTACCATGTGCAATAAGAGTGGTGAAACAGATATACCTTTCTTATTCCTGTTCTTAGAGAAAATTATTTTAGTTTTTCCTACTGGGTATAATATAGGCAGATAGATTTTTACATATGGCCTTTATTATGTTGAAGTATGATCCCTCTATTTCCATTTTATTGAGAGTTTTGATCAAAAAATGGATGTTCAATTTTGTTGATTTTTTTTCTGAATCTATTAATATGATCATGTGATTTTTGACTTTCAATGTGTCTAAATGATATATACCACTTATTGATTTGTAAATACTATGCCAGCTTTGCATCCCTGGAATAAATCCTGCTTTGTCATGGTGTATGATATTTTTAATATATTGCTGGATCTGGTTTCCTAGTATTTTGTTGAGGATTTTAGCACCTATTTGCATCTGGACTATAATTCTCTTTCTTTATAAATTCTCTTTCTTTGTAATGTCTTTATCTGGTGTTGGAATTAGGATGATGCTGGTCTTGTAAAAATAGGTTGCAAGTGTTCTTTCCTTATGGATTTTTTGGAATAGTTTGAGAAGAGTGAGTGTTAGTTCTTCTTTGTATATTTGTGTAACTCCCCTGTGAATGCATGGTGACCAGGGCTTTTGTTTGCTGAGAGGTTTTTTGTTTTTCATTCAATTACATCAGTTTTTATTGGCCTATTCAGGATTTCTAAAGCTTCCTGGTTCAGTTGTGGAAGATTGTATTTTTCTAGGAATTTGTCCATTTCATATACATATTTCAGTTTATTGACATATAGTTGTTCATAGTATTTTGTTACAATCCTTTTATTTCTGTGGTGTCAGTTGTTACTTCACTACTTTCATTTCTGATTTTTTTTTTTGTGTCCTCTGTTTCTTAATCAGTCTGGTTGATAGATCAGCAATCTTGTTTATCTCTTCAAAGAACAAGCTCTTAGATTCATTGATATTTTGTATTGATTATTTCTGCTCTAATCTTTATTATTTCCTTCCTTCCACTTACTCTGGGCTTCTCTGGTTGTTCTCCTTATAATTTTTAAAGTTGTCAGGTTAAGTAGTTTATTATTTTTTTTCTTGTTTTTGTTTTTTTTTTTTGTTTTGTTTTTTGAGGAAGGCCTGGAATGCTATTAACTGCCCTCTTAGAACCGCTTTTCCTGTGTGTTAGAGATTTGAGATTGTTATGTGTTCATTTTCATTTGTTTCCAGTAAGTTTTTCATTACTTTCTTGATTTCATTGGTAACCCATTTGTTGTTTAATAACATGCTAGTTAGTGTCCATGTGTTTGAATATTTTTACTGTTCTTGATTTCTAATTTCATTCCATTATAATTGAAGAAGATGCTTGATAAGATTTCAATGTTCCTGAACTTGTAGGGACTTATTTTGTGTCCTAACATGTAGTCTACTAGTATCTTTGTGAATGACCCATGTACACTTGAGAAGAGTGTATGTTCTGCAGCTTTGGGGTGAAATGTTTTATAAATGTCAATTAAATCCATTTGATACAGGGTGTCATTTAGAGTTCCTGTTTCCTTGTTAATTTTTTTTTTTTTTTGGTCTGGAAGATCTATCTAGTGAAGTCAGTGGGGTGTTAAAGTCCACTACAATGACTGTATTGCTGCTGGATTGATTCCATTAATATTATGTAGTGATCTTTGTTGTCTCTTGTGATGCCCTTCATTTTAAAGTCTATTTTGTTAGATATGAATATTGCCACTCAGCTTTGTTTCATTTCCATTTGCATGGAAAAAAATTTCCCATCATTTGTGAGTCTTTGGTTCTGAGGTGAGTCTCCTGTTCTGAGGTGAGTCTCATATAGACAGCATATATTTGAGTCAGATGTTCATATCCATTCATCTACCCAATGTCTTTTGATTCAAGCATTTAATCCATTTATATTTAAAGTTATTAATGATATGTATTTATTTCTTACCATTTTAATTGTTTATGTCTATGTTTCTGTTTCTCTCGCTCTCTTTTCCCCCTCCTTTTTTTTTTTTTTTTTTTTTGTTGCTCTGGGAAACTCTTTATTTCACTATCTATTTTGAATGAGCCTTGCTGGGTAGTTTTTTATTTGTTTGTTTCAAATCATTGCTTTTCATTACCTTGAATACTTTATGCCGTTCATTTTTGGTTTGTAGGGTTTCTGATGATAAGTCAGCTGACAGCCTTATGAGAGCTCCTTTGTAGGTAAAAAATATATATTTTGTTTTTCTCTTGCTGCCTTTAAGATCCTCTCCTTGTATTTAATTTTTGGAATTTTTATTATAATGTGTCTGGTCAGGGGCCTGTTTGGTTTCTTCTTGCCTGGGACTCTTTTGCTTCCTGAACTTGTGTGACTTTTTCCTTCACCACGTTAGGGATTATGCATCTGATTATATTATATTCACCAGTTTATTCTGTTCTTCAGATATTTTTATTCACTTGATTTTTAGATTCACTTGTTGACAGATATGTATTTGTTGTCATTTTGTGGTTCATAATTTTTATCTTTACCTTTTTGTTCCTCTTCTTAGAGAATACCTTTCAACATTTCATATAATACTGGTTTGATGGTGATGAATTCCTTCAGTTTTTTCTTGTCTGTGAAGCTCTTTATCTGACCTTCAATTCTGAATGATAGCTTTGCTGGGTAGAGTAATCTTCATTGTAGGTTCTTGCTATTCATCACTTTGAATATTTCTTGCCATTCCCATCTGGCTTGTGTAGTTTCTGTTGATAAATCAGCTAACAGTCATATGGGTACTCCCTTGTAGGTAACTGTTTTTTCTTGCTGCTTTTAATATTCTCTCTTTCTCTTTTGCCCTTGTTATTTTAATTATGATGTGTCTTGGTGTGGTGCTCTTTAAATTCATCTTGTATGGGGTTCTCTGTGCTTCCTGGACTTGTAAGTCTATTTCTTTCACCAGATAGGGAAAGTTTTCTGTCATTATTTCTTCAAATAGGTTTTCAATATCTTACTCTCTCTCTTCTTCTGACACACCCATAATTTGGATGTTGGTATGCTTAAAGTTGTCCCAGAGGCTTCTTACACTATCTTCATACTTTTGGATTCTTTTTTTTTTCTGGTTGGGTGTTTTTTGCTTCTTCATATTTCAAATCTTTGACTTAATTCTTGAGATCCTTTAGTCTGTTGTTGGATCTCTGTATATTATTCTTTATTTCAGTCAGTGTATGCTTAATTTCTTATTGGTCCTTTTTTATATCCTTGAGGGTCTCACTAAATTTCTCAGAGGTTTCTAGATTATTGAGTGACATTGTAATCATGGTTTTGAACTCTATATCCAGTATTTTGCTTCATCCATTTCTTTCATTTGTAACATTTTTCTTTGTCTCCACATTTTCGCTGCTTCCCTGTGTTTGTTTCTATGTACTGGGTAGCTGGTAAGTCTCCTTGAGTTGATAGAGTGGCCTTGTGTGGTTGGTGTCCTATAGGACCCAGTGGTTCTGCCTCCCCAGTCACCCGAGGTGGATGCCTTTGGTGCACCCCTTTGTGGGCTGCTTGCACAGTCTTGTAGTTAACTCTTGATTGCTGTTGTAATCACTGGGAAGAATTGACTTCCTGGCCAATTGGCTATGATGATCCTCTGTGTCTACACTGGAAGATCTCTTGCACAAGAGCCACCCTTATGGGCAGGACTTGCTTCATTTGGGCTTTGGTGCTCACTGAGTCTGACCCTTGAGTGTTTCTCTTATGAAAGTGAAGAGTTGTCATCTGATATGGTCTCACTCTGACCACTGGGTACACTGGCAAAGGTGGAAGCCAAGCTTTTAGTCTGCCATTGCTGGCCTAGGCCTCCACTCTAGGCTACAATGTTTCAAACAGAAATGGCTGCCGCCCCAGAGCGAGCAGAAGGCTTGGCTCCACTCCAGGCTACAAAGTTTCAATTGTAGACATAGATTAATCCCAGAACCCCGGGCCTCCACTTGGGTCACTGTGGGGGTGGTGGCTGGTCTGCAAACCTCCACAGGCCCCTTGCCCAGCCCACCCCTCACCCCAAGGAAATCCCCACCCTGATCTGGGACACTCTTCAGGGCAAACCAGCTGGCCCCCATCCATGCACCAGGCCTCTATCCTATCTAATAAAAGAGTAATACGCAGATTGACCATCACTCCAACACACAAGAGGGCTGCCCCCATGTGGTCAAAGATCCTGCCCTCATGTGGACACAAGATGGCCACCACAAGATAGCCAGCAGGTGAGGGGCATTTGAATATACACTACAACAAATATAAGCTGCCATATTGTCATGGAATAGGAAACAAAAGGTTAGGAGTCATAAGAATTGTTATCATAGTGCCCTTGCCTATCATTTTAAAAAACGTTGTGCTGACAGAAGTGCTAGTATAGTAATGCAGTATTGGAAGTTAGCATCTCCTTGATGCTCAGGATGTGGAGCTCAGGATGCTCTATTACATGGAGCTTCATTGTTCCATAAATGATGGTAGAATAAAAGACAACCCCCCCCCTTTGAGAATAAATAAGTTCATTAAACATGGATTAGGAAAGTCATTATATAATTTTATCTTGCTATAATGAATAAAGTAAATAAAGAAGGAAGGATGATGCAGTCTTTTTTGCAGCTAAGGTTCAGAAATCTAGAGAAGGGCTGCACATAAATGGATTGAGAGACTAGACAAGAAATATAAATTTGGGAGGCATAGGGAACCAGGCAGAAACCAGCTCTCCAGTGAAGTGGCTCTCCGAATGTCTTCATCAATGGGTTTTTATTCACACATTTTTTCCTTTAACAAAGCAGATATCTATGTCAAAGGTGAGGCCTGATAAACAGCAAAGGACCATTAGGATAGAGAAATTGCCCTAGGCTGTTTGGCAGCAGGTAATAATATGCAGATCTTCAGCCTTGCTGAAGATGTATATCAGCCTTCTGATGAACTTCTCACATTTATTATGCTAACTACTGTACTTAGCTCCTGCATATCCCCCTTTTCTGATTTAATAAATTTAACAAGAATGTATGCCATTTGCAGAGCTCAGGTCCTTTTAAGATTTTTAAATTCAATGGAAAGGATTGAGTTCTTTTATGTCCTTTTAAATTGCCAGGCAACAAAAGGAATCAGTCTGCAGTAAACTTCTTTCCTATCACCATCCAACAGTTTTTTTATGGGTTCCCTTCTTAATCACTGTCCCCTGTGACATGATAGCAATGATACTCTAGTTTTGGATAGTGGACAAATGGTGAGCAATGGTAATTCAGGTCCAATCTTTTTTGGTTGGTCCCGGGCAACCTGCAGTGATGCATAGCTAAGGACTGCTAGCTTGGCAAGCTGTCTTTATCATTCCCCATCTCTGGATTGTTTCTCCTCTGTCTCATCAGTGTGCTATTTGGGACCACTGCCATCTGTGGCTGGAGTAGTCTGGTCAGTTCCTCTCTCAGATCCATTGTTGCAGGAATCCACACGAGCTTGGAGGAATTTTCTGGAAATGTACAAGCATATTCTTGACCAAAGGTTAATAAAGTGGTCCTTTCTATAAACTAGACTCGCGGGATCTTTTCATTTTGCCAAACCATTTTCCTTTGGCTTATTCTGACACCATGTGTATCTTGTTATCAGTATTATAAGTGAAAAAAATTCAAAGTGAAAATAATTTAAGTAATTAAGGCTTGATTTTGTTTACTTTCAGGAGATTACTCCACTGTCTCCCTCCCTTCCCCCCTTTTTGAAATAATATTAAGAGGCTTTTGGAAATCCTGCAATCCAGTCTTGATAGCCTTTAATTCACTTCTTTGTATATTCTAAAATATATCAATTAATTACTGCTCTGAATGCATTGCATGATAATCAGGTTTTACTAAGAAATGAACTATCAGTTAAAAAAAAGTTAATGCTCCAGGAATAGATTCCTGACTATCATAACTAAGTTCTCCTAAATATTCACTTTTTAAAAAAAATTGCCAATTTAAATCAATTTGAAATAAGGCTTATTTTTCTAACTTTATTTATCCTTGGGTGTGGACAGTAAATTGCACTAATTGAATTTCTGCTATCAGTCTTTGAGTATACACACATAAGGTTTGTTTAAAGAGGAAAAATGCAAATTATTTATTTTTATTTTTGAGGCCTAACACATTGACTTTTAATTAGAGTTTTCCAGACATTTGAAGGAAACCTCCCTTTATTTTCTCCCAGAATAATTTCTAGGCCATATTTAGGAAGTTTCTTTAAAAAACAAAAACAAAACAAAACAAAAAAACCTTTTTTCTTTCTTTTAAACTGAGCTTTTTTATTTTTTTCTTTTTGGTTGCTTTTTAGATGCTGGCTCATACTGCCATGCCTATATTTTAAGCGACTCTATTTACTTATGTTGACTAATTAATCATCCAATTTAATGCTTGAATAATAAACTTAATTCTACCATGTAAACAGTAGTGAAAAATTAAAATTTTTAAATTTCTCCTTTATATTATTAAAATTTACTTTTAAATAGCATTCTTTTTAGCTAGTGTCATTTGCATACACAGAGGAATAAGGGGAGATCACAGGAATATGAATTTTTAAATTGGCCTTTGTTAAAGCCAACTGCTTATAAAAACATTGGCTTCTCATTTAACTGAAATTATATGAGACCATGATTATATTTTAAAAAGCTAATTTATTAAGAAATTAAAGTAGGCATCTCTATTGAAAAAATAAAGTAAAGCAAACTTAGATATTTGAAATATGAAGTATCCATGCTGCTCTACCCCACAGCCTATCTAAAAAGCAGGCTGTCAGAGCTTTTTGCCTTTAAAATTCTTCTGCTGAAAAAAATATGGTTTTTCTTAAGAAATATTTACCAATCTTGCCTTGCCTTCCCTTAGAGGTTAAAAACTTTATAACATTTAAAATATATGTATATAAATGAAATATACTCAATTTTTATTTGATAAAGCTTTTCATATGATTTAAGTATATTAAATTAGCCTAATTTAGTTAAAAAATATTTCTTTTAAGAAGAGAGAATAAATCCTTGAATTACTCCAGGGCCCTTGGATGTCCAAAGTCATCCCTTAGTTAAATTCTTGAAATTTAACTTGGAAAGATATATATATCATATATATATACACTAGAGTCCCAGTGCACAAAATTGGTGCATTGGAGCAGTGTCCCTCAGCCCAGCCTACACCCTGTCTAATCTGGTACCTCTCAGGGATGTCCAACTGCCAATTTAGGCCCAATCCCTCTCAAAATCCAAGACTCCTGGCTCTTAATAGCTTGCCTTCCTGCCAGCCTAATTTCCCCCTAACTGCTCCCTGATGGCCTGATTGAAGACTTACTGCTCCCTGCCGGCCCAATCATCCCCAACATTTCTCCCTTGCTGGATCAATTGCCCCCAAATGCCCTCTTCTGCTGGCCTGGTCACCCCCAACTGTCCTCCCCTGAAGTTATGTGACATGGGGGTGGCTACCTTGTGATGATGTGGGGGGGGGGCATCTTGTGATGATACAGGAGTAAGATGCCACCTAGGCTTTTATTAATATAGATAACCTAAAGATTATACTCGTATTATATGCTATTTATTATTATTCTAAAATATATCAATTAAATGTAAACTGGTTTTTATATTAAAAATTTGGTAGAGACCACAGAATTAATTCTCTTTATTAATTATACTATATAAAATATTATACTCTAGGTTCAAATTTTACCACATAATAAAGACTATAATATGTTTTAAAATGCTAATTTTTCCAGAGAAAATAATACAAGAATTATTTTCTCAAAAATAAATTTCTACACCTTATGTGTTTTGTTATCACAGCTATATAAGTTCTCCTAACTTAATTTGAACTTTAAACTCATAGACACCTCAAATTTTAGATGGCAAGTTAAATACTTAGCATTTATCAGACTAGTAATAAATTTACAATTTTAAGAATATATTTAAATAAAATATAAGACATTTAATTAATAGATTCAAATCTATCCTCTAGATGTTTTTAAATCTTTATTGTTCAGTTTATTAATTACATTGTTCCCCCTTTTATTTCCCCCTAGAGCTCCCCTCCACCCAGTACCAATCCCACCCTCTGCCCTCACCTCCCACCCACTGCCCTCTCCCATTGTTGCATGATTTTTTTCAGGTCTCTTGCTGCACTTCCCACACTCCTTTTCTCCCCAAGAATTGTCAGTCCATTCCCTCTCTATGTCCATGATTCTGTTACATTCACCAGTTTATCCTGTTCATCAGATTATTAATTCACTTAATTTTTAGATTCATTTGTTGATAGATGTGTATTTGTTGTTCATAATTTTTATTTTTACCTTTTTTTTCTTCCTCTTCTAAAAGAATATCTTTCAGCATTTCATATAATATTGGTTTGGCATTGATGAACTCCTTTAGCTTTTTCTTATCTGCGAAGCATTTTAACTGACCTTCAATGCTGAATGATAGCTTTGCTGGATAGAGTAATCTTGGTTGTATATTCTGGCTATTCATCACTTTGAATATTTCTTGCCACTCCCACCTGGCCTGCATCATTTCTGTCGAGAAATCCGCTGACAATCTTGTGGGTGCTCCCTTATAGGTAACTAACTGTTTTTATCTTGCTGCTTTTAATATTCTCTCTTTACCTTTTGCTCTTGGTATTTCAATTATGATGTGTCTTGGTGTGGTCCTCTTTACATTCCTATATTTGGGGGTTCTGTGTACTTCTTAGGCTTTTAAGTCAACTTCTTTCACCAGGTGTGGGAAGTTTTGGTCACCATTTCTTCAAGTAGGTTTTCATTATCTTGCTCTCTCCCTTTTTCTGGCACCCCTATAATTCGGATAGTGGTATGCTTGAGGTTGTCCTAGAGGCCGCTTCCACTATCTTCAATTATTTAGATTCTTTTTGCTTCTTGGTTTTCTGGCTGAGTGGATTTTGCTTCTTTGTATTTCAAATCTTTGACTTGGTTCTTGCGGTCGTCTGGACTGCTTTTAGGTCTTTGTATAATATTTTTATTTCAGTCAGTGTATGCTTAATTTCTAGTTGGTCCTTTTTCATATCCTCGTAGGTGTTTTCATTTCTTCATCGGTCTTGTTCATTTCCTCATAGTTCTCATTAAGTTCATTGGCCTTTTCTAGGATCCTCTTGAAAAACCTTATTACTGTGGTTATGAACTCTATGTCTAGTCGTCTTTTTTCCTCCATTTCTTTCACACCTGATTTCTTTCCATTTCTCTGCATTGTGGCTGCTTTCCTGAGTTGGTCCATTAGGTTTGTGTGGTAGATGTCCTCTAAGGGACAGTAGCTCAGCCTCTCAGTTATCTGAGGTGGATACTCTTACTGCAATCCTTTATGAGTTGTACAGTATTGTTGAAGTTAAACCCAGATTATTATTGTTAGACTAGGAGGGTTTTACCTCCAGGCCAATTGTCTGTGAGTGTAAGCTGTATTCAGGTTAGATGGGTGGAATCTCTGGGATGAGCAGGCAGCATCAGCTCTGCCCTATGTGACACCAGGGTCTCTGTGCCGGGTGGTAATGGCTGCATGCGCCTTCGAGAGAAAATCGCCGCTGGTCTCCACCCTCTGCCAGACAAATTTGCCTCTCCCCAAATGAGTCTTCACACCCAAAGTCTCGCCCACGGTTGTAAAACAAAGCAGTCCAGTGGTCTCCTGAACGAGGGAGCAAGTCATGAGTCCTCTCTGCACTGTCTTGCACTTCTGTTCACAAGTTTATGTACAAACTGCTTTTTCCAAGTTTATGTGCACTCCCCACAAGCTTGCCCTCTCCTCAGGCTTGCAGATCTCTGCTGTGCCCGGGTTTCAGTGTGCCTTCCCAGGACCTTGCCTGGACCTGGGGAATCAGTGCAGTAGGACCCCTTTGCCCTCCCCGTTGGACAAAGCCTGCTGGGTTTGCAGCCACTCGCCCTTTCTGCTCACGCGCACTTGCAAGGCTCCGAACCTTTGATTCTGCACTTATCTTCAAGGCAGTGCTCCGCCACTCCTCTGAGTCATAGTGTCCTATCTTTACTTTTATTTGTGGAATTTTCACTCAGCCAGCTTTCTGGTGATTATGGATGATGTGTGGGGCAGCAAGATAGTTGTTTACCAATGCCGCCATCTTGGTTCCTGTATCCTCTAGATTTTTTATACGAGACAAACTTAGATGAATATTTCAGTATTTTGTTATTCCATAATATTTAGATATTTAATAAGTTTTATGACTTAATTTAGCAAAACCCTAAAGTTTTAAGTTGCCAAAGATTTTGGAAAACTATGTTTCTGTTCGTAAAACAGTTTTGCCTCAGTCCCTTGATGTAAAACTACCACAATTTTCTGCTGGCAGAAATGCTCCCTCTTTTAGCAGAAGGGGAAGCCATTTTTCCATCTGGGCTGATGGACCTTAATTATTAATATATTATTACTGAAAAGCTTTATTACAAATTCTTCATTTTAGTTACATTTATATATCCATGTTTCAACATTTTTTGAGATTTATAAAGCCAATTATTATTATCCAAGGCATTTTCTTTTGCAAATTTATATATCCATGTTTCAACATTTTTTGAGATTTATAAAGCCAATTATTATTATCCAAGGCATTTTCTTTTGCAAATTCTGTAACAGAGATAACTTACTGACTTAAATGACCTTAAAGTTAACTTTGGAATGTGGTCCATTATTATTCAAAAACTATGCTTTATTATGGAAATACCAATCTTTTTGCCCAAACTCATTCTGTATGTTTTCTTTTGGGTCATTTTCACAATCTCTCTTCTTTTGAGAAAAACAGTCTTGGAGTTTATTCTATATCACTCATTGAGCTTAGCCTAAAACCTGTCCAAAATCAGATGGAGCACTCATTTGTCTTAAGCTAGCTTTCTGTCTTTACTAGTATAGAAATCCCAGATGTATTTCTAAATTTTGCCAAATTTTTAAATGATGGACTGGGAAAAAAAACATGGCGAGAATGAGACTTTTTAATAGCACTCTCGTGAGTGGGAGTCCATTTTACAGGACACCCACTCACAAATAGAAGAGTCTCCCTACCCCCACATTCTATTTGCTCTGGGAAAATTCAGTATATGTTCTGGCCACCCAGTTGGTTTATATTCCCCCAATTAAACTAAAGACATGCTTAATAAAATAATAATAAATATATCAAACCAAACAAAAATGACAGATCAACAAACATATAGACAAGATTTAATATATCACAGTTCTTTTTCTGCAATTTCTCTACATAGCATTGATTACCCTTTAAAATTATTTTAGCTAAACTCTTCCTGCCCCAGGTGGCATGTGGTTATTTTTAAACAAAGCATCAGAGTTCCCCTGCAAGAGTGGTAACAGCTCCACCATCTCTAGTTGCCAAGTCCTTCCAAAATAGAGGCAGAGATCCTGGTGGCTTTTTGGTAATTACAGACTTTTGATCACCAATACAAATTAGGTATTTTGCAATTTGAACAAGACCCCACATATTTAAATATGACAATGGCACTCTTTTTCCTTGAGCCTGATTTAAAAGAGTACGTTTTGACATTTCAATTTCTTTGCTTTTTAACTGATTTTTTCTCCATTATGGCCTGGCTTGAAAAAAAGATGTCCTTGTCCTCTTTGGATAGTGACTTCCAAAGCTGCTATGAGCTTTACATGCAATGAATCACCCCATCAAATTTTAAAATATATTTTATTGATTTTTTACAGAGAGGAAGTGAGAGGGATAGAAAGTTAGAAACATCGATGAAAGAGAATCATAGATCAGCTGCCTCCTGCACACACTCCACTGGGATGTACCTGCAGCCAAGGTACATGCCCCTGACCAGAATCAAACTTGGGACCTTTCAGTCTGCAGGCTGACATTCTATCCACTGAGCCAAACCAGTTTCGTCAGCCCCTATCAAATTTTCAGTGACCCCTACCTTTACCAGCGATCCCCACCTTTACCGGTGTCTTCTTCCTTTGCTCAGGCAAATAATCTTCTCCAGATGTACCTCGGTGTAGCCATAAATGCCACAGTCTTTTTCACAGCTAGGGTTCAGGAATCTGGGGAAGGGCTGTGCATAAGTGGATTGAGAGACTAGACAAGAAATATAAATTTGGAGGCATGGATAATGAATGAGGTAGGAACGAGCTCTCTAGTAAAGTGGCTCCCTGAATGTCAACACCCATGGCTTTTTATTCACAAATTTTGCCCTTTATCAAAGCAGATATATATATGTAAGGCCTGGTAAACAACAAAGAATCATCAGGTTAGGGGAATTGCCTTCAGCTGTTAGGCTGCAGGTAATAATATGCAGATCTTCAGAATAATTTGCAGATCTTTAGCCCTGCTGAAGACATCCATCAGCCTTCTGACAATCTACTTGCATTTATTATGCTAAGTACTTAACCTCCAGCAGAAGGAAAATAGTTTTCTTTGTATTATACATAGACACAAGTTGCACATAATTACATTCTGAGTTATATTTGTTTCTTGCCATGAGTACTTAAGAGATGGTAAAATGTTCTTTTTCTGTGATAATGAGGGACCATTTTATTTCCAATCATAGCTTTAATGATGGGTGTAATCCTATATAATAAAGAGGTAATATGCAAATTTACCATCACTACAACATAAAAGATGGCTGCCCCCATGTGGACACAAGATGGGTGCTACAAGATAGCCAGCAGGGGAGGATAGTTATGGGCAATCAGGCCAGCAAGGGAAGCCAGTTGGGAGGGACCAGGCCTGCAAGGGCAGTTGGAGTGATCAGGCCTACAGTGGAGGACAGTTAGGGGTGACTGGGCTGGCAGAGGAGAGCAGTTGGGGGTGACCAGGCCTGGAGGGGAGGACATTTTAGGGGGAACCAGGACTGCAGGGGAAGGCATTTGGGAGGGACAAGGCCTGCAGGGGAGGCCAGTTTGGGGGAGACCAGGCCTGCAGGAGAGGACAATTAGGGACCACCAGGCTGGCAGGAAAGGGCAGTTAAAAGTGACCAGGTCTGCAGGGAAAGGCAGTTAGGGGCCATCAGGCTGCCAGGGGAGTGATTAGGTGGTGATCAGGCTGGGAGGCAGAAGCAGTTAGGGGCAATCAGGCAGGCAGGCAGGCAGGCAAGCGTTTGGGAACCAGCAGGCCTCAATTGTGAGAAGGATGTCCGACTTCCGGTTTAGGTTGAGTCCCACCAGGATCAGGTCTTAAGAGCAGTTGGACACCCCTCGATGGGTCCCAGACAAGAGAGGGTGCAGGCTGGGCTGAGGTATACCCCACCCTTCGTGCACAAATTTCAAGAACCAGTCCTCTATAATGAAAGGGTAATATACAAATTGACCCTAATGATGGAACTATCAGGAACAACCAGTCACTATGACATGCACTGACCACCAGGGAGCAGACACTCAATGCAGGAGCAGCCACCTGGTGGTTAGTGTACTTCCACAGGGGGAGCTCCACTCAGCCAGAAGCCAGACTGACATTGTGAGCACAGCAGCAATGGCAAGAGCCTCTCCCGCCACTTCTGCAGTGCTAAGGATATCCTACTTCTGGCTTAGGCCACTCTCCCAGAGGAGCAGGCCTAAGCCATGAGTCAGACATCACCCAAGGGCTCTTGGGTTGCCAGAGGGATGTCTGAGTGCCAGCTTAGGCCAAATTTCTTGGGGAATGAGCTTAATCAAGTAGGTGGCCAACACTCAATGGGGCTCAGATACAGAGGGCACAGGCCAGACTGAGGGACCTCCCCCCTAAGTTCACAAATTTTCATGCATTGAGCCTGTAGTCTATATATCTATAATAATAAAAGTGTAATATGCTAATTAGGCCAGACAAGCAATGACCTTCTAGATGACATTCTTGATGTTCTTTTGGATGAAGCCATGGTGATGAGGACCGAGGCAGGGGCAGTTAGGGATGATCAGGCATGTACAGGCAGTTAGGGGTGATCGGGCAGGCAGGCAGAGGGGTTAGGGGCAATCAGGCATGCAGAGTGGTTAGAGGTGGTCAGACAGATAGGCAGGAGAGCAGTTAGGAGCCAGCAGTCCCAGATCGTGAAGGGTGCAGGCCAGGATGAGGGACAACCCCTTTCCCCATGCACAAATTTCATGCACCAGTACTATATAATAAAATATTAATATGCAAATTGACCATACCTCCAATACACCAAGAAGCCATGCCCACCAGCGAATCAGGAGCAAATAAACCCTAACCAAGATGGCTGCGGCCACTGAGAGCAGGATGGAGGCTTGGGTTTCCCCGGCAATGGAGGAAGCCAAGCTTTCTGCCTGCCCTTGCTGGCCTAGGCCTCCACTCAATGCTACAAAGTTTCAATTATAGAATTTAAATAAACTCAAACAGAAATGGCTGTAGCCACAAAGCGAGCAGAAGGCTTGGCTCCACTCCAGGCTACAAAGTTTCAATTGTAGAATATAAATTAATCCCAAATCCCAGGTCCTCTGCTTGGGTCACTGGGGGGCAAGGCCAGCCTGAAAACCACCATAGGCCCCTCACTCAGGCCACCTCAAGGCCCAAAGGAACCCCCACCCTGATCCAGGACACTCTTCAGGGCAAACCAGCTGGCCCCCACCCATGTACCAGGCCTCCTATCTAATAAAAGAACAATAGACAGATTGATCATCACTCCAACACACAAGCGGGATGCCCCCATTTGGTCAAAGATCTTGCCCCAATGTGGACACAAGATGGCCACTACAAGATGGCCAGCAGGGGAGGGCTATTGGGAGGTTCCAGGCCTGCAAGGGAGGGCATTTGGGGGCAATCATGCCTGCAACAGAGGGCAGTTAGGGGTGACCAGGCTGGTGGAGGAGAAAAGTTGGGGGCAAACAGGCTGCAGGGGAGCAGTTAGACAACAATTAGGCTGGCAGGGGAGTGGTTAGGGGGTGATCAGGCTGGCAGGCAGAAGCAGTTAGGGCCAATAATGGAGACAGGCAGGTGAGCAGTTTGGAGCCAGCAATTCTGGATTGTGAGAAGAATGTCTGACTGCCCGTTTAGGCCTGATCCTGGTAGGATTGGTCCTAAACATGCAGTCAGACATTCCTCGAGGGATCCCAGATTGGAGAGGGTGCAGGCTGGGCTGAGGCACATCCCCCGCCCCCATGCATAAATTTCCTGCACTGGGCCTCTACTATATATATAAAAGACTAAGTGACTGACCATACCTTCATCCACCCGACCACCTGGTTGGTACTTACGACATGCACTGGCCATTTAAAAATACACAATAAATATAAAACTCTCACTGACGCCAATTGGATGCATGTGTTTTGATCTGCCATGGTTGATCATGAATTTGGTTGTTTTTATTGACATTCTGAAGTTGGAAGAAAGAAGTGCTGTCAACAGAATATGTCTGAAGACCTACTATTGGCACAATGTACCTCTGATGCTGAAAGAAGCCGGCATCATTGACAGCGCATCTGAAGACTGTGTCATAAATCAAAATTGAAACTAGGTGCAATCATCATGCTACTGAGAAATCTTAATAGGAAATGAGGTTTTTGTTATGGTACTAGATTAATTATCAAAATATTGTGACTTAACATAATTGAAGCTGAAGTATTAACAGGATTTTTAGAAGGAGAGGTTGTTCTGATTCCAATAATTGATTTTTTCCCATTTGACACTGGCCTCCCAATTAAATTAATTTGAAGACAGTTTCCTGTGATGCCAGCCTTTGTGATTATTATTAATAAATCACAGGACAAACTCTAGACAGAGTAGGAATATTCCCACCTGAACCTGGTTTTGGATATGGTCAGTTATATGTTGCTTTCTCTTGAGTTCGAAGAGCATGTGACATTAAAGTTAAAGTTGTAAATACTTCATCACAAGGGGAATTAGTCAAGCAGTCTGAAAGTATTTTTACTCTTAATGTGATTTACAGGAAGATATTAGAATAAGTTTAATCAATTTATCAGTCATTGTTTTTATGAATGTTGTTTTTATAACATGTTTTTGTTCTTTTTATATCATGTTTTTATATTGTGTTTTTGTATCATGTCTTTGTTGTTGTTATATCATGTTATTATTTACTTATTAATCAAATTACATATTATTTTCATATACATTTTACTCATTTTCTTTCATCTCTGACACTTCTATTATAGAGAAAGGATGAATTGTGATATTAAAATATTTCTTTTAATTAATTTCCTTTCAATGTGCACAGATCCATGCACTGTACCTCTAGTTAATAAATAATCTGAATCCAAATTTTAGGTGATTTTGGAATTAAATGAATTAATTATGGTGAGTGTCTCATATTCTTAAATACAATAGAAATGTACAAACTTTAAGCCAATTCTGTGTACAGGATTCCTGGAAGGAAAAAATGATTTTTTCCTCTCAAGAGTAGATGGATGCTACAATGGCTTCTTCACACAAGCCAATGAGAGGTAAAGGAAGTTAATAATGATTTGGGCTACAAAACCTGAAGTATACTAGCTATGCTTAATATAACAAGCTTAATCTTTTTTTGTCTTTTTCAATTATGGTTAATTAACAATATGAGGACTTTGATTTTTTAGAATTTCTAATAATACAATCAAGAGTAATATGCAAATTGACCACACCTCCGCTATACCCACAAGCCATGCTCACAAGTCACAGCCACCAGCCAATCAGGAGCAAATATGAAAATAAACCCTGCCAAGATGGCTGCTGTCACAGAGAGCAGGAGGGAGGCTTTGGTTTTTCTGTAAGTGGAGGAAGTGAAGCTTTCCACCTGCCCTTGCTGGCCTAGGCCTCCATTCCAGGCTGCAAAGTTTCAATTGTAGAAGAAAAATAAATCCCTGATACCAGGGCCTCTTCTGGGGTCCCCGAGGGGCGTGGCCAGCCTGTAAACCACCACAAGCCCCTCACCCAAGCTGCCCCACCATGCCCCAAGGGAACTCCCACTCTGATCCAGAACACTCTTCAGAGCCCATACCCATGCACCAGGCCTCTGTCCTATATAATAAAAGAGTTATATGCAGATTAACCATCACTCCAATACACAAGATGAATGCCCCTTTGTGGTCAAAGATCCTGTCCCCATGTGGACACAAGATAGCCACCACAAGATGGCCAGTAAAGGAGGGCTATTGAGAGGGAACAGATCTGCAAGGGAGAGCAGTTGTGAGTGATCATTCCTCCAGGGGAGGGTAGTTAGGAGTGACCAGGCCTGCAGAGGAGGGTAGTTAGGGGCAAACAGTCTGGCAGGGGAGCAATTAGGCATCAATCAGGCTAGCAGGGGAGTGGTTAGGTGGTGATCAGGCTGGCAGGCAGAAGCAGTTAGGGGCAATCTAGAAGTCAGGAAGGCTAGCAGGTGGGAGCCAGCAGTCCTGGACTGTGAGAGGGATCTCCAACTGCCCAGTGGGATCAGGCCTAAACGGGCAGTCGGACACCCCTCAAGGGGTTCTATATTGGAGATGGTGCAGGCTGGGCTGAAGGATACCCCCCTCCCCATGTATGAATTTCGTGCACTGGGCCTCTAGTATTTAATAAATGATCAGAGACTAGATACAGTATTTTTATATATTTGATGCTAAATATATATTTTATTATTTGTACACAGTTTTTGATAGTATATGTGTGTGTGTGTATATATATATACACATATATATGTATATATACATATATATACATGTATATATATATATATGAATGTTATATATGTGTGTGTTTATACATATTTTTGTATGGTCTCAAAATGGAAGATTAAGCTGAATAACCGAATGTGAGTGGCATCCAGATACATGCTGCCTATATATTTGTATCTATATATTCTCATGTTCTTGGAGTTCATGAATATGCTCAATGTTTGAATAGTAAGTGGCTTGCTAACATGCAACCCCTTACAGTCAAGTTCCTCTAGTGGTAGCACCAACTGTATTACCTATGCTTAAGGAGCAGCTTCCTCGTATGCATGCTCAATAACTACAGAATATTTCATGGGGAACAGAGATTTTACAAAGAAAACAAATTTGATATGGATATTAATGCCACTACCTTGATCAAATACAAGTGAATAGATGTCCTAATTTTTACTAGGTAAACATTATACTTAATTTATCAGGACTTAATTTATCATTATACTTAATTTATCAGTTCATTTTTGAAAATTTCTATTAGTGACTCCTATTTTGACATTTTTTTCTTTTCAATATATGTTCATTTCCTTTGCAAGTAAATATCTTGGTCTGAGTAGGAATTACTCAGAAACTGGGGTATTTCTGGATTTGAATGAGCATGAGAGCAACTTTTATTGTTTTTTGCCCTCTGCTTAAGCTACTTTCAAGGATCTAGAAGTTTCATATAAGGAGAGAAGTTCACTCTTTCAGAGAATAAAATTAAATTCTAAAATTATAATTTATGTGGAACTTCTTTCTACAAACAATTATTCAAAATATAAATTAATTAATCTCTGTAAGAGAGTCAATATCAACAACCGCTTTTAACATCAATAGACTATTGCTCCTTCACCCAATGGACTCTAGGAATTATTTTAGCAACTCATTGCCTTTGAAACTGGCCCATACCTACACTGACTCAGACTTAAAATGTTGGTGCTATATAAGTTCTAAATTATATTAATAAAATAGCATGTGAATAATTTATTGCATTTATTATACCCAACATTTTTAGCAAATTTCCATAATCCTCAAGACAACCAGAATAAAATGGACTTAAAGTGTTACAAATGATGATGTTTCCTTGATTTGATTAATTGACACCTTAAAGACATGACCTATTCACCTGCTAAGATGCTAACTATGTAAGGGGAGAGTAAAATTATAATTACCTGGGATTCAGTCAAGAAAGAGAAAGAGTTCAGTATCCAGCTTAATGGTTCATTCAATAGTTTACCAAGGAATTAAGTTTTGCAGACTTTCTTTTAATTATTAATTTTGATATGTGTCTTACAATTTATAGTTCTAATTATATAATAGTAGAATTATTACATTGAAAAGAGTCCTTGATTTCTCTTGTCCCTTTCCAAATTTTTAGAGGACACATATTTTCAAAATTTCACTTATATTTAATTTTTCGTTTTCTGTATCTCTCCTTAAAAAAAGACAAACAAACTTAAAAGCCTTAAACCTTAAAGGATCTCCTCTCTTCTAATCCATTCTTACATGTCCAAATTCTACTAACTGCCCAGGTCCCCGAGTAACTTCCCCTCAGCTATGAACAAACACTCTAGTTTCTACTTGGTTAGAAGTCTCTCCTAACTCTGAAGTTTCTTCCTACTTGATCTTAGTGCATCTGGTGCTTGAACTGCGTTTTTCTCATTTAGAAGTGTTTTCTAATTTAGTAACTGCATTTAAAAATAATAAAGTCTAACAAAAGTTCAGTCAGTTTTGATAAATGTTCTATGATTATGTAATATGTTATCATAAGGTGAGGTTGGGTGAAGGATATATGGAAACTTTTGTATTATTTTTGCAACTCTTCTGTGAGTTAATATTTTTAAAATCTTAGTATAACATAAATGTTATTATACTTGAAAAGAATGCTTAAGATCACCCAAATGATGGTGTTATATAATTATAGGTCTGAAAAAAATGAACAGACAAGAGAATAAATAATATACCTCACACAATAGGCTGTCAGCTTTCCTTGAAGCACTAAAATAAATATTCAAACTGATAAAAGATCCAAAGACTCCAAAAGGAGAGGACCTTATTTTCTATACTTTTTGTCAATTCAAAATGTTCCTGAGATCATATGCAGACTAATAGTCCTTTCCCAAGTACAATTGTTTTTTTTTTCTTCTTTCAGATACATTTAGTACACTAAAATCTTTAAGAGAAGGTAAGTATGTATGAACACATTGTTTAGGAGGGGTGGAAAGGGCATGTTATTTAAATGAACCTCCATAGCTCTGTCTTAACTTTTCCTTATAAAATATACCTCTATAAAGGGAAATGCCTTAAAAACAACAACAACAACAAAAACCCCAAAGAATTAACTAATTAAAAGAACCTGAAAAAAAGGACAAATCTCATATATAGGGGAGAAAAAACACCCTACATCTGCTGTCTATCTATTTGTTAAAATAAGACAATCCATGCAGCCCATTTTTGTAATTCCTTTGCAGACTGGCTTAACTTTTCATTCGCATAAAATTGGAAATGGGCTGTTTGGTTTATTGGTAATTGTGGCAGTAGAATGGTACTATGTTTGCCAGTCCACAAAACCGTAGATGTTTATTCAATCACAGCAGTGCCAGACTGCTGTATTATTTCAGCAAAAGACATTCCTCTATGAGAAAACAGCAGCTGCTCACTCAAAATAAACTTATTTCTGTTTATGCTGTCAGCAGAAAGCTGTTTTAAAAGATCATTAGAGGCATCATGCTGTTGCAGAATGTTAAATTGTGAAGTAGAAAGAAACATTCCTGAAGGATAAGCACCGTATTACCTCTGGGCCTTCTTCAGGAATGTTTCTCTTTTTTTTCTGAAGTATTCAAATCCAGATAAGATTGGTGATCTCGGGTGTTTATACATAATGTTAATGATGCCAAGGTTATGGGTTGAAGCCTCTTCCAGGTTTGTGAACTCTACACATAGGAAAACATGTGGACTATGTAGTGATGCCATATATATATACAATTTTCCCATCCGATAAATATGAGTGGTCTCTTAACAACATCATATTTTATCATGCAGTGTTTTTATTGTTAGCATTTTATATTAGTTGTGAGAGTATGCATTACTGATATATGTATATATGTATGTGTATGTATATATATATACATACACATACATATATACATATGTGTATATATTCTTAATCTGAGGAAATTAAACAAACCAGGTTTACTGTAGCAGTCAATAAAAAGAGTGACTCATTTGTATTAAAAGAGTGACTCATTTATTTTATCTGTCAACTTAAAATATCTAGAAGTAGAATTTGAATATTTTCAACCAATGGGCCCTAGTAAAATAAACTATGGTGCAACTCTCAAATAAATGACCATATCACTTGTATGGTTTTCACTAGAAAATTAGGTTGGGTTCATTAGAATGCTATATGAACTGACGTAGAACTATAAGTTTAAAAGAAAAACAATTAGAAAAGTAAGTTTGTCATACTTGTAACTTGTCCTTTTTTTTTTTTTTTTTGTAAAATAAAAATATCCATATCCACACAGTTAGGGGCAACCAGGCCAGCAGGAAAGGTGAGTTTGGGGCAACCAGGCTGGCAGGGGAGGGCAGTGGGGGGAAATTGGGCCAGGAGGGGAGGTTAATTGGAGGCGATTGGGCCAGCAGGAGAAGGCAGTTGGGAGGATTCGGTCAGCAGGGGAGCAGTTAGGGGGCAATCAAGCTAGCAGGCAGAACCGGTTAGGGGCAATCAGACAGGCAAGCAGGCGAGTGATTAGGAGCCAGTAGTCCCAGATTGTGAGATGGATGTCTGACTGCCTGCAGGATTGGGCCTAAACTGGCAGTCAGTCATCCCCCGAGTGGTCTCAGATTGGAGATGTTGCAGGCTGGGCTGTGAGACATCCTCTCTCCCCTATGCATGAATTTCATGCACTAGGCCTCTAGTAATGAATAATACTATTATGAATATTCATGTACAAGTTATTTTCTCACAGGCAAATGCTTTATTTTTACTGTATATATACCTAGGACTATAATTGCTGTATCATAGGTTAGAAGTATGTTGTTTAATTTTACAACAAATTGCTAAATAGTTTCCCAAAGTGGTTTTGCAATTTTTCACCACCACCAAATACATGAAAGTGTTAGTTGTTCTGTATATTTGTTAACATTTGATATAGCCAGCTTATTAATAGTAACTATTTTTATGAATACCTACTGATATCTTTTTATAGTTTAAAAATCATTTCCCTGGTTATGAAAGGTGCTGGCCATCTGATCACATGTTTTGTGTTTGTTTGTTTTTTATAGATCTTCTTTTGTGAATTTTTCAGATCTTCTATTCATTTAAAAATATTGGGTTGTCTTTTTATTTTTGAATTGTAAAAACTCTCACAAATATGTGTTCAAGTGTATGTAATGCAAACATTTGCTATTTAACTGTAGCTTGCCTGCTTACTTTCTTAACACTAACTTGAAAAGTTGAATGTTTTACTTTTGATGAACTCCAATTTATCATTTTTTAAAGGTTAGTGTTTTTTGTGTTCTAGAAATTTTTGCCTGTATAAAGGTTGTACAGATTATTTCCAATGTATTCTCCTGGAAGTTTTATTATTTTTAGTTTTTGTGTTAGCTTTTATAATAAAAATATATGACAATATTTTTAGTGAAAAAATATGATACTTTTAACATAGATAGGGTTTATAGACCCAGAATGAGGAAGGAGTGGTCATCCTGAGATAGGTTTCAGCATTCAAATAGTGATTGGCTGTGCTGTTTATTCTTGGGAAGCTCATACTATTTGAAAAAATGGTATGAGAAGAGACAATGGTTTTGTTTAGCATGTTCCCAGTTTTCCTCAGGCTTTGAATAGTTATTATGGTAACAGAATCAGTCTACCTGTATCCCAGTACCATATATTGATTTTTAGGTTCAATTCTTCATAGATATGTATTTATTGCCATTTTAATGTTCTGATTTTTTATGTTTTTTTCTTATTAATCTACTTAAAGAATACCCTTCAAAATATCATGTAGTATTGGTTTAGTGCTGATTAAATCCTTTCGTTTTTCTTGTTTGTAAAACTCTTTATCTGACCTACAATTCTAAATGATAGCTTTGCTGGGTAGAGTAATCTAGGTTGTAGGTTCTTGCATCACTTTGAATATTTCTGGCCACTCCCTTATGGCCTGCAAAGTTTCCATTGAAAATTAGCTGACAGTCCTATGGACTCTCCCTATGAGGTAACTAACTACTTTTTTCTTAATGCTTTTAATATTCTGTATTTGACTTTAACACTTGGCATTTTAATGATGATGTATTTTCGAATGGGACTCTTTGGGTTCCTTTTGTTTGAACAAGAAGAACTTGTAAATCTTTTTCTTTCATCAGGTAGGGGAAGTTTTCTGTCATTATGTCTTCAAATATGATTTCAATATCTTGTTCTCTCATTTCTCCTTCCAGCATCCCCATGATGCGAATGTTGGTATGCTTAAAGTTGTCCCAGAGGCTCCTTACACTATCTTCATATTTGCTTTTTTTCTCTCTCTGATTGGGTATTTTTTGCTTCATCATATTCCAAATCATTGATTTGATTCTTGGAATTCTCTATTCTACTGTTGAAACCCTATAAATTATTCTTTATTTCAGTTAGTGTAGGCTTAAATTCTGACTGATCCTTTTTCCATGTCTTTGAAATTCACACTAAGATTCTTTTATTTATTTTTATTTTTTAATTGTTTAAAATATTACAAATAGTAGTACATATGTTTCTTTTTTCCCCCTTCACCTCTCCCTGGCTTCCCCTACCCCCCAGCACATGCCCTCACCTGCTCTCTCCCTCCCCTGCCCCCCGTGTCTTGTATCTTTTGGTTATACTTTTATGCATACATGCAAGTCCTTCAGTTTATCTCTTGCAGCACCCCCCCGCAACCTCCGCTGCCTTCCCACTGTAGTTTGACAGTCTATTCCATGCTTCCCTGCCCCTGCATCCATTTTTATTTTCCCTGTTTCTTTTCTTTAAAAAAAATCATGCCTCTGCAGACTAGAAATAAGCATATGAGAACAAGAAATGTTTGAGTCCCAATTTCAATGACCAACAGTTCTGAGTCCCAGTTTCAATGTCAAACTGTTCCTTATGTGTGCATGTCAGCAATGATATCTGGATGGTGGACAAATGTTAGCAATACAGGTCTGACCCTCTCTTGTTTGGTCCTAAGTAATCTGCAGTGATGCACAGCTGCAGACTGGTAGCATGGCAAAGCGTCATCAGCATTTTTCATCTCTGGACTGTTTCTACTTTTGTCTTCGTGGTTGGAGCATTCCTGACAATTTTTCTCTGTTGCAGAAATCCACATGGTCTTGGAGTTGTTTTATGAAAATATACAAACATATTCTCTACCAAAAGTTAATACAGGAATCTTTTCTATAAATTTGACTTGGGATCCTTTTTATTTTTGCCCAGACAATTCTAAGATTCTTGAAATTCTCACTATGTCCCTTGAAGTTCTCATCAAGATTCTTGAGCAACCCTGTAACTATTGTTTTAAACTCTGTATCCAGTAGTTTATTCACTTCCAATTCTTGCATTTGTGACATGTTTCTTTGTCTTCAGATTTTGGCTGTTTCCCTGTGTTTGTTTCTTTGTATTAGGTAGAGCTATATATCACTTGGAATTGGTAAAGTGGTCTTGTGTAATAGGTGTCCTATAGGATCCAGTGGCTCAGCCTTCTCAGTCACCTGAGCTGGGCACTCTAGAAGCATTCCTGTGTAGGCTGTGTACATGGTCTTATTGCAGTTAAGCCTTGATTGCTGTTGGTGTCACTTGGATGAAGTAACCTCCAAGCCAATTGACTGTGAGGACCAGCTTTGTCTACAGTGGGAGAGCTGCTGTGCAGAAAACATCACAATGGAGCAAGACTTGTTACAGTGGGACTGTGGTGCTCACTGAGCCTGCCCCTTCAGTCTGTCACTTGAGGATATATAAGATTGTAATTTGGTATGGTTTGAACTTGTCCACTGGGTCCATTGGTTCTGGGGCCTCTTGGGAGATGCAAAGTCAGCTGCTGCCTGGGGACACCCAACAGGATCTACAGAGAGATCTGATGATTGCTAATAATTGTATTGGGTTTGGAGGTGCCCAGGTGAGGCCCAGATCTGAAGCAAGGCAGGCTACTGTTAGTTCCAGGTCTTATACATCTTATTGATAGGTTTGAGCCACACTGACTCTAGCTGTTACTTGTTTGAGAGATTTTAGGAAAGTCTGAAGCTTCATCCAGGATAGGCCATTCATATAGAAAAGGCATTGCAAACAGCTTGGGTAGAGCCGAAAATTGTTTGGGGCTGGTCTCAGGAAATCACCATAGAGGAGCAAATACCTTGGGTCAAATATGCCTGCTAGCTATCTCTGCAACAGGGGAGACCCCAGCACAGGAACAATGTCTCCTGCAAGTACCCCCATCTGGGAGAAAGCTGCCCCTGAGTTCCTACCCAGATGCCAGACGGTACATTCCTCCCCTTATGTGCCTGGATCCTCCAAAACCACTCTCAGTGCTGGAGCTCAGAGGAAGCTAATTCTCACTAAGATGTTGTTCTCACATGAACAACAGTTCAGATTCATCTGCTGGCCTTTTAAGAGGAACTGCCTGAGGCTCCTGTAGCTTCTGTCACTGAGCCATAATCTCTGCTGGTTATTACAGCCCAAAGTTATGGGGACTTCTCTTTCCAGCTCTCGAACACTGGGCTGGGGGCCTGGTATGGGGATGGGACTCCTTGATCCTCATGGGAGGCCTCTGCAGCCAAGGTATCCCTCCCTATAAAACATACACACACATGAGAGAAAGATGGTGACAGGCAGGAAGGTAGGGAGGGAGGAAGTGTGAGAGAATAAGGAACCCATAGAGGAAAGTGTAGCGTGTATGGTGTGTGTGTATATGAACTAGGGAAAGTTAGACTCTGCAGGTCCTCCAAGGGGCTGCCAAAGTGGGTATTACTGGACTGCAGAGTCCTGTGAACAAGTTGGACACTCCTGGGTGGCCAACTGGTGCGGCAGCGGAGACCATGCCATCTCGAGAACCGGAACTGCCTCAGACTGGGACTCTGCCCTCACTCAGTCGCATCTCAGACGCAGGCCAGGGACTTGCAGCCACTGGGGACAAAGAATTGCAGCCACAGCTTCAGATCAACAGAAAACAGGAGTCCAGACTTCCCAGAAGCAGATTTCTGTGAGTCAAGGAGCCTGTCCCACTCCCTACAAGATTGTGGATAGCTCCATAGTAACCTATAGACCCGCCCCTCACTCAAGCCACAACTCCCCTAGCCCCTACTGGGAACTGAGCTCTTGGAGCTTGAAAACTCAATTTCCCAGCTACCCCAGGGGAACTTGGGCTTGGAAACATGCTCTGTGCTTGTGCGCATGCCTATGGGGAAAACTCCCAGACAGGAAATTGGGCTGTGGAGCTTCAGAGCTCTCTCAGAGGCCTCAGTACTGCTAAGGGAATTTGAGAGACTGGAGGTGGCCTCCTGCAACATAATCACAACCAGTGACCAAACCTGCAGGGCAACAGTGACCTGGTTACAGGGCAAACACACACAGAAGTCAGTCTTCCACAGTGCAGGCACACCACAGAGCTATTGTGCAACCCAGTCCCCCAGGGTGATCAAGACCCAAATTCTCCCAGTAAGAGGCAGTGCTGAGAACCACTGACTTCACTCTGTTTTTTACCTTATGCACCTGGCATCCCTAACTCACAGCACATCCATTCTAAGAGCCTGTGACTCCAATTCTTGGTACAAGCACACACGGGGACCCTGACCCTCAACGAGAAACCTCATGAGGCAACAGACTCTGATACTCGATTCTTGGTGCAGACACAGGGAAACTTGGACTCCTGGTACCATTTTCAACACATGCCAAGCGCGTGGTGCAGGCCGGGTCCCTGATTCTAGGTGTGCACATGAGATCACATAGAACTCTAGGAACACTGACCCTGGGAAAGCCTGGTTCCCATCAACCCACAGCACCCAAACACCCTAGTGTCAGAGCACTTCAGTGATACTCAGGTGGTGCATAATTCCATGGCACACAGCCCAGGTCCTGCAACTCAAAGTTTGAACCTTCTAGTGATAGTCAGAATGGAGAGACGACACAATACCCAGAAGAAAGAAAATGAGGAGTCGCAAAGAAATCAAATTAGTGAAACTGAAGCTTACAGCATGACTGAAAAAGAATTCAGAGTAATGGTTATGGAATTTATATATCAGATGGATGAGAAAATCAACAACTTATGCAAGAATCAGAAAGAAATGAGAAATGATATAGCAACAATAAAAAACACCATGGAAAATTTCAACAGTAGACTAGAAGAAGCAGAGAACTGAATTAGTGAGTTAGAGGATCAGGTACAGAAACAAGCTCAAGCTTAACAGTAATTAGAGGGAAAAAAATTATAAAACAAGAGGAAAGCCTAAGGGAGCTTTCGGTCAACATGAAATGAAGTAACATACGTATAATAGGGACACCAGAAGGACAAGAAGAGCATCAAGGATTAGAAAATCTATTTGAATAAATAATAACTGTAAACTTCTCAGATATGGGGAAGAAAAAAGTTACAAAAGTACAGAGAGTTCCAAATAGGATCAACCCAAAAATACCCACACCAAGACACCTCATAGTTTCAATGGCAAATATCAATGACAAAGAGAGAATCTTAAAGGCAGCAAGAGAGAGACAGAGAGTTTCCTACAAAGGAACCTCCATCAGATTATCAAATGATTTCTAAATAGAAACACATCAGGCTAGATATGGGGGACGCTGACGACACCTTGCCATGCTAGCAGTCGGCAGCTGTGCATGGCTGCAGGCGGCCCAGGACCATACCAGAGAGGATGGATCTTGCATTGCCACGATGTGTCCACCATCTGGATACCATTGCTGATATGTATACATGAAGAATTATTTGACATTGAAACTGGGACCCAGAGCAGTTGGACATTGAAACTGACACTCAAACATTTTTTGTTCTTATACATTTTTTTCTAGTATGCAGAGGCAAGATATTTTTGAAGAAAAGAAACAGGGGGGAGTGATTGATATAGAGGCAGGGTGGCCTTGAACAGGCTGTAAAGCTACAGGGGCAAGACTGGGGTGGATGGGAGGCAGATGCTGGCGGAGATCAACCGAAGGACTTGTATGCATGCATATGAGCATAACCAATGAATGAAAGACGCTGGGGCGGGATGGGGGGCAGGTGGGGACATGAACTGGGGGGTAAGGGAGTCTGGGGGGAGGGTATTGGGGGGGAAAGGAAGACATATGTACTACTATTAAATATAAGTTATATTGTAAATAAAAAAATAAACTGATGAACAGGGACAGATCCAGAGGCAGAGCATCGACCAGAATGGTAGACCTCAAGGGAAGGTACGGGAAGGAGGGGGGAAAGAGGAGAGATCAACCAAAGGAATTGTATGCGTGAATATAAGCCTAACCAATGGACATGAACACCAGGGGGATGAGGGCATGAGTGAGGGGGAGTTTTGAGGGGGCTAAAAAGGGATAAAAACTCATATGTAATACCTTAATCAATAAAGAAATTTGGAAGAAAAGAAAAAGATCTTAAAAAAAGCAATGTACATACATAAAAGGGGAAAACACACACACACACTCACACACACAACACCACACATGGGTATTATAAGACAAGCCCTTCCCATGTCTCTCCTCACCCTGTCCCCACCTTAACAATCTTTATGAATTTTATTCTTTATTTCTTTAGTTGTACAACTTCCATTCAACCAGATGTCAGGTGGTTCTGAATGATGGTTGTTCTGTATTTTAGTTGTAATTTTGATGTCTAAACTCAATTTTTTACACTTGATAATCTGTGAGGTTGGGTTGTGGGAGGTAAAATGATAGAGCAAAGTTTGTTTTCAAGACCAGTCATAATGTTATTAAATATTTGGCAACAATTTCAACTGAGGGTATTAGTAGCCTGTTAGGAGAAGAGAATAGCTGTTGGGTGTGGGCCTCCAGTAAGTGTGTATAGTAGACTAATGACTTTCAACTTTATAAAAAATAGAATTGGGAGCAATTGAGAGGATTTAAGCATGAAAAAGTAATATAATTTTTGCTAAATGTTTAATTTTTCTAATATAATGAAAATTAGATTTTTTTATAATTAAAAGATTTTGTCCAATATGAAAAAAAAGAGCAAAAGATGACAGGAAAAACTCTTATAAGGCTATAATAGTAATGTACATGAGATATGGCCATGACTTGAACTTGTTACAATAGAGAAAAATGGTTATAATCTAAATATATATAGTAAATAAGAAGTGGTAATCATAGTAGGCATATGAAGGAGAGGGAGAAGTCAAACTTAACATTGAATATTTTCATTAGGACAACTAGTTAGAGAAAGATACAATTCCCTGAGATAGAAACACTGAAGGGATAGCAGTGTTGAGAGTTTGGTGTATATTTTGAGATGCCAATAAGATATTCAGATGAATGCCCCGTGTTGTGGGGCGACTTCCATGACCAGTTGCAAACAACCACGGAGGCCGTTAAGTTGGTAATAAGCAGGCAAGGACTTATTGAACTGGCCAGGACGGTCGGAGACCTAACACTCATGGCCACGCCACCCCAGGTGCAGGCAGGCCTTTTAAAGGGGTCTGACCCATGAATGTTATTGCCCTGCGTTTGGTGAACAGCCCCCATGGCCGCATCTGGGGAAGGGGTGCCAATAGACTATGAATGACCCTATTGCTCACTCCTTACCTTCTAATTATGTATTCTTCTAGACGTGGGAAAGTGGTCCTATCTTGTAAAAAAAGGTGGTATAGCTACATAATTGGCACTAACCATTTACTCCTCTGATTCTAGTCTTCAAGGTCACAAGCTGGAAACTAAAGCAATAATTCTTTGGTTTTAAGCAAGCAGGGGTGAACAGTGGCCACAGTTTCAAACATCAGTTTTACCCTAGATAAATGTTCTTATGACCTTATTTCATTCCCTACTGTTCTTTTGGGAATGAATCTAAATCCTAGATTCATTACTAGTATCTACTAGTTGGGAATACTGAGTATGTAAGACTATCAGTTTTACTGCCTGTATTCTATCCTGTACAAAATTAACTAAATACCTTATGAGGTATGGCCCAAAGATTAAGCCTCTTCTATTCTGCAAAACTATTTCTGTAAGAGATCCAACAGATTCTTCTAATCTTTCTATAGATTTCTTTAGGGTACTTAAATCCTGGTCTATTTGTTGTCCTAACTCCTTATAGTTTTGTTGTCTAGTGACTAGTGCTGCTGTGCCTACAGCAGTGGAGCCCGCTAACCCCAAACCCACCAACAGAGGAAGTAGGATTGTGGCTCTCTTAAGTCTCTGGGTTTCTATTAGGAGGTGTTCATGGCCACCTTCTCCCAAGTAGTAGTACACTTGGGGCAGAATATGGACAAGTATGTATAGTCTAGGTTCCTTTTCTACCTGCAGGCCTAGGGACCCCATGTATGGAGTGACACCAGTGATGTATGCCCACCAAGCTCCTGTGGAGCGACTAGATACCAAGGAGTCCCCT
Source organism: Antrozous pallidus (assembly GCA_027563665.1). NCBI lineage: Eukaryota > Metazoa > Chordata > Mammalia > Chiroptera > Vespertilionidae > Antrozous > Antrozous pallidus. The sequence continues at coordinate 10,962,119 of CM050511.1, forward strand.
CACCCGGCTTTTCGGGTATCTGGACTGTCTGGTTACAATTTCCTGCTTATGGGAACATTTTGAGATTATGTTTCCAGGAGTGTACACAAAGTCTCTTCCATGAAATGTCCCCCAGAGTTATTTTCTGTTTTCCCCGTCCATATGGGCACAGCTGATTAGTCTCCCATCGTCTGTGGACAAGTTCCGGACTGATCCCGAGTCTGCTCCAATCTCGGCTAGGGCTCTAATCCCCACATAGTACGGGGGGCTCAGGGTTCAGGCATAGCCAGCAATCAGCAGTGAGGTTTGAGGAGCTGGCATTTAACAGGCGAAAAGAGATGTCCAGATGGGAGAAAATATTAAATCGGGAGGATACTCCGTCGACCTCAGGTCTGGGAACTGGAGCAGGGGGTCTCCCTTTGATGGTTTGCCTGTTGTTGGGAATGCCAGATCTGGTGTCAGAGCCTTCATCGTGGGTGCAAGGGGTGATAGGGGCCCAATAGGCTTGGGTGGCCTGGAAGTCTCCTTCCGCTGAACCGTGAACAACTGTTGCTCCTGGGTCCGGCCTGCAGAATTTTTGGCAGTGGGGGTGCTCGGAACGACGGTGTAGGGGCCATCCCACCGAGGCTCAAGTACTCCTGGTTGGTGCCTCTTTACCCAGACCAGGTCGCCCGGAGCAAACAGGTTGCCTTTCTCGCCTGCTGTAGCACCGGCACCCACAGTCTCTGTAAGCTGCCTTTACAGTATCTTGCGCTGATGTGGTGGCTTTCTGGAGTACCTGTAAGGACTTAAGCAAATTATGAGTAGCTAGGCGGGCCACCTCCTCCTCTCCCAATTGGGGAATAAGCAGTGTGGCCTACCAAACATGATTTCAAAAGGAGTTAAACCTTTCACAAATGGTGTACAGCAGGCTCGGAGTAGGGCAAAGGGGAGCAGTCTTACCCAGTTCTCGCCAGTCTCCAGCTTGAGTTTAGTCAATGTTTCTTTAAGAGTCCGATTTATCCTCGCTCCCTGACCTGAACTCTGTGGTCTATGTACACAGTAAAGCTTCTGATTTACCTGTAGAGCTTTGGCTGCCAATTGGGTGGTTTTGGCGATGAACGCCGGGCCGTTGTCGGACCCCATGTATAATGGTAGGCCAAACCTAGGGACAATTTCGCTGAGGAATTGTTTGTGTGTTTGTTTTTTTTACTACTATCTGAGAGGTCTCAGTCCTTGTGGGAAATGCTTCTGCCCATCCCGAAAAGGTGTCGATGAAAACCAGGAGGTATCAGTAGCCACCGAGTCCAGATGGGAGGTCTGTAAAGTCTACCTCCCAATGCTCTCCTGGATTCCTTCCCCGGAGTCTGGTTCCTTCAACGTTTCCCGGTCCTCTACTTGCATTGACCTGAGCGCAGGCTCTACATCTCTGGGTGGTGCTTTATGCCATTTTATGAAGTCGGAGTACATAGAAGTCTTTAGGGATCAGCTCGGCCAGCCGAGTACCCCGTAGGTGAGTGCCTCTATGTGTTAGTGCAATGATGGTTCTTCCTAGAGCCTCAGGGAGAAATATTTGCCCCCCAGGTAACATTAGCCCCCCTCCCTGAGTCCCATGTGCCTGCAGGAGGTGAGTTTCTTTCACCTCCTGCTCCGTATTAGAAGGTGAGTCTGGCAGCCGTCGGTCAGATAGGGCCACCAAGATCTTTAGAAGCCCTGCTGGTCTTTTGGCTACCTCCTTAGCTGCCCTGTTGGCTAGAGCATTTCCCCTTATTATGGGGGAATCTCCCCTCCAGTGTCCCTTGCAGTGTATTACTGAAACCTCAGCAGGCCCCCAAATTGCTGCCAGTAGGGCTAGGATTTTGGGGGCATTTTTGATTTCCTTCCCTCTGGACGTGAGCAGTCCCAGTTCCTAGTATAAGGCCCCTGGACATGAACGGTGGCGAAGGCAAACCTGCTGTCCGTGTATATGTTGATTCTCTCCCCCCTTCCCCATCGCAGGGCCTGAGTCAGGGCGATGAGCTCAGCCTTCTGAGCTGATGTCCCGTGTCCTAGGGCTTGGGCCCAGATAACCTTCTCCTCTGTGACCACAGCGGCTCCTGCATGCCGTACCCCATCCTCCATGAAACTGTTCCTATGAGTTGGACGATTACAGGTGGTTGGTGCACAGCCAGCCCGGGAGGGGTGTCTTCAGCCCCCACTTATGGTGTCTCTGCCGGCAGAACTGGGAACCAGGAGCTAGGTGGCCGGTTGGGTTCCTCATGCAGCCGGTATTCTTCCTGCTGTGGTAACGTTAGTAGAAATATACCTGCCGTCCCCAGTGTCACCTCCGGATGGCTTTCTTCAAAAGGGATTGTGGCCTTTCATTTGGTTAGGAGGTCTCTGTTCAGCAAGGGGGAGGGCACTCTGGCATCACCAGGAAGGAATGTGTAATTACTCCGGCCCCTAAATTTGAGATCCGACCCCTTGTCCATGGGTAGGACCGAACCTTCCCATTTGCCCCCTGTACTGGTACCCCCTCCTTGGACATGGGGCCAAGTGGCTTCTTGAGCACTGAAAATGTGGCTCCGGTGTCTACTAAAAAGTCCACATATTGCCCCCCTACTGTAAGGGTTACCCGGGGCTCCAGGGGGGCTTTAGAGCCCTGACTCCCCTAATCCACCTCTTCCACCAGGATTCGAGCAGCTTGTCCTCCTCCTTTCTCCGGGCATTCGTTTTGCCAGTGTCCTTTCTCCTTGCAGGAGGCACACCGGTCTCTGTCTAGCCTGCTTCGAGGGGGCCTTGCCCACTGTGGCGCCTTTCTTTCTTGGTTCCTTTCCCCTCATTCATTGCTGGAAGGACCTTAGCCATCCTTTCATTTAAGTCAGCGGTTGGGTCTTCTCTATTATTAAAAACTTTCTGGGCTGTTTCCACCCGCTCAGACAGAGACTTCCCCTCAAAGCCTTCTAACTTCTGCAGCTGATTTCTTTTCTACTGTCTGGGGCTGACTGGGACACAAATGCTGTATTTACGGCCCGCCTGTCTTCTGGGGCGTCTGGGCGTCTGGCCCACGGGTGTAGGTGCCGACAGGCCTCACACAGCCGCTCCGGAGGCGGCGGGGCTCTCGTTTGGTCCTGGGGGGGCTCCGGCACTCGGAGGTTGGTGGGCTTCCGAGCCACCGCTCGGATTCCCCTCGGTGGAGTCTGGCCATACCGGTCTGAGCCCCCTCCCCGCGCCCCCCCCCCCCCCCTGGGGATCATTAAAGTCCCAACCTGGCCTCAAACTAGGGAAGACCGCTTCCACACCCCCAGGATCCCTCGTAGGCTGCCCATCGGGGCTGAGAACCAATTTCCTCCCTTCTGCTCTCTCTCCTCAGAGGTAAAAAGGGTATGTAAAAGCTGCTGCCTTAAAGCTCCCTAACAGGACACGGTGAAAAATGTCCAAGAAATAGCCGTGGGTTCTTGGGTCTCATTGGGGCGCAGGAGGTTACAAGGGAATTTCTCTCCTTGCAGCCGCCACATATAGCTACTCAAAACAACTCCTGGAGGGGGTTGGGGATGGGGTGGGTGGAGGCAGGGAGCACGGCTCTAGTCCCAGGTGGTGAATGGAGGTGCTTACACCAAGGAAGGCTGCAGTCCTCCCCCTCTGTTCCCACTGGAAACAGCATTTGTCTCCTGCCAACAAAGGTGGCATGGGGGGAGGAACCGGTGACCCTTACACTGTAATCAGACTTCTTGACCTCTCCGAAGTGCCCCTCTGCTTGAGTGTTTCTATTAAAAAGTACTGTCTTTAATAATTTAAGAGTTGTTACATATAAAAAAGGAATAAGTGGCCTATAAAACATTTTTTCCTTCTAGAGGTTTTATAATGTAGTCATTAACCATATTAAATTTAAATGGCCAATTAAGACAACCATTTCTGACAGTTTCTCCACTATTGATTAAGACTGGGTGATGGCAGGTGTCAGAAATAAGATTCATTTAGTTTTCTGGGCAGGCTTGCCAGTTCTGGCTTCCTTTTTGTAAACAGTTAACTTTAGAATTTGATCCCTGCTTAAAACCTCTTCGGACTATAGTTGTTATAACTTTATCAAATTAATCAATATAGATAGAAATTTTGGTGGGCTGGTTTTCCATCTGACAAAGAGTAAGCACCCCTAGGAAAAAGGAATCCCAGTGGCCACTCGGGGCATTTTGCTATCTGTCAGAGCACCCAGCCTTAAATAAACCAAATGCTTCCTTTTTCTTTCTCTCTCTCTCTTTTTTTTACAGACTTCTATATTTTTAGGAAGAAATAATTATATCTAGGCAGACAAACAAAATATTAAGCAAGCATCTGTATTTACACCCTTTCAGTGAACAAGTACTTTTACAGTCTTGGTATCTGAGCAGTAACAGGAACACTGCCCAAGTCCCCTGGGGGCGGGGGGGGGGGCTAACAGGAACAGATGTGGGGGCCTCCCTTTCCCACATCCCAGACAGGACTCTTGACCCATGTTTCAGCAAAACAGAAATGGCATTCAGGTTGGACAAAGGGAACAAGATTAATAGGCATAACAAACAGATAAATGCCCTATCCTACAACCAAGGGAGTTTCTCCGGAGCTAGGAGGAGCTCGTTCTGCCTCCTATAATGAGGGCAGAGGTAGAAGGGGAGGCATAGCCAACACCCTGGGGGAGGGGAAGGGCTTGCAAATGCCGCTGCCGCTGCCACTGCCGCTGCCACTGCCGCCACAGGCAGGACCAGTTTGTGAAAGGAGGAAAAAAATGTTAAAACTTCTCCCGGAGTCCACCAAGGACTCTGAAGGGAAAGGCATCCTGCACTCCTGCGCAGACCTGGGAAAAAGATAGTGCTTAGTCAGGGAGGGGCAGGTTACACATACAAGGTTATTTTAAAAGAGGTGAAATCCTGTAAGGAACCTTGATAAAAAGATCAGTAATCCAGTCGCACTGTCAAAGGCCAAACAGGAAGGAAAGAACCACTTAATGTGCTCTAAGAGGATTTCAACAAACTGACACCAAATTGACAAACCTTTGACAAATTAAAACCTAACAAATGATATGCACTACACCCAATTATGACAACACCAAACAAAAAGTCCTGACATAATTACAACAAACATAAGACAAATGGTCCAGACACTACCAAGAGCTCCCTGGGAAGGAGGGAGAGCCTCTTTCCTCCTCCAGGAACCTCACACTCACACACCTGTACCAGGGCCAAGGACACCGTTGTGTCCCCGGCCAGAGTCTGGAGGTTTTGCTGCGTCCAGCCCTCTGTCAGACTCTACCACTGAGATCTCAACCTGGGCGCCTTACCTCCTGAGACCGGTCTTCTCTCTTTCAATAAATCCTGCGGCTTTCACCTCTGGATTTTATCCCTGAAAGGAAGGAGAGCCTCCAGCCCAAGAATGAGGGTACCTCTCTCTTCCCCGGTAATCTCGCTGGGGCCTCCAAATGTTGTTGGGCCTCCAAATGTTGTTGGGCAACTTAACCGCCTCCATGGTCAGTTCCAAATGACCATGGAGGCGGTTAAGTTGGTAATAAGCAGGCAAGGATTTACTGAAAACTGGCCAGGATGGTCAGAGACCTAACACTCAACGACTGCACCGCCCTGGGTGCAGGCAGTCCTTTTAAAGGGGTCTGAACCATAAATGTTATTACCCTGCGTTTGGTGAACAGCCCCCAAGGCCGTATCTGGGGAAGGGGTGCCAATAGACTATGAATGACTCTATTGCTCACTCCTTACCTTCTAATTATGTATTCTTCTAGACGTGGGAAAGTGGTCCTATCTTGTAAAAAAAAGGTGGTATAGCTACATAATTGGCACTAACCATTTACTCCTCTGGTTCTAGTCTTCAAGGTCTCAAGCTGCAAACTAAAGTAATAATTCTTTTGTTTTAAGCAAGCAGGGGTGAACGTGGCCAAAGTTTCAAACAGCAGTTTTACCCTAGATAAATGTTCTTATGACCTTATTTCACCCTGGCTGTTATTTCAGTTTGTTGGAGCATTGTCCCATGCATCGCATAGTTACAGATTTAATTCCTGGTCAGGGTACATACCCAAATTGAGGATTCAGTCCCCAGTCAGGGCATGTACTAAAGGCAACAGGTCAATGTAATCAATGTTTCTCTCTCATATCAATCTCTCTCTCTCTCTCTCTCTCTCTCTCTCTCTCTCTCTCTCTCTCTCTCTCATCAATAAACATACCCTTGGGTGAGGGGATAAAAAGATAATCAAGTGAAGGTGTCTGGTGGTAAGCATAGATATGAAGCTCAGCAGAGAGGCTGAACTTTAGGTATAAATTCGCTAGTATTAATTATAAAATTGAAGTAAAAAATTAGGTTGATGAGACCAAGTAAGAGGCAAATAGAATGATAAGAGCAGAATTATTATCTGGTCCTGAAAGATGTCAGGCTCAGAGATCAGGAACTGAAGAATTTCTGACAAGGTGAAATAAGAATAGCTCTGAGAAGTTGGAGAAAAACCAGTGGAATATTATGTCATGAAAGTAAAAGATTTTTCCAGGAAGAGGGAGCAAATACCAATATCAAATATCTCTTAATTTTAGTCAGATGAAGAAAAAAATGTGATCATTGGATTTACTGATATAAAGAATAGTTTTGCCTCACCCACAAACCTTGCAAGGGCCTGAACTCTCATCCCTTCTGAGAGAGGTCTCCTGCCCCCATGGCTGCTTCGCCTCCCACGCACAGCTCAGATCGGGACCCAGGTTACAGACAGAGACTTGGCCAGCAACAGCTGCTCTATGTCTAAATTCAATCTAGTACCAGAAATGCTCAGGGCCTACTCAAGAATGCAAATAATCCTTTTCACTAATATTTACAGGGTAAACTAAGATTTTTGCTTGAGTATTAAATTTGACAGTAAAATAGTAATTAAGTTTTTAGATGAATTTAAATTGGCCAATTGAAATAAGTGAATACTCAAGAAAATTTAATTGTACTGGACAAAAAGCTGTTCCTAAAATATTAACTAAAATTTCTATTAGTAGTTCATCTCATTGTAAAATTGCCTAACATCCAAAGAACCTAAAGCAGTCATATTTGTGTGCAAAAATTAAAATTTAAAATTACCAAGACTACAATATAAAATTTCCAAAAGCCCCATTATTCAAAAAGGGCGGGGGAGAATAGTGGGGTAATATCATGTAAGGAAAAATATTCTATAAGTAAAGTACATCTAGAAAATTCTTACTTCAGAAAAGTAACTTCCATTTGTAATTCCAACAGCAGGACATCCATGAAAAACACACATGGTGTCAAAATAAGCCAAAGGAAAATCATTTGGACAAAAATAAAAAGAATCCCAAGTCTAATTTGCAGAGAGGATCCCTTTGTTAACTTTTGATCAAGAATGTGTTTGTGTGTTTTCAGAGAACAACTCCAAGACCCAGGAGTTGTGGGTTCCTGCAACAGTGAGGAACTAACGGGTCTGTTCCAGCCATGGGGATGGTCCAGAGATGGGGGACACTGACGACACCTTGCCATGCTAGCAGTCGGCAGCTGTGCATTGCTGCAGGCGGCCCAGGACCAAACTAGAGAGGATGGAACCTGCATTGCCACCATCTGTCCACCTTCCGGATACCATTGCTGACATGTACACATAAGGAACTATTTGACATTGAAACTGGGACTCAGAACAGATGGACATTGAAACTGAGACTCAAACATTTTTTTTCTTATACATTTATTTCCAGTATGCAGATGCAAGATATTTTTGAAGAGAAGAAACAGGGGAGAGCAATTGATATAGAGGCAGGGAGGCATTGAGCAGGCTGTCAAGCTACAGGGGGAAGGCTGGGGAGGGCTGGGGGCGGGTGCTGTGGGAGATCAACCGAAGGACTTGTGTGCATGTATATGAGCATAACCAATGGAGGCAAGACATTGGGGTGGGGGGCAGGTGGGGACATGTGATTGGGTGTAGAGGATGCTGGGGGGAGGACAATGGGAGGAAAAAGGAAAACATATGTACTACTATTAAATCTAAGTTATACTGCAAAAAAATAATAAATAATAAAATATTTAAAAATAAATAAATAAAGCCACGGTTTGGATGTGAGCATCAAGGGAGTGACTATGCATTAAGAGAAGTATGAGGATTTGCCCCATTGCACTGCAAAATTCAGAAAGCAAGAGAAGAAAAGGACCCAGGAGAAGAGACTGAGGAGTAGCCACCTATGAAGTCTGAGACAAACTAGGCAATTATGTATCTCTGTAACCAATTTAAAAAACATTTTATTTTTAAGTAGGGCATTATTACCTGCACCAAATGTTGCTGATTAAGATAAGGATGCAGAGTTTAATACTGGCTTTGTGCCTTTGATAAGAACCATTTAAGAAGAGTGGTATTCCCAGTAGCCTGATTGGAGTGGGCTTAAGAGAGAATGAGTGGAGAGAGAATAGTTAGGGCAAGCATAGAAAACTTGAATTTTTCTACGGAGAGAAATGGGTCAACAGTGAGAAAGTTTAGGTTTTTGTCACATCTTTATAATGGAAGGGAAAGTGCAAGGAAATTGAGTGTGAGACAAAGTGATTATAATTATGGCCTGTGGATTCCACACCCAGTGAATTGAGGACATGAAGGAAGTAATGGATAGTGTGATAAAGTAATAAAGTGGAGGTTCTTGTCCATGAATAATTGAAGTTGTGGTATCAGAAAGAGCATACTGATCAGTTTCAAGGTCATAGTGCCACAACTAATTTTGTTTTTAATCACTGATGACAAAGAAATCCTGTATTCAAATAAATAGAATACAAATAAATATAATACATTGAAATCTTATATTCAAATAAATGAAATATAAATTGTAATGAAAAAGGCTACACTTTGATTTCCTTTATTTCTCAACTTTATAGTGTTTAATTATTTTATTTCTCCATGAGAAATTACTAATAGTTCCTGGGATAATTATTATAAATTCTTTTAATGAAATAATTATCTCACCCTTTGCTGATTTCAGATGGCTCTTGTAATATAAAAATTGAAAGTTCATTCTGAAAGAATCTCTAAGGCAAATTGTCTTCCATGCAAATGATTATATGACAATAATTAACTAGCTATACATTATTATCAGGGTGGTTTTGAGAAAGAGATAACAAGAATACCAATTATTTATTGGGATTCTATTTATGTCTGTTATTTTGCTATGAAATTTCTAATTGTGCAACAGCATGGCAAAGAAGATATTGTTGTTCTTATCTATACTACTAATAAAGGAATATTCAAATTGATAAAAAAGAATAGTTTTGGTAAAATGGTATCACAGTTGAGATTGGAGTAAATAGAGTAGTCAATGAATAATAGAAAAAGAGATTCACAGAAAGAAGTACTGGATAAAATTTTAGGTAACTGTGTTATAGGGAGGGAAAGTTTTCTTTGTCCTTAAATGTTTATGCTTGAAGTGGTACTGAGTTAGTTCCAAAATGTAGGACATACAAAAATACAATGAAAATGTAGCCTCTGCTGTGGATCATGGTCAATATGTTAAACTCACAACATTTCTTTCATTAATTATTTATTTAGCGCATTAAGTCTGAACAGTTGTTGGATATAACATAACTTTAATAATACCTTGCCACATAATTTGGGGGTAAATAATATCAGATAATGATAAAAACTGGAACATTTATCCATTATAATACATTCTTTAGCAGCTCTAGCCTGCTTGAACTTCTAAATTGATATTTGAACAAAATGATTAAGAAAACTCCTTCAACTACCAGAAAGTACATCTGATAACACCATACAATAGATTCTAGCATTGGACTAGATCACCAAAGTGTGAACTACGAATAGAATAGAACAGAGGTGAAAGTCATTGTTAATCAAGGTACTTAATAGATGATTGGTTATTGGACACACAATTCTTTGTTCTTTCAATCAGTTTTATGTGAGAGAATATATCATTCACCAGATAGAGTGAATTAGCATACTAAAAATAAGATAAATTGTGCCTTGTATTGAGACCTAATTTCAATAAAATTATTTGTGGGTGATTGAAAGTATGATTTTTTTTGAAAAAAAATTCATGTTGGCTAGGAAAATGTGTTTATATTCTTTACTAAAGTTATTGTAAATAGATAAGCATGTTGAATAAGGTCTTGAGCATCTGTAAATGAAATCTAATGGAATATATTAGGTGTATTGATTTCAATTATGGAACTAACAAATCAATTCTAAATATTCCAATGACTTTAATTAAACAGTATCTATCATTTATTTACCTTTCTTCTCTGCTTTATCCTCTGACTGACTAGATTGATGAATAGTATACCCTGTAGTTTACAAAATAGATCCACTAATCTAGATCTATTAAAAAATTAATCTCATGATTCTTACTTACATTTTATAATATTCTCTGGAAGGATTACCCTAATGGTTTGTCTTGAAAAAGTCCAATTCTTGTCCTTTCTTTAAGGGCAAAAACTGGATTTAAAACTTTCATTTTACATATTATTGGTAATTTCTATGCTTTGAACATTTGGGTACGTGTCCAGGAATGTATTCTATGTTGTCCATCAAGGAAAAAAAGTAATATATTATGAAGTGTTCCAGTCAAAATTTATCCCAATAGTAAATGCAGAAACTAGTCAGCAGTTCCATCTTTGATGGATCATGTTGTCAAGGCTTTCAGCAAATTTGCAATTCCTACTTGTAAGCAGTTTTCTATGAAAGAAGGCAGTATGAATAGACCTTAAATAATTATCTAATCATCAAATTGCCTTGTATTTACTGAAATGAGTTAATTATAAGCCACAATTTAAGGTACAAGTGTCAAGTTGAATCAATCTTAACATAATTGAAAAAAGTTATTTAAATGATTTCATGTTTATGTTTATCTTTTTAAAAAATCTTTATGTTGAGAGTGTTACAGATGTCTCTCTCTTTGTCCCCCCTATTGCCTTCCTCCACCCAGCTTCTGCCCTACTTTAGGCCTTCACTACCCTATTGTCTGTGTCCATGGGTAATGCATATATGTTCTTTAATCTCTTCACACTCCCCTCACCCCTTCCCTCTGAGATTTATCAGTCTGTTATAAATTCCTTACTTAATCTCTTCCCACCCCCACCATCTCCCTCTGAGATTAATCAGTCTGTTCCATGTTTCCATGTCTCTGGTTCTGTTTTTATTAATCAGTTTATTTTGTTCATTAAATTCCTTATTCATCTTGAGTTTCAATTATTAATAGATATGCATTTATTGTCATTTTAATGTTCATCTTTTTTACCTCTTTTTTCTTCTTATTCTTTGTAAAGAATACCCTTCAACATTTCATGTACTACTAGTTTGGTGGTGATGAAATTCTTTAGTATTTTCTTTTGTTTGGGAAGCTCTTTGTCTTCCCTTTAATTCTAAATTATAGCTTTGCTGGGTAATCTTGATTGTAGGTTATTGCTATTCATCACATTGAATATTTCTTGCAACTCTCTTCTGGCCTGCAAAGTTTATGTTGAGAAATTAGCTGACAGTCATATGGGCACTCCCTTGTAGGTAACAAACTACTTTTCTCTTGATGCTTTTAAGATTCTCTCTTTGTTTTTAAACTTTGGCATTTTAATTTTGATGTGTTTGGGTGTGGGCCTCTTTTGGTTAATCTTATTTAGGACTCTCCAAGCTTCCTGGGCCTGTAAGACTATTTCTTTTACCAGGTAGGAGAAGTTTTCTGTAATCATTTCTTCAAATAGGTTTTCAATCTCTTGCTCCCTCACTTCTTCTGGCACCTCCATAATGTAAATGTTGGTATGCTTGAAGTTGTCCCAGAGGCTCCTTACACTGTCTTCATTTTTTTTACTTTTTGCTCTTCTTATTGGGTGTTTTTGTTTTTTTCTTCATTATATTCCAAATCATTGATTTGATTCTTGGCTTCCTACTCTATTGTTGAATCCCTGTAAATTATTCTTCATTTCAGTTAGTGTATCCTTTATTTATGTCTGGTCATTTTTCATGGTTTAGATGTTCTCACTAGTTTCCTTGAATTTCTCATTAAGTTCTTTGAAGCTCTTATTAAGTTCCTTGAAAATCCTTATAACCATTGTTTTAAACTCTGTATCTAGTAGTTTGCTTGCTTTCATTTCATTTAGTTCTTTTTCTGGAGATTTCTTCTGTTCTTTCATTTGTGACATGTTTATTTGTCTCCATATTTGGGCTATTTCCCTGTGTTTGTTTTTATGTATTAAGTTGAGCTGCTATAGCTCCTGGAATTGATAGAGTGGCCTTTTGTAATAGGTGTCCTGTAGGGCCCAAGGGCTCAGCCTCCCCAGTCACCTGAGATGAGCATTCTAGGTGCACAATGTGTAGCCTTTGTGCACTGCCCTGTTATAATTAAGCCTTTATTGTTGTTAATGGAAATTACCCACAGGTCAATTGGCTGTGTGGACCAGCTGTAACTAATAGTGGAAGAGCTATTGTGAAGGGGACATCCCTATGAAGCAGGACTTATTTCAGTGGGTCCTTGGTGCTCACCAAGTCTGCCCCTTGAGTGTGCCACTCATTGATATTATAATCTGTCATGGTCTGAAGCTGTCCATCAGGTGCATTGGCTGTGGGGCCTCTGGGGAGATTCAAACTTGGCCATTGCCTGTGCCCTGCTTAAGGCCACCTGCTATAAGCTACAAAGAAATCTCTAGATGCTTGTGATGGGTTTAGAGATTCCTAGAAAAGGCCATGTCGGTCATACCTCTGCTAGTGCTGGGTCTGTGACCACGTATTGAGAGGTATGACCACACTGGATTCAGCTGGTCCTTATTTGAGAAATTTTAGGAAATTCTGAAACCTGATCTAGGATAAGCTTTTCATATGGGAAAGACACTGCAAATTGGGGGCTGCAAATTGGGTAGGGTGGGATTTCAGGGAATCTCCAGGGTGAAGTGAGCAGTGTGTGTCAGGTAATGGAGACTCAGATATGGTTCCCACCAGTAAGCTCTGTTGTAGGGGGAATATCTCAGGATTTTTGTCAGAGATAAAACTGCCCCCAAATTAACAATCTGATGCCAGACAATTTAGCTCCTCCCTGAATGTCTCTGGACTATTTTAGGTTGCTGGCCCAGTGCTGAAGCTCAGAGGGAGTAGGTCCATGTATGTCCATATACAGGCCCTATAAGAGGAAGTCTGGGGACTCCTGCAGACACATTCCCCACTGGTCTTTATTGCCAGAAGTTATGGGGAACCCTGGACTGACAGTTCTGATATGGGGATGGGACCTTTTGCCCCTCACCTGAGGCCTCCTTAGCCAAGTTAACCCTCCAGATTAAATATACACCACACCTAGCTGCTTTAATTCTCTGGTTGTAGGACTTCCATTCAGCCATATTTCAGTTTGTTCTGGATGATGGTTGTTCTGTACTTTAGTTGTAATTTTGATATGGTTGTGGGAGGTGGCAAGTACCAGTGTTACCTATGCATCCATCTTGTTTCTTCCTATATTTGTCATTTTTCATAGAATATCCTTAAATGCCCCTAAAGAGAGTGTTTAGCAATGATTCTCAAGATTTCTTTAAGAAATACAAAAAACTTTTTGTTTCATGATTATATTAATACTAGAGGCATGGTACACAAAATTTGTGCATGGGGAGGGGGATGTGTGTCCCTCAGCCCAGCCTGCACCCTCTCCTATCTGGGACCCCTTGAGAGATGTCTGATCTACCAGGATCAGGCCAAAACAGGCAGTCAGATGTTTCTCTCACAATCCAGAACTGCTGGTTTTCTACCGCTCACCTGTCGGCCTGCATGACTGCCCCTAACTACTTCTTCCTGCCGATCTCATAATCCCCTAACCATTCCCCTGTCACCCTGATTGATGACTAACTGCTCCCCTACTGGTCCGAATGCCCCCAAGTATTCTTCCCTACAGACCTGGTTGCCCCTAACTGCCCTCCCATGCTGGCTTAGTCTCCCCCAACTGTCCTCTTCTGCCAGCCCGGTCACCCCTAACTGCCCTCCTCTGCAGGCCTGATTGTCTCCAACTATTCCCTCCTACAGGCCTAACCGCTCACCTGCCTGCCTTCCTGATCACCCCTAACTGCACTCCCCTGCTGACCATCTTGTATATTGGAGTGATGGTCAATTTGCATATTACCTCTTTATTATATAGGATAGTTAGCTATTCAGTCATTGAATATTTATTTATTTATTTATTTATTTTTATTTTTTTAATCTTTATTGTTCAGTATATTAATTACATTGTTCCCTTTTTCCCCATATAGTTCCCCTCCACCTGGTACCCATCCCACCCTCCGCCCTCACCCCCCTCCACTGTCCTCTCCCATAGTTGCATGATTTTTGTCCAGTCTCTTGCTGCACTTCCCACACCCCCTTTCTCCCCAAGAGTTGTCAGTCCATTCCCTCTCTATGTCCATGATTCTGTTACATTCACTAGTTGATCCTGTTCATCAGCTTATTAATTCACTTGATTTTTAGATTCATTTGTTGATAGATGTGTACTTGTTGTTCCTAATTTACACTTTTATCCTTTTCTTCTTCCTCTTCTTAAAGAATATCTTTCAGCATTTCATATAATATTGGTTTGGCAGTGATGAACTCCTTTAGCTTTTTCTTATCTGCGAAGCACTTCATCTGACCTTCAATTCTGCATGATAGCTTTGCTGGATAGAGTAATCTTGGTTGTAGATTCTTGTTGTTCATCATTTTGAATATTTCTTGCCACTCCCGTCTGGCCTGCATCATTTCTGTTGAGAAATCCGCTGACAATTGTATGGGTGCTCCCTTATAAGTAACCAACTGTTTCTCTCTTGCTGCTTTTAATATTCTCTCTTTGTCTTTTGCTCTTGGCATTTTAATTATGATGTGCCTTGGTGTGGTCCTCTGAGGGTTCCTATATATTGGGGTTTGGTGCAAATCTTGGTCTCCTAAGTCAATTTCTTTCACCAGGTGTGGGAAGTTTTCGGTCACTATTTCTTCAAATAGGTTTTCATTGTCTTGCTCTCTCTCTTTTTCTGGCACCCCTATAATTTGGATGTTGGTATGCTTGAGGTTGTCCCAGAGGCTCCTTACACTATCTTCAATTTTTTTGGATTCTTTTGGTTTCTTGCTTTTTCAGCTGAGTGGATTTTACCTCTTTGTATTTCAAGTCTTTAACTTGGTTCTTGGGGTGCTCCAGAGCACTTTTAGGTCTTTGTATAATATTTTTTGTTTCAGTCAGTGTATGCTTAATTTCTGGTTGGTCCTTTTTCATATCCTTGAGAGTCCCCTTTATATCCTTGAGAGTCTCCTTCATTTCCACGTTCGTATTGATCATTTCCTTGCAAGTCTTGTTCATATCCTTGAGGGTCTCTTTCATTTCCTTGTAGTACTCATTCATTTCCTTTGTGGTCTGGCTTATTTCCTTATAGGCCTCGACCTTTTGTTGGAGCCTCTTGAAAAACCCTATAACCGTGGTTTTGAATTCCATGTCCAGTCGTTCTTTTTCCTCCATTTCTTTCACATCTGATTTCTTTCCATGTCTCTGCACGGTGGCTGCTTCCCTGAGTTGGTCAATTAGCTTTGTGTGGTAGACTTCCTACTAGGGACAGGGGCTCAACCTCCCCAGTTACCTGAGATGGATATGGGCTGCACAGTCTTGCTGAAGTTAAGCTCAGGTTAATCGTTGTTAGCACTTGGAGGGGTTGACCTCCAGGCCAATTGTCTGTGAAGCTCAGCTGTGCTCAGGTTGGATGGGCGGAGTCTCCAGGCCAACCAGACAGCGTTAGCCCTGCCCTATGCAGCCCCAGGGACTCTGTGCCAGGGGCAATGGCTGCCAGCACCTCTGAGAGAGAGCCGCTGTGGAGCTACAGCGGCTGCCGGGGAATTCAGACTATCCCCAAATGAGTCTACACACCCAACGTCTCACCCAGGGTCATAAAACAAAACAGACTGACGGTTTTCCAAATGAGAAAGCGAGTCGCAGTGCACTCTCTGTGCCTTCACGCAGCAGAGCTGTTCATGCAAGCTGCCTTCTCCACAAGCCGGGAGACACTGCAGCACCCGAGCTTGGGCATGCCCTCCCACTGTCCAGTTTTCACCCCGTGTGTAGTGGGTTCCCTGGACTTCGCCCAAAGCTGGAGAATCAGTCCAGTGGGACATCTTTGTCTCCCCATTCGAGAAAACTGGTCGGTTTTCAGCTGCCCGCCCTCTCCGCTGGCGTGTGCTCCAAACCTCTCTCCACACGAATCTTTCAACGCCGTCCGCCGCCGCTCCTCTGAGTGACAGTGTCTTATCTTCACTTTTATTTGTGGAATTTTCACTCGCCGAGCTTTTTGGTAATTCTGGAAGGTGTTTGTTCTTTCGTTAAGTTGTAGTATTAAAATTGCTGAGTATGACGGCAAGATAGGTGTTTTACCTATGCCGCCATCTTGGTTCTCCTGGATATTTATTAAGTGGCTGTTTTATGATAGTCATTGAGCCAACTGTCCTATTATCTTTGCTTCTATAATATAAACACTACTAGTTTTTAGCCTATCTCTTTGTTTTATTCTACTTTGCCTTGCAAACAGCCCTTTAGCTCTGTCTTCATTAACTGTTGATTTTCCTTAGAAATATATTTTAAGCCCTTTCTTTTTACTCCTCCAATTCTCCAGAGGTGATTGTATCTACTGCTATCATCTTTGTGGGGAACAGACAACACAAAAGTAGATAAGCCTTGAGTTTTAGAGTAATGTGCAGCTGGAATATTAAGCTATGACTAGGAATTGGGACTTCGTTTTATGGGCAACAGAAGGATTGTTAGCATATAAATATAAGGAAAATACTGTGGCTAATGCAAGGGCAATGGGATAATGCCTAGGCCTAATCACAAATGTTGTCCTGTCCTGGACAAAAGTTTGTCCCCTTCTCCTTGAAGGATGCAATCTAGCCCTCCGGGGTGCAATCCAGCCCTAAATGGTGCGATTCAGCCCTCAAAGGGGAGTGGTCTCAATTTTAACTTCAATAAATTATAAAAGAGCTTTTCCTGGCCTCACATTAAATCAGATTCAATGATAGAAGTTTTGGGGTTTAACAGCTCCAACCTTAATTATCAAGAGGAAAATTATAATGCATGTAGATAGAAAGGTAGGGAAGAATTCATAAGCTTATTGATGCATAGTGATTTCTTTGTACCTATCTTGTGAATTAATTACATTTTGCCCTCCTCCTACCTTTTTCTTCAAGAGCAGTTTTTGAGCAGTAGTAGGCTCATTTTTTAAGACTCTTCAAAAGCATTCCATTGCTTTATTTTAATAGCAGCCAAAATTTATTGATACTTGTTATTTTGCTTGCTTTCCTCATCCTTTTTTGTAACAACATCTTGATTTCTTTCAAAAGATCATGATAGAATTAATTATCAAGGAACACACCTTTTGTGGCTAACAGGTGGACATGGAACATAGCTCAGCCAATCAGATTTTTCCTGAAATTTATATATTTAGTGAAGTGAGATAAGGAAAGGAAATGGTTGAATATGACATTCCATCCCCAGGGTTTTGAACAGACTCTTTATGTTCTTACTCCCTATATGTCTATACTACTTTGATCCCTGAACTTTTCAAGGTTTGGTTTTTCAGGTTTTTTTTTCAGATATTAGAGAATTTTATTAATATACATCAATAAAATTATCTAGGTTATAATTTACCAAAAATAGGTTTTCATTGGTGGTAATTAGATATCACTAATTTATTTTTGTTAGAGGTTGTTCAAAACCTTAAAAAACAAACAAACAAAAAAGTAATGCACCTAAAATTTTGCTTTTATTAAGGCAACAATTTGTTTCCAAAAGAACAGTTATTTCTTAGTAAATATGTATGAATTTTCACACGAAGACACAGTGGATCAACCCGGGCTGTGTAGCTTAATGGATTAGAGTGACATCCACATACTCCAAGGTTATGGGTTGGATCCCTGGTCAGGGCACATACAAGAATCAACCAATGAACACATAAATAAGTGGAACAACAACTCTCTCTCTCTCTCTCTCTCTCTCTCTCTCTCTCTCTCTTTCTCTCTCTCTCCTTTCCCTTTAAAGTCAATTAAAAAAACCAACAACAATACGTATGACACAGTAGATCATTGAGTGATCAAGCCTAGGATTAATTTTGAGCTTGAAAGGCAGCATGACAAGCTATCCTAACTTATGTCAATACTCAACTTTGAGATTCTTGCAAGCCAAGACCTTATTTTAGTCATCTTTATATCCTCCTTCTGAGCCTAATTGGTTTCTCTCCCCCTGGATACTGTGATGAAACATCTGGGCTTTGTTTTTACATTGTGCATTGCAATTGCATTAATATTCACACAGAAACATGATATCAACTATAAATTTATTGTGAACTTAATTATAAGAGTCCAAACTTTCTATAATTCTCCTACAAAGTACCCTGGCTTTAAATGAGTATAAACTTATGTAATAGTTTTTCATAGTTTATTTCCATCCTACTTAATTGTATTCAAATACTTCTGTTGAATGAATTAAAACTCTTCCAATGGTTCTCAACCATGGATGCATATTAGAATCACCTAAGAGCTTTCAAAACTATGGATTATAGATCTCCCCCAGAATCAGTATCCCTGGAGATGGAATCTGGAAATCTGCTTTCTCCCCAAGTCTCCAGGAGATACTGAGATTCATTCAGACCTGAATCAGTCCATCTTTAACTCTATTAGACCATCCTAGTAAGACACCAGTAGGGTGAAAACTGAAGTCTTATTTTTTCCTATTAAGTGTATATGGTTTTAAAATTGAGGAAGTGTGAAATTTGGCTGTCATCTGACTATACTTTGCTTATAACATTAAAGAACAAGATAAAAGAGTTCAAGAAAAGGGCTGTTTCTTTATTTTTTCACTAGAACCTTGGTGCACAAAAATTTGTGCACTGGGGGTGAAGGAGGGGTGTCCCTAAGCCCAGCCTACACTCTCTCAGAGTCCAGAATACCACAGGAGATGTCCACCTGCTGACTTAGGCAAACTCCTTGGATGATTGGGCCTAAGCTGGCGGTCAGACATCCCTCTGGCACCCTAGGAGCCCTTAAGGAATGTCCACGGGGAGTGGGCCTACGCTGTTAGTCGTATATCCTTAGCACTGCCTTGGAGGCAGGAGAGGCTCTGCCACCTTCACTGCTCTGGCCAGCCACGAGCCAGCTTCTGGCTGAGCGGAACTCATCCTGTGAAAGTGAACTGACCACCAAGGAGCAGTTCCGGTGTTGAGCGTCTGCCCCCTGGTGATCAGTGTGCCTCACAGTAACCAGTCATTCCTAGTCATTCCACGTTAGGGTCAATTTGCATATTACCTTTTTATTATATAGGATTTCCCCCTATTGTATCATTTGCCATTGGGTTATAAGAAATTATATTGCTTCATAGAGAACAAATGGGATTGGGGGGAGGCTAGATAATTTAATGTATTTTTGAAGTTTCTGATGTCTATGTGGACACTTCAGTCTTTTAAGAGGGACATAATTCATACCTTTTCT
Organism: Antrozous pallidus; assembly: GCA_027563665.1. Classification (NCBI taxonomy): domain Eukaryota; kingdom Metazoa; phylum Chordata; class Mammalia; order Chiroptera; family Vespertilionidae; genus Antrozous; species Antrozous pallidus. The sequence continues at coordinate 10,981,512 of CM050511.1, forward strand.
GATTCCATTTCATATAATACACAGTTTATAAAAGCAAAAATTACGGTAAATTATGCAATCCAAATGATTTCTAATTTAATTTATATTAATTGAAGACCCTTAGGGGCATGGACTTTGTTTGGAAACACAGAGATGATTATTGTGCATGTGTCTATGTATATGTGTGTGTGTACCTGTGTATATATACCCACAAAAATATACACATATACATCAGACATGTATGTATATTTACACATATAAAATTGTGTATTAGCATTACTTTTCTTCTCTGGTACATGTATTAAGTTTAAAGCCTTACCATTTAACTTTTCAGATATTTGAAGACAGCCTCCAGTTTTTCTCTTACCTAGGATAAACCCAGGGAGTTTCATAGATGCCATGGTTTTATGAATAGTCATTATGCTTACTACCCTGTTTATAATATATTATAGTTACTTTGACCAAGCATCCACTATGTGTCAGGCACTGTTCTAAGTGCTGATTATGTACTAAGTCATTTTATTCTCACATCAACATTAGTAGAAAGTACTTGTTTTTAATAGATCAGTACACTGAGGCACAGATATGTTAAGACATGTTAGAAATCCAAGAGAAACCAAGATGGCAGTATAGGTAAACACCTAAACTGCTGCCTCACACAACAATTTCAAAACTAAAACTAAAAGACAAAATGGACATCATCCAGAACTTCAGGCTGGCTGAGTGGAAATTCTACAACTAGAGGGAAAGAGAAAAGCTCACAGAGAATCAGAAGAGCTGCAAGAGGCAGAGGTACTGAAAAGCACACTGAGACTCAGAGGAGCTGGAGGAGGCAGAGGGATAGGACTGGTAACTGAGTGCACGGTTGGCTTTCTTAAGCAGAAGAGAGACAAAAGCTCACAACTGTGCTGAACTCCAGTTTGGTCAAGACTCTGGGTACCCAGACTCATATGGAGTGAAACTGGACTGTCAGGAAAGAGAAAACACACTAAGATTCAGAGGAACTGTGGAAGGCAGAGCTACCCAGGCACACCCGTGCGGAGAGGGCAGGAAACTGAGTACTTGGCTGGCTTTCTCAAGCAGGAGGAGGACAAAAGCTCCTGACTGCATTGAACTCCAATTCTGGGAGAGACTCTGGGACCCAGACTCATTTGGGGAGAAACTGGACTATGTGGCAGTGGGCAGAATCCAAAGGCGGCTTTCTCTCAAAGGTGCTTGCAGTGACTATCATGGGACACTGAGACATAGGGACTTATTAGGGCAGGATTGATGGGAAACCAATGCTGCCTGTTCTGCTCTGAGACTCCGCCCCATCCAAGCTGAGCATGGAGGCTTTTACAAGTCTTGTCTCATCAGGATGTCTCCAGCACAGACATTCTCCCAGCATGAACACAGCTGATCCTCACAGCCAATTAGCCTGGAGGTCAATTCCTCCCAGTGATACCAACAACAATCAAGGCTTAACTACAACAAGACAGTGCACACACCACACAAAGGGATGCACCAAGAGTGTCCATCTCAGGTAACTGGGGAGGCTGAGCCACTGGGCTCTATAGGACACCTAGCACACAAAGCCACTCTATCAGCTCAAGGAAGCAGCCAAAATGTGAAGACAAAGAAACAGATCACAAATGAAATAAATGGAAGAAAACAAATAACTGGATATAGAGTTCAAAACTACAGTTATAAGTTTATTCAAGAATTTTCTAAAAAAGGCCCATAAATTTAGCGAGAAAAAGGACCAACTAGAAATTAAGCATACACAGAATGAAATAAAAAATATTATACAGAGGCCAAACAGCAGGCTAGAAGATTGCAAAAATCACATCAAGGATTTGAAATACAGAAAACAAAAACACTCAACCGGAAAAGCAAACCACCACAGGCCCTTCACCCAGGCCACTCCATTCCCCAGGGGGACCCCCATCCTGATCTGAGACACCCTTCAGGGCAAACCAGCTGGCACCCACCATGCACCAGGCCTTTATTCTATCTAATAAAAGAGTAATAAGCAGATTGACCATCACTCTAACACACAAGAGGGGTGCCTCCATGTGGTCAAAGATCCTGGCCATATGTGGACACAAGATGGCCACCACAAGATGGCCAGCATGGGAGGGAAAAGAATCCAAAAATATGAAGATAGTGTAAGGAACCTCTGAGACAACTTCAAGTGTACCAACATCAAAATTATGGGGTGCCAAAAGAAGAGAGAGAGCAAGATACTGAAAACCTATTTGAAGTAATAATGACAGAAAATTCTCACTGCCTTGAAAGAAATAGACTTACAAGTCCAGGAAGCACAGAACTACCCCCCACCAAAAAAAAAGGAATCCAAAGTGGACTACACCAAGACACATAACAATTAAAATGCCAAGAGTAAGACAAAGAAAAATATTAAAAGCAGCAAGAGAAAAACAGTTAACTACAAGAGAGCACCCATACAACTGTCAGAGGATTTCTCAACAGAAACGATGCAGGCCAGATGGGAGTGGCAAGAAATATTCAAAGTGATGAATAGCAAGAACCTACAACCAAGATTACTCTACCCAGCGAAGCTATCATTCAGAATTGAAGGTCAGATAAAGAACTTCACAGACAAGAAAAAGCTAAAGGAGTTCATCATCACCATACCAGTATTATATGAAATACTAAAAGGTATTCTTTAAGAAAAGAAAGAAGAAAAGGGTAAAGATAAAAATTATGAACAACAAATACATATCTATCAACAAGTGAATCTAAAAATCAAGTGAATAAAAAAATCTGATGAACAGAATAAACTGGCTAATATAATAGAATCAGTGGCAGAGGAAGGGAGGGGCCTGACAATTCTCCAGGGGAAAGAGGTGTGGAAGGTGCAGGAAGAGAGTGGACAAAATTCATACACCTATGGATGAGGGCAGTGGGGGAGGGGTGTAAGGGCAGAGGTTGAGGTAGGACTGGGTGGAGGGGAGTTATGGGGGAAAAAGAGGAATAAATGTAATAATCTCAACAATAAAGATTTATTAAATTTTTAAAAAGGTTAGAAATCCACCCTAGATCACAATCGCAATTCTAGCAATTCTTCACCTGCATTCCCAGTTATTACACTACTAGGGGCTCGGTACACAAAATTCATGCATGGTGGGCAGGGGAGTCCCTCAGCCCAGCCTGCACCCTCTCCAATCTGGGATCCTTTGAGGGATGTCTGACTGCCCATTTAGGCCTGTTCCTACTGGGATCAGACCTGAATGGACAGTCGGACATCCTTCTCACAATCCAAGACTGCTGGCTCCAAACTGCTCACCTGCCTGCCTCCCTGATTGCCCCTAACTGCTTCTGCCTGCCAGCCTGATCACCCCTAACCACTACCCTGCCAGCCTGATTGATGTCTAACTGCTCCCCTGCCAGCCTGTTTGCCCCCAACTTCCTTCCCCTGCCAGCCTGTTTGCCCACAACTTCCCTCCTCTCCTGGCCTGGTCACTGCTAACTATCTTCCCCCTGCAGGCTTGATAGTCCCCAACTGCCCTCCCTCGCAGGGCTGGTCCCTCCCAACTGTCCTCCCCTGCTGGCCTTATCACCCACAACTATACTCATTTGCAGGCCTGGAACCTCCCAATGGCCCTCCCATGCTGGCCATCTTGTGGTGGCCATCTTGTGTCCACATATGGCCAGGATCTTTGACCACATGGAGGCACCCCTCTTGTGTGTTAGAGTGATGGTCAATCTGCTTATTACTCTTTTATTAGATAGAATAGAGGCCTGGTGCATGGGTGGGTGCCAGCTGGTTTGCCCTGAAGGGTGTCCCAGATCAGGGTGGGGGTTCTCCTGGGGCATGGAGTGGCCTGGGTGAAGGGCCTGTGGTGGTTTGCAGGGTGGATACACCCCCCAGTGATCCAAGCAGAAGCCCTGGGATCTTTTTATTTTCTACAATTGAAACTTTGTAGCCTGGAGTGGAGCCAAGCCTTCTGCTTCCTCTGTGGCGACAGCCATTTCTGTTTAAATTCTATAATTGAAACTTTTAAGCCTAGAGTGGAGGCCTAGGAGATAGGGCTACAAAAGCTTGGCTTCCTCCATCACCCAGGCAACCCTAGCCTCTGCTCTCTTCAACTTCATAGCTGCCGCCATTTTTGTTGGGTTACGTATCTTCTATAATTGAAACTTTATAGCATTTTGTGGAGGCCTAGCCTGGCAACAGCAGGAGGAAAGCTTGGATTCCACAGCTGCCAGGGAAACCCAAGCCTCCCTCCTGCTCTCAGTGGCCACAGCCCTCTTGGTTGGGGTTTATTTGCTCCTGATTGGCTAGTGGGCCTGGCTGGTGGGCATGGCTTGATTAGAGGTATGGTCAATTTGCATATTACTCTTTTTATTAGATAGGACTAGTAGATTGGTGCACAAAATTCGTGCACGGAGGGGGGGTTTCCTCAGCCTAGCCTGCACCTGCTCCAATCAGAGACCCCTTTGGGGATGTGTGACCCCTAACCACCTCTGCCTACCTGCCTGATTGCCCCTAAGTGCTCCCCTGCTGGCCTGATTGCTCCTAACTGCCTCTGCCTTGCCCTATACCTGGGACCCAGGCTTCCCTCCCTCTGGCCAGCTATAGGCACCTAGGACCTGGGCCAGCTTCACTCAGGCCGGCTGCAGCCACAGGCACCCACAGGCACCCAGGACAACAGGGCATACTGCCTAACCCCAGGGCTGGAAAGGGCCCCAGCCCCTGTATGTGCCTGCCTGGCTGAGTTCCCCCACTCTGACTGCCGTAGCTTAAAGAACTTTGCCATATATGTTCTCCCCAGCCTCCTGGGGAGAGAGCATGAGCTGAGAAACTGGAGATGCTGCAGCCCCATTGAGGGCGCCTTCCTCAGTATCTCCAGAAGCCAGAACACCTGGTTGAAAGACTCCCGGCTCTGATCCTGGCCTGAGGAAGCAGGGAGCTGCAGAATGTGCGTGGTGCTTGGGGAAAGGGTGACCTTACTGGACTCGCACACACTGCCACTGACAATGGCATGAGGTCATGGAGACTGAAGGAGCAGAGAAATGCATCCAGAACTGGGGGGTCCCATGCCAACCCAGCAGGCCTGCGCCTCTCCCTCAGTACACCTCGCAGACAGCGTGCCCTGCAGCCCTCCTGCCCCTCCGCGGGGCCCCCACCTGGGGAGTACATGCACCATGCGCAGCTGCCACAGCCTCCTCCTCCTGGCCCGAGGCGCCTGCACAGTCCTGCCCCTCCATGGGCCTGGGCCTGGGGAGTGCACACTGCACCGTCGCCAGGCCTGTGGCGCCAGCTTGGTTCTCCCCCTCCACGGGGTCTTCACCTGTCTGGGAGCGTTGCTGCCGCCACCATCACCTCCCAGCCTGCAGTGCCCATGCTGCACCATGGCCACTCCCCCACAGGCCTTGCCAACTTTGCCTCCCGTCCTGCTGGCCATGCCCTCTGCTCCTGATTGGCTGGTAGCATAGCCTATCAGGAGCCAAGGTATGGTCACATTTGCATGTTATTCTATTGTTAGACAGGATAATTATTTATATTCTGTGCAGCAATATATAGTCTAATCTAAAAATGTAACTAAGCTCTCAATCCATTAGAGAGTATAAGTGGGGAAAGGAAAATTTTCTTAAATTTGTTTAAAAATAACCTGTTGTTTTTGGTCTGCTACATAAAGCAATAATTTTTATAGATCTTTTTTTCTCTGAACAATTCATTGAACCCTTTGGTACTATTATGTCCCTTGACCATAATGCCTTGGGCTATGAATATAAAATCCGCAAAACTGTATTTGGTTTATGATATGTTATACATATACAATTTTAAACTTCTAGCAAATGTTTAAAACTACTGACACAGTACTGATTCCTTTTTTATCTCACTTTTGTGTGTGCCATCTTTGAAAGGCAATGCTTCAAGAAGTGACATCTAATGTAAGAGTCCCCAGTGTTCATCATATCTTCAGGTTAATCTTTTCTTTAATGCTTAGGTGCTCACAGGCAATGCTGTGGGATAAATGTATCAATTCCAGCACTCCGAAGTACAGGCAGGAAAAAAATCTGTGCTCAGTGGAGCAGTGTATCAGGAGAGAAGCTTAAGCCTATCTGGAATATGCACCACTGAACTTGGACATCTGGCCAATGTTTAACACCACCAGTGCAGTGCAATTTTATTGTAATCATTTATTCTAATGTTAAGGCCAAGAGAAGCTTTTCCACCAACTTCTACTTTCCCATCAGTCACAATATGTACTCCAGAACTCTCAATGCAGGGACTTGAATTTGCATATTAATACAGAAGCAAAATACTAGTATATTTGTTCCTTTCGTCATTGGAAAGTGAGACAGAGAGATAATCATGGGAGCAAGGACTAGCTATTTCTAAATCTTTCAGTTCTAAAACATACCTGCCTAATAGATACCATTTTAATCAGGATTTCAAAATACAACAAAACATTGTCATTTTGGGAATCAGTAGCTTAAAGGAGCAGACAATTTTAAGAATTGCTTATTATTTTAGAAAGATTACATTTTGGTCTACCCTATACTCTGAAGAATGGAACACAGAGATATTCCACACACTAAACTGAAATAATTAACAAAGGCAGCATCTTAAGTAAAAATAGACACTGAAACTACCAAATCTATTATAGATGTCACTATTCTGTTGACTCTGTCCACAACCCTTTCAGGATTTTTTCAATAATTTTTTCCAGATTAAAACTTATTTGAACTTTGTGCACGTGTGGTCATAATGAAGGGTAACTGAGCAACTCTATATCACAGCTTATAAATCATTGAAGGGAATGAGAAAAAATAACTATATATTGACATTATCTCTTGATCCCATCACATCTTTGCATAATTTCCTTTGCTCCCCCTCCTATATCCTATTACATGTCCTGTGCTTGACCTTCCTTTTCCACATTGTCTTCTTCATCAGTATTAGCCAAGCAATTCCATCTCTCCTTTGTCTTTTATGAAATTACTAGAGGTCTGGTGCACTAAAATTTGTGCACTCAGGAGGGGTTCCTCAGCCTGGCCTGCACCCTCTCACAGTCTGGGATCCTTCAGGGAATGTCCACCTGCTGGGTTAGGCCTGCTTCCCAGGGGATTGGGCCTAAGCTGGCAGTCAGACATCCCTCTGACAGCCTGGGAGCCCTCAGGGAATATCTGACTGATAGGAGGAGTGGGCCTAAGTCACAATTGGATATTCTTAGCTGCCGAGGAGGCAGGAGAGGCTCCCGCCACCACTGCTGCACTCACTGCCATCAGCCAGGCTTATAACTGAGCAGAGTTCCCTCAGTGGGAGCACACTGACCACCAGGGGGTAGCTCCTGTGTTGAGCGCCTGCAGCCGGTGGTTATTGCGCATCATAGCGGCCCATCGTTCCTGGTTGTTCTGCCATTAGGGTCAATTTTCATATTACCCTTTTATTATATAGTACTATATTTTACTATTAATGGCCCAGTACATGAAATATTTACACAGGGAGGGGGAACCCTCAGCCCATTCTGTACCCTTTCCAATCGGGGACTCTTCAAAGGATGTCCTACTGCCAGTTTACAGGGATCAGGCCTAAAGTAGCAGTCATACATCTCTTTCACAATCCGGGACTACGGGCTCCTAACTGCTCACCTGCCTGCCTGCCTAATTGCCCCTAACCATTCTGCCTTCTGGCCTGCTCACCCCCAAATGCCCCCACCTGCCAACCTGATCACCCCCAACGGCCCCCTGTGCCAGCATGCTTACCTACAACTGCCTCCCCCTGCCAGCCTGCTTACCCCACCTACCCTCCCTACTGGCTTGTTCACCCCCAAATGCCCCCTCCCTGCTGGGCTGGCCTGCTCATTCCAACCACCCCCCCTGCTCCTGATCACCCCCAACTGACCCCCATTGACGGCCTGCTCACCCCCAACTGGCCCTCCTGCTGTCTGATCACCACCCCCCCCACCAGCCATATCACCCACAACTGCCATCCAATCCTGGCCTGATCACCCACAACTGACCTCCACTCTTGGCCTCTATCTGCCTCTATCTTGGCCCCACCACAATGGCTTTATCCAGAACATCTGGAAGGTCTTCTGGAAGGTCTCCCAGTCTAATTACTATAATACCCTTTTATTAGTATAGATATAGACCTGGTGCACGGGTAGAGGCTGGCTGGTTTTTCCCAAAGGGTGTCCCAGCTCAGGGTCAGGGTTCCCTTAGGGTGTGGGGTAGTCTGAGTGAGGGGGCCTTTGGTGGTTTTCAGGCCATCCATACTCACTTCAGGTTGAGGGTCCCCACTGGGTTGCCTGGCCAGCCTGGGTGAGGTGCTGATGGCTGTTTGCAGGCTGGGAAAGCCCCTCAGTGGGGACGCTCACCCCATGGGGCTGTGGCCGGTCTGGGTAAGGGGCTGAGGGCTGTTTTCAGGCTGGCTATGCCCTCCAACAACCCAGACTCCCAGTCCTTCCTTGAGTGGAGTCCAGGGCAGGCTGGAAACTTTGCTTCCTCCATTGCCAGAGGCAACCCACACCTCCAGTTCTATGGCCACTGCCATCTTTGTTGGGTCAATTTGCATACTCACTCCTGATTGGCTGGTGGGTGTAGTGGAATGACAGTCAATTTTCATGTTTCTCTTTGATTAGTGTAGATAATTGTTTATAATATTTTTTAACTTTAATAACAATAGTTCCACTTATTAAAATAAAAATTTACACATATATATTTATATATTTTATTGATTTTTTTACAGAGACAAAGGGAGAGGGATAGAAACCCAGAAACATACAATGAGAGAAAAACATCAATCAGCTGCCTCCTGCACACCTCCCACTGGGGATTTGCCACAACCAAGGTACATGCCCTTGACTGGAATCGAACCTGGGACCTTCCAGTCCATAGGCTGATGCTCTATCCACTGAGCCAAACCAGTTTTGGCAATTTGCATGATCTCTAACTTATTTACATTTTTGTTATAAAATTTATCCTGACCCATGGCTACTGAAAATTATGGACTATTAAGCCTGATATAGGCCATGATGTCAGTAGCCAAGTTTTCTCTCTGGTTTTTGAATGTTCTCTATAGTATTCCAGACACGTGGTTAACCAGGTTTGCCTGGATGCCTCAGGGTGGGGACTTACCACTCCACAAAAGCAATCTAAGTGATATTATTCAATATTGTTCAATATATTATTCCTATATGTGACTAAATAACTTTTGTCAGTTGGTCCCAATTTTCTTCCTGATACATGAAATTTAAAACCTCATTCACCTAACAATTTTCCTGATATTTAAAAATCCCCCCCCAATATTTCTTTTCTCTGAGATAAGCATGGTAGTTTGCATATATGACAGTTTCATGAATATCCAACATAATCACTATCCTAGTTACTTTTTTCATATGCTCCATTTTTTTCACATGTGTCATAGATATGGAAATGTTCTACTCAGATCCCTCTTAAATCTTCTGCCCAGGTAAGGGAAGTGAGGTCAGAAACAGCTTTCAGCTGTCAGTTCCTTCAGAATCAGAGTTAACCAAGGCCATGTACTCCCCAGCGCAGCCCACCTTTTTTGACAGAGGGAGGCAGAGGTATAAAGACCCGGATTTTTCTGTCCAAAGGAGGAATAACTGATGACCAATACTAACTCCATAGTGCCCCCACTGGGTTGGCTAAATCTTTGTTTCACTTCTCTGCCTAGTACTGTTTCTTCTCCCCACCCTGCCTTTTCACATATGTTGAGCCTTAATAAACATCTTGTACTTTAAATTTGATCTAATTGTCTAGTCTGAGACAACCTAATCTAAGACAATATTTCTTTCTACTTATATTGCTCTTTGTCCAGACTAGTTCAGAATGTATTGTGAACCAAGTGGAGACCCTCTATTTATTTATATTAAATGTAATTTTAAAAATATTTAACCATAAAATATTGAATCTGAATTCTTCAGAATTGTTTTGGATATAATTTTATCCTTCTATGTATTTGCTTCATCCAGGTTGTTTTATCTTAACACCAATTGTTTCCTGGTTGGTTTTTTAAAACATAAATTGTTGACTAAGTCATTTTTGAAGTTCTATTTACAAGTCTAGAATGTAGATTAATATACATCAGTTAATTAATGGTTATGATTATTTATTCAGTTAAGAATCTGTTTTGTTCTATTGAAGAAGTATTATCTTTTAAATAATTTTAAATTTCAGTATAAAGTATACACAGAAAAGTACACTAAACCCAAACCTTAATGACAGGCACAATCACGTATCTACCGTGCCAATCACGAAACGGAATATTACTACCAGCTCAAAAGTTCTTCAAATAACTAACTATACCTTCTTCCCTGAAAGTAACTTTTTCTAGCTTTAACATCATAGATTACTCTTGATTTTGTTTTAATACTTTTATATAAATTGAATCTTATAATTGTTGTTACTTTGTGTTTCTGGCATCATTCACTTAATATTATGTTTGCAAGGTTAATAAATATTATTGTGAATAATAGTACATACTTTTTTATTGCAGAATAGTATACCATTTTGTGAACCTATTCAATTTGCCCATCCATTTTATTGTATACTAGGAGCCCAGTGCATGAATTTGTGTGCCTTGAAAGGAACTGTGGGCCATGAGGCTATGGTGGGCACAGGGGTAGGTCCCTGGCCCATCCTCCATGTCCCACCCAGCCCCTCCTGCCATGACCTCTGGTCCCCTGTCTGACAGCAGCCCTGCTCCCCACTGTCACCACTCCCATGCATTGACCGCACTGGTCCCGCTTGCACTCACTGACTGCATGGAGCAATTGGGGCCGGCATCAGCAGCAGGTGCTAGTAGGACCAACTCCATCAGACGCTACCCTGACCACTCCTCAGTTTCAGGGGGAGATGGAGAAGCCCTCAGGGACAATCAGTGCCTGCAGCCACCACTTGCACCTGCTGACAGCACGGAGCAATCGGGACTAGCGCCAGGCACTGGCGGTGGGTGCGAATGGTGGCTCCAGCACCGGGTGCAGGTGCAAGCAGGGCCAGTGCCAGCAGTGGGTGCTAATGGGGCTGTCACTGGCAGTGGGTGCAAGAGGTGGCTGCCAACCCCGATTTCCCACCAGGAACAGGAGGAGGTGGAGAAGCCCTGAGGGGCAATCAGGGCCGGCAGCTGCTGCTGGTATCCATTTATGGTGCGGAGCGATTGGGGCTGGCACTGAGCACTACCAGCAGGTACAAGTGCTAGGTGGGACCCTGGGGTGCAAAAGCAAAGAATTTTCAGTAACCACCAGAAACTCACCCGGACGACAGCGACCCGCCTTGGTCTTGTGCACATACTCACCTGCTCCACCATTCCGCTGATGCCTCCCATTGTCTAGCACATCCCCTGGTAGTCAGTACCAGTTGTTCCACTGTTTGGTCTATTTTCATATTAGGATTTTATATAAATATACAGACAATTTTCTAGATTTTTTTTTCAAAAATCTTGCCTTGAAAATTATATTTTTATGCACTTAATATGGCTTTCTAGTAATAGTACACATAAGAATACAATTGATGGGTCATGGAATATATCTATTTATCTTTAAAAGATATCACCCATTTTCTGAAGAACTTGCACCAATTTGCACTTCTACCCACAATATATGAGAATTCCAATTATTCAATATCCTCACCAACACTTATTACTCTCAATAATTTTTAATTTTAGCCATTGTGGCAGTGAGAGGTAGTTGCATATCATCATCTATTTCTTCAGCTTTCATTGATTATTAGTGAAATAGGGCATTTGAGTTTTGAAATTTGTTATAAATGTTTTCAAAATTATTTTTGGGTCCGTTTTTCACTACTGATTATTGTTTTGATTATATCTCCTCCCCTACTGACTATTGGCAAATTTCATATGGTTTTAATATAAATAGTATGTTGGTTATGTTTAAAAATATATTATTCTACACTGTGCCCTGCTTTGTGACTTTCTTAATGTCTAAAAATATGAGACTTTTAAAAATACTTAAGTAATTCAATTACTAATTATTTCCTTTATAGTTACATATTTTTTGTCCTAATATCTTGGTCTGATTCCAAGGTCTTGGATATATTTTTCTATATTATTTTCTAGAAAGCTTATAGTTTTACCTCTCAGAAAGGGATTTAAAAATGAAGTAGAATAAATAGTTAATCTATTTCTCTAAGATTATATCAAATCTTGCTGCAGATATTTTGAAGCTGTGTTATTTGATAACAACTAAGAATTAGTGTTTTCTTGATGAAGTGATCCTTTTATTGTTAGAAATATTTCTGGTTTTGACTTATATAAAACATATTTTTGGAAGATATTGATATATCTTCATTAATTTTTGTTAGTATTTGTGTGATTTTTTCTATTCTTTTACTTTTATTCATATTATGGCTTTTTATTGACATGCATGTCTTATAAAAGCACATATTTGGGTTTTGTTATTTTATACAATCTATAATCTTTAAAATTCAATTATAGTTTTTAGTCTACTTATACTTAATGTAACTATTAATATATTTGTGTTTAAACCTATTGTCTGTGTATTTGTTTTTCATTTGTTCCATCTGCTCTTTGCTTTAACATTCCTTCTTTGTTTCTTATTCTTCCGGAGCATAGAATTCTATGTTGGCAATAATCTGTATCTTGTCACTGAGATCTATCATTTGTCTTTCTATTACTTTGTATGCAATGGATCTTTTATCTTCAGTTATGTGGACAATTTATCCCTTTCTTTCATTTTTCACACTTTTGTTTTTTTATGTTTTCTTTGTTTTTACCTTCCTATATATGTAAGATCATTAGAATAAATTCAAATTATTTCTTTCATACTTTATCCTTTATTTATTTTATTTTAAAAAATATATTTTATTGATTTTTTTACAGAGCAGAAGGGAGAGGAATAGAAAGTCAGAAACATCGATGAGAGAGAGACATCAATCATCTGCTTATTTATTTTTTATTATTTGACTTAGTATTTACTAATCTTGTTTCCTGTCATATTTGAGGTTTTAATTTCATAGTACTTATTTTTTTAGTCTTGTAGCTTTTATTTTTATTTTATATATACTATTTACTTATTGAGATCTTTATTTTGTCAATTTTCTTCCATTTTCTTTAATGTGTTGATAATACTGTTATTTTTAAGTCCCTGTCCATTAGTTTTAATATGTGGATAATCTTTAAATTTCCTTTCATTGTCTTTTTTGCCTTCAAGATTATATCCATCACATTTAATGCATCTTCTCATATCTCATAATACTTGGTCGTATGCTATCGATAGATACCCAGAGAGATAGAAATTGATGTCATTTATTTCCAGTTAATGTAGTGTTTTATGCAGATATTCTGAAAGGCTTATATTCAGTCTAATCAGATATTGAACCAAGATAGAACTGGGTTGAAACTCCAGTTGATTTAGTGAGCTTTTTTTTTTTTTTTTAGAGTTTGCTTATTAGCTAGATAAGTGCATTCATTTCATTAAAAATATAAAATCATGTGGTCAGAGAAACTTATCATTTTAATAGTAGCTTTAATAGAAATCTGATGTACTAATTTGTTTGGGGTAGCATTTCCCAAGCTATGGTCAGGAGGATTATATGTTAAAGAGGAAAATATTAAATTACTTGGTCCAAAACTTTTTGAAACACTGCACTGCCGGGTAGATATTTGAAAAAGCACATAAACACAACAAATCCCTGTGTTAAATAATAAAAAAAACTTTTTCAGAAACATTTGATTTGGAAAAACTTTTATTTTTCCAAATGTTCCTAAAACTTTTATTTTAGGATCATTTTGGGAAGCTTGACATAAGGGAATATCCAAGTCTACTGTTAATCTCTTCTTTCATTTGCCTGTTTTTTTTCTTCTATTTCTTATTACATGGCTTTATCACCATGTAAATATTTTGTGTAAAGTTGATAAAATGTCTGAATCCCGCTGGCTTACTGAAAATTCCCCAGAGAGTTCAATACTATGTTTAGATACAAATTCTGTTGTCTAAACTTCTCTTTCCTTTGTTATGACAACTATATTAGTTTCTTATGCCTGCTGATTTAAATTACCATAGATTTAGTTGCTAAATAACACTATTTTATTAGGTGAGAGCTCTGGTTGTTGAAAGTCTGACTGACTAGTGATTGAGCTCAAATTAAGATGCTTGCAGCTGCATTTTTTTTCTGAAGGTCAAGAGGAGCATGGTAGGTAGAATAATGGGTCTCCATCTGTGCCCAAGTCTTTTTATCCCTGCAATTTGTGTTACATTATCTGGTGGAAGATACTGGAATTACAGGTGGAATTAAAAGTGTTGATTAGCTGACCTAGAAGTAGATTTTATTTTCGATTATTTTGGTAGGTCCATAACAGTGAAAGCATGGGGTAGGACGAATGTCTTCACAGCATGAGAAATATAATCAGCCATTATTGGTTTTGAAGATTAGACAGCCATAAACCGACAAACGTGTGCAGCATGTAGAAGTTGGAAAAGTCTAGAAAAGAGATTCTCCTCTAGAGCTTTCTCATGGCCTGCAGCCCTTTGGAACTTTGTGAAACTTATTTCAAACGTGTGACCTTCAGAAGTTGAAGATGATTGTGAACATTAATTTTATGTCTCAACTTCACAAGGCCTCAGTGCAAGGAGCTAAAATATTTGATCACGGGCCAGTCCAGATGCCATTGTGAAGGTATTTTGTAGATGAGATTAACACTTAAATAGGTAGACTTACCCTTTATAATGTGGATGGGTCTCATCCAGTCAGTTGAAGGCCTTAAAATAAAGATTGATCTCCACCAAAGCAAAGAGAATTCTACCAGCAGACTGCTTTAGGGTTTGAGCTGCAGCATAACTATTCTTTAGGTTGCCTATGTGTCATGCAGATTTCGGATTTACCAGCCCCACAGTATACATATATGTATGTGTGAATACCGCCCACCTACACACACTCCTCATTGTTTCTCTAGAGAATACTGATTAATACAATAATAAATTTGTGTTGTTTTAAACCATCACATGTAGGGTAGTTTGTTACAATAACAATAGGAAATAATACAAGGATAATCCATTTCCTTGTCTTGCTTTTATAATCCAGGATAATCTCTTTATTTTTAGGTCAACTGATTATCAATCTTAATTTTATTTGTAATACTAATTCCCTTTATCTCTTAACATAACATATTCACTTTCTTTGGGCATTATGATGTGGGCATCTTTGGGGACAGGTTCATTATTCTGCCTACTACCACAACCATTTTATCAAAGCATGAAACTTCTAATTTTGATATTTAATGAAAATCAATTAGTGCTGATTTCAATAAATTTTATTGGTCCACAGAATTCTTGTACTTAAATTATTCTTGATTTTTCAGGCATTGAACATTTGCTGGATAGATGGCTTCTAGCTTTAGGATCTTCAAATTTTCATTCAAAGTGAAAGAAGTACTATATTGCTTCAGATTTTCCAAAACTAGAGTCACTAAGTTATTATGTTAAAGAAAACTTTGGGGCCAAGGCTTTGTGATTATAATTGGCAAAATCAGTCAAGCTCATTTTAATCTGTTCAGATGATCTCTGTATAAAATTTTATGCAACTATTTATTCTTTGTACTAAATGTTAAAATAGCATTTTAATAGCTAACCTATTGTTTGCAGTTGTTGTTAATAAAGAAAATAAAGTTGTTTTTTAATCACCATGGCCTTAACATCATCTTAGTCATTTGTTACCAGTCCAAAAAACATAGTATTTTAATACAGCATATTTGATATGTGCTTTGGTTTTGGAACGCACATGTACACACACGTGCACACATACACAGAGATTTAATTTAGCTTTTTAATTCATTTGCATAGTTTTTAAAGCTACTTTACAAGGATAATGCTCCATATTTTTTTCAAGGCCAAAATACTGGTAAAGTGCTGACAGTCCTTGTCTAGCTTTAGGCTTAACAGCAGAGTTTTCATTACAGCAAAACTGAGTGACTTTGACCTTGAAAGCAGAGAAAGGATGAAGCCATGCTGATTGTTAACAGAGATGGTCCTGAGCATACAAGAGTAAGGGACAGAAATGGGTCTCACTTGCCCCCTGCCTTCATAGCTTATAAAGGGAAGGAAAACAAATATTATAAGTGATTTATTCTAGAATATTTAATCAGTGCTGTTACTAAGGCCTTATGCTTACATAACTATCAGCAGTAAATATTTGAATTGCCATTCAAATATATAAGACTAGAATATAATTTTAGTTAACAAGAATGTAGGTTGTAATAGAAAAAGTCCTCGTGTAGGATTTAAGATGGACTATTTAGACCTAATGTAGCACTCACTTGGTTTGTGTCACTGAGCAAGTCATTTAACCACTTCCTCTGCAAAATGAGGACCTTGAATAAGACTATCACTAAAGCCTTTGCTAATTCTTTTAACCCATCATTCTAACTACGTGACATTTCTTTAATTTCTCAGAATTAAATCTACCTCTCTTTCTTTTTCTAGATTAAGTATTAGAAACATAAGCTGCCTTTTGTCTTAATCTAATCATTCTTAAATGTTAGTGTCCATGGAATTATGTCTAACATAGCCTTTGTATTCATTTTGCAATAAGGAAAATATGTGAAAAATATATATTTAAAGTATATATTTAAAATATATATAATAATATACATTAAGTATATATTTAATGTAAAATAAACTAATTCCAAATATATATTATGCATGGATGTTATTTATTTTTATGCATTAATGTTTTTATATTTGAGAGTTATTTGGTAGCACTCTTCTTAATTTTTTAAGGAGTTACTGGACTGTTTTCCATAGTAATAGTAACAGTCTATATTCCCACCAGCAATGGATGAAGGTTTCCTTTTCTCCACATCTATCCAACATTTGTTATTGCTTGTCCTGTTCATAATGGCCACTCTAACAGGTGGAGATTGTATCTTATTGTAATTTTGATTTGCATTTCCCTAATTGCTAGTAAGGTTAAACATCTCTTCATATATCTATTGGCTGTTCATATGTCTTTTTGGGAGAGGTGTATTTTCAGGACCTCTGCCCACTTTTTGATTGGGTTATTTGTTTGTTGTTGAGTTTTATGTGTGCTTTATATATTTTGGAAATTAAACCTATATTGGAGCTACTGTTTGCAAATATCATCTCCCATGTGGTTGGCTGCCTCTTTGTGGTGTTTGTTTGTTCATTTGTTTGTTTGTTTTTATCAGTTTCTTTTGCTGTACAGGAGCTATTTAGTTTGATATAGGCCCATTCACTTATTTTTGTCTTCCCTTACCTTTGGGGTCAAGTTCATAAAATGTTCTCTATGACCAAGGTTCATAAGTTTGGCATCCATATTTTCTCCTATGTAACGTTGTTTTTGGTTTTATATTTAGGTCTTTGATCCATTTTGAATTAATATTTGTACATGGGGACAAAATCCAATTCCATTCATTTGCATATGGCTTTTCAGTTTTCCCAGCACCATTTATTGAGGAGACTAACTTTACCCCATTGTGTGTTTATGGCTCCTTTGTTAAAAATTATCTGTCCATATACATGTGGTTTTATAGCCGGGCTCTCTATTCTGTTCCAAAGATCTGTGTATATGTTTCTCTGCTAATACCATGCTGTTTTGATTATTGTAGTTTTGTAGTATAATTTGAAGTCAGGTAATATGATACCTCCAGCTTTGTTTGTTTTTTTTTCCCTAAAGATTGCTTTGGATATTCAGGGTCTTTTGTGATTTTATACAAGCCTGATGATTTCTTGTTCTGTTTCTTTAAAAAAATGACTTTGGGATTTTTATGGGGATTTCATTACGTCTGTATTATTGCTGTGGGTAATATGGCCATTTTAACTACATTGATTCTTCCAATCCAAGAACATGAGATATTTTTCCATTTTGTTGTGTCTTTCAATCTCTTTTAATAATGCTTTGTAATTTTCAGTATATAGGTCTTTCACATTCTTTGTTTAATTTATTCCTAGGTATTTTATTATTTTGGTTGCAATTGCAAAAGGAATTGTTTTTTCATTTCTTTTTCTGAAGTTTTGTTGTTAGTATACAGAAAAACAATAGATTTTTGTACATTCATTTTGTAACTTGCTACTTGACTATTTTTTCTAATAGTATTTTGGTGTAGTCCTTAGGGTTTTCTATATACAGAATCATGTTGTCCACAAAAAGTAGCAGTTTTACTTCTTCTTTCTCTATTTGGATGTCTTTTATTTCTTTCTTTTACATTATTGCTCTGGCTAGGACTTCCAGAACTATGTTGAATAAGAGTAGTGAGAGTGGACATTCTAGCCTTATTCCTGATCTTAAAGGAAAAGCTTTCAGTTTTTTACCACTGAGAATAATATTAGCTGAGGGTTTACCATATGTGGCCTTTATTATGTAACAAAATACTGAAAAACAAAACAAAACTGTGTATATACCTGTAAAACTTGAAAACATGTATTTTCAAAGATATATGCATCCTTATGTTCATTGCAGAATTATTCATGGTGGCCAACACATGAAAACAACCAAAATATCCTACAATAGAGAACTGGATAGAAAAGATGTGGTACATACATACAATGGAATATTACTCAGCCACCAGAAAGAATGAAATACTGCCATTTGCAACAAAATCGATGGACCTTGAGAACATTGTGCTCATTGAAATAAGTCAGTCAGAAAAAGCTAAAAGCCATATTATTTCACTTATATGTGGGATATAAAACTGAAACTGGTGAACACAAACAGCAGTGTGATGATTGTCAGAGGAAAGGTGGTGGGGGGTGAAGAGGGTTCTAATATATGGTTAGGGGATAAGATTTGACTTGGGTGATGGACACACAGTGCAATATACTGATCTTATAACATAGAATCCCAAACCTGAATTTTTAAAAAAATATATTTTATTGATTTTTTTTACACAGTGGAAGGGAAAGGGATAGAAAGTCAGAAACATCGATGAGAGAGAAACATCGATCAGCTGCCTCTTACACGCCCTCTACTGGGGATGTGCCCACAGCTAAGGTACATGCCCTTGACCGGAATCGAACCAGGAATCTTCCAGTCTGCAGTCCGACGCTCTATCCACTGAACCAAAACGGTTTCGGCCAAAACCTGAAATTTGCCTATCTATATATAACCCTAACACGTAAATAGACCAAATAGTGGGACAACCAGTCACTCTGATGTGTGCTGACCACCAGGGAGTGTGCATGGAACATGGTGGGCATCAGCCATGGTGGGATAGTGGAGCAGGTGAGTGGGTGCTCCATACCAAGACAGGGCACTGGTGGTTACGGAAAATTGTTTGCTCCTGCACACTGCAGTCCCACTTGGTACTCTCACCTGCTGTTGGTGCTGGACCTGCTCACACCCGCAGCTGGCACGGGACACACTGCTGGCTCCTAGTGCCAGTCCCGAATAGTTAGAGCCATCAGTGGGTGCCAGTGGAGGCTGCCAGCCCCAATCGCCCCTGAGAGCATATCCACTTCCCCCTGCTCCTGAGGGGTGATAGGGGCAGAAGCCGCCACTCGCATCCGCTGATGGCACTAGCCCTGCTCACACTTGCTGCTGGCACCAGACCCAATTGCTCTGTGCCATCAGTAGATGTAAGTAGAGGTGGCGGGAGCAGGGCTGCTGGCAGACAAGGATTGGGGGCTGTGGTGGGAAAGGATTGTGGGGGCTTAGAGGATGGACTGAGGCCTGCCCCTGTGTCCATTGCAGC
The DNA here is from genome assembly GCA_027563665.1 of Antrozous pallidus. Taxonomy (NCBI): domain Eukaryota; kingdom Metazoa; phylum Chordata; class Mammalia; order Chiroptera; family Vespertilionidae; genus Antrozous; species Antrozous pallidus. The sequence goes on from CM050511.1 coordinate 11,001,148, forward strand.
CTCATAGCTCACAGTTCCTTTAAAGGTCCACAATTATATAAACCACTGTCACCCAATTAACATATTAATAAATGAAAAATAAAGAACAACCCTGGAAAAAAAGGAATTATTTTAAGTTAGGTTTTAATATCTAACATTGTAACTTTTGTTTGTATAGCATGCTTCTCAGAAATTTAGACATATTTATTATTTTGATTGCCTAAGCTTAAAATACTCCTGGCAATTACTAGAAACCACCAACTCTACCAGTTTCTCATTACTAGTTTTTTTTACTATGAGTTCTATTGGTCCTGCGGAGAATTTGAGATGGAAGGACAATATTAAAAGGCTGGACAAGTAAGTGATTTGAATATAAATGCCATTTAAATGCATTCTAATATTGAAACTGGAAGATTAGTGATCATTGTAGCTCTAGTGAGGGGAGGACACTGAGGAAAAATAATTGGTATACTGTGGCAAAGAAGTTACAGTTGACCAAGCCATATTTAGGATTCAAGCGAGGATGAAAGCACAGATATTAAAAAGCCCCCCAAATAGGCTGTTTTTAGAGAATGAGATAATCAAGGTTGATTGTTTTGTAGTTGATATATCTTGTGGTGCCATTTCCACCCAAAAGCAGAAGCTCTGGAAGGTTGCTGTCTAATTGAATTAAGTTAATAGAAAAATGTATGGAAAAAAAAAAAAACAACAAGAAATATTCAGCTTATCCTAATATATAAAATCCCAGGGTCTGTAACATCCAAAACGACCAAAGTCTCAGTCCTACCAGAAATCAGTCCTGCAGTCAGTGCTGAGTTGCCGTGGCGACCCAGCACTGACTACCAACAGTGTGGGTGCAGCTACCCAGCACTGACCGCCAAGGGGGCTGCGGATTAGGCCTGGAGAGAGCCCAAGCAGAGAGGCAGGGTCTGATCCACAGCCTCCGTGGCAGCTGTTGATCAGCCATTGCCTCTCTCTTACTCTCTGGGCTTTGCCAGCAGCTGCACCTCTGTTTCTCCCAGGGCCTTAATGAAGGTTGCTGATTATCCCCGCCTCCCTGATCAGGCCCAGAGATAGGTCCAGAGACACTGACTGGCATAGAAACTGACCAATCATAACCAATCTGACTGAACTGTGAGAAGCCAATGGATGCCTAGAAGGTGGAACTTTTGATACTGACTGGCATAGAAACCAACCAATCAGAACCAAATTGGCTGACAGGGGAGGGTAGTTGGGGTGAGATCAGGCAGCTAGGGGCAATCTGGCTGGCAGGAAAGAGCAGTTGGGGCAACCAGGCTGGCAGGGGGAGAGATCAGGCCAGCAAAGGAAGGGTAGTTAGTGGTGATCAGGCAGGCAAAGGTAGTTGGGGGTGAGATAAGACTGACAAGGGAGGGCCATTGTGGGCAACATCAGGCCAGCAGGGGAGGGCAGTTGGGGGCGATGGATCAGGCAGGAAGAGGCAGTTAGAGTAAATCAGGCAGGCAGGCAGTGAGGTTAGTGGTGATCAGGCAGGCAGGAAAGTGAGCGGTTAGGAGCCAGTGGTACCAGATTGTGAGAAAGAAGTCTGAATGCTGTTTTATTCCTGATCCCAGTCAGACATCCCCCGAGTGGTACCAGATTGGAACAGGCTGGGCTGAGGGAAACCTCCTCCATGAACAAATTTCATGCACCAGGCCACTTGTATACTATAAATATCTAAGGAAACAGGGATCTAAAAAATGAATGAAATGTAGCAGAAGAGAAAAGACTGTCCATGCTAACATTTTCCTTGGCAGGGGAAGGATATTTCTAGGATATATCCATATTGCGCTTCCTTGAAAACAGAGTCTAAATGAGAAGGATAGCTAATATGACAATTTTTGCTTGACTAAGTAACATTAAGAAAAAAGTAAAAATATTAAGTGTATATACACATGTTCCATCCAGAGGTTCCATGGAACAATTTAAAAAGCTAAAATTCCTACATTCCTGCTAAAATCAAGGAAGGCATCACCATATTCTATTCCTAATTGTTGGAAAGCTATTAATAGGAAGGAATATATAAATGAAATGACAGTTGCTACTGAAATATTTCAAAGGGAAACAAACCACCAAAGTAATACCCACATGAATCATGCAAATTTTAAATAGGTCAAGAATTTTCAAGTAAATATAATAGACAGTAAAATGCCCAGTGTTTTGAAAATCACCCATCTCATTTCATTGCTAACAGCTCAACAGAATGCTGCATATATTTCCACTGTGTTTTCTGAACTTAGTTAGACAAAGGGACAAAGGAAAGTGACAACTTGAAATTGATTCCCACTTAGCAATGAAAAATTAGACTTCTAAATATGTTGGTTATTTTTGTACTTGTTAAACAAGCTGTTGTTTTATTTTTACTTGCATTTTAAAACTGATTTACTTGGGGTCGCTTACTCTGCTATCAAATTAAACATGTATTCATAAAAAAAAGATTGAAAAATCCAATCAAAGTTAAAAGTTAATACTTTATGCCTGTTTAAAATCCATATATATAGTCACTAGCAAAACAAAGTGCTTACATTTTTAACAATATTTTATACTGAATATATGCCATACAAATTTATTATTTTATATTTATATTACTACTAGAGGCCCAGTGCACAAAATTTATACGTGGGGGTGATCCCTCAGCCCAACCTGCACCCTCTCCAATCCAATAGCGGTCAGAGGATGTCTACTGATGATTTAAGCCCACTCTCCATGGTTCTCTGCTCTCTGCAGGGCCTGGTGGTTCTGTCGCCATTGCAGCAATGAAGCCGCCATGCCATCCTCTCTCTGTCTGCGGGGCCTGGGGGCTTTGCCACTGCCATGTGAATGAAGCCGCCATGCCCCACTGTCCACTCTCTGTCTGCAAGGACTGGGGGCTTCGCCACCACTACGTGAACAAAGACCCCATGCCCCACTGAAAGCTCTCTGTCTGCAGGGACTGGGGGCTTTGCTGCTAATGCACCAATGAAGCTGCCACATGCCACTGACCATTCTCTGTCTACAGGGTCTGGGGGCTTTGCTGCCACCATGCAAATGAAGCTGCCATACCTCCCTTTCCATTCTCTGTCTGCCAGGCCTGGGGAATTTGCCACTGCTATGTGAATGAAGCTGCCATGCCCTGCTGTCCACTCTCTGTTTTCCAGGCCCAGGGACTTCATCGCCACTGTGGTGCTGAAGCCCCATGCCCCACTGTTCGCTGTCTGCAGGGCCTGAGAGCTTCACCGCTGCCACTGCACAAAGGAAGCCGCCATGCCCTGCTGTCTGCTATCTGTCCAGCAGTGGACAAGCAGCATGGCTGAATGCACCGCTCACCTGCCACCCCTGTCCCCCCAGCAGGGCTGACAGACCGGAGACTCCAATGGCAGGTCTGACAGGACCAGGGACTCTGTCAGGGCTAAGGGGACTAGTCACCACCATCTTGTGGCTATGGGCCATCTTTGTGATGGAGTGATGGTTAATTTGCATATTACCCTTTTATTAGATTATTAGATAGGATTGCTCTCCTGTCATTTCTATCTATTTTTATTTTACAAAAGTGGATGAATTTATATTTTCAGCCTTTAAATAAACAATTTAAAATATACATTAAGATAACATCTAGTAAAATCTTAGTAAAAATATGCCTAAAATGTGTTTTTCTTAGGAATTATTTTCAGTGATCATACAATGACATGTAAATTAGTCTTTTCTCTCAATAAATATGTGTTAAAAGATTGAATCAATGCATTATGAATGGATATGCCTATTTTCTTTTTTAAAATATAAATATTTTTATTGATTTCAGAGAGGAAGAGAGAGGGAGAGAGATAGAAACATCAATGATGAGAGAGAATCATTGATAGCTGCCTCCTGCAGATACCACATTGGGGATTGAACTCACAACCCAGGCATGTGCCCTGACTGGGAATCAAACTGTCAACTCCTGGTGCATAGGTTGATGCTCAACTACTTGAACCAGGCTGGATATATCTATTTTCAAAGACATGGAGAAAAATCTGCATACACAAATATATATACACATACAAAGTCATTAATGTACTGCCTAAGACTCTATACTCAGTTACTGCTTAGTGGAATCTATACTAATAAAAGGGTAATATGCTAATTAGACCCGATAAACCAGATTTTTTCTGGATGTATTTTTAGACAAAGCCATAGTGGCTGGGGGGTCCAGGGTTGACAGCGACAGCGGCTGTGAGGGCCAAAGGCCAGTGGTGCAGGAGGCAATGGCATGGGAGAGGCAGTGGCACCAGTGAGGCCGTGGCACACGCCAGTCCAGTGCCATGGCGCCTTTTGCCGACGCAGTGGAAAAGGGGGCTGCATGGTCCCAGTCCCAGTGCTGCCCGTTTCACAGAGGCAGCCACAAAAGCAGTGGACCAGGCTCAGTTCTGCTGCCACATCTCTGCAGAGGCTGGACAGGGTGTGACATTCTGTGCCTCAAACTCCCACAGTCCCTCCCCGAGCCGGCCTGTCCCCAGATCATCCCCCAGCCACGAGAGGGTGGGGGCAGGGCCAGCACTAAGAAGCAAGATCGAGGGCAAGCAGCTGCCTTTGCCAGCAGTGGCAGCAGCAGTAGGGTGGTGGGAGTGGTACCCTTCCCTGATCAGCCCAGTTGCCTTCTACAGAGGGAGGCCAGAGAGAGCAGCAGCAGCTGGGTGATGGGGACAGTGCCTTCAACTGATCAGCCCGGTTGCTTCTGCTGTCAGTAGGACATCCCTTGAGGGCTCCAAGACTGTGAGAGGGGGCAGGCTAGGCTGAAAGACACCCCCAATGCACAAATTTTCATGCACTGGGCCTCTAGTCTATCTACACTAATAAAAGAGTAAGGTGTAATTTTTTAAAATTTTTATTTATTATTATTTTTTTCCTTTTTTTTTTAGATTTTATTTACAATATAACTTATATTTAATAGTAGTACATGTTTTCCTCCCCCCCAATATCCTCCCCCCAGCCTCCCCTACCCCCCAGAACATGTCCCCACCTGCATCCCTCCCTACCGCAGAGTCTTTCATTCATTGGTTATGCTCAGATGTATGCATACAAGTCCTTCGGTTGATCTCCCCCAGCATCTGCCTCCCCTCCACTGCAGCCTTCCCCCTGTAGCTTGACAGCCTGTTCGAGGCCACCCTGCCTCTATATCAATCACTCTACCCTGTTTCTTTTCTTCAAAAATATCTTGCCTCTGCATACTGAAAACAAACGTATAAGAGCAAAAAAAGTTTGAGTGTCAGTTTCAGTGTCCAACTGTTCTGAGTCCCATTTTCAATGTCAAATAGTTCTTCATGTGTATATGTCAGCAATGGTTTCCAGATGGTGGACACATCGTGGCAATGCAAGATCCATCCTCTCTGGTATGTTCCTGGGCCGCCTGCAGCCACACACAGCTGCCGACTGCTAGCATAGCAAGGTGTCGTCAGCGTCCACCATCTCTGGACCGTCCTCGTGGCTGGAACAGACCCGTCAGTTCCTCACTGTCGCAGGAAACCACATGGTCTTGGAGTTGTTCTCTGCAAACACACAAACACATTCTCGACCAAAGGTTAACAAAGGGATCCTCTCTGCAAAATAGACTTGGATTCTTTTTATTTTTGCCTAAATGATTTTCCTTTGGCTTATTTTGACACCATGTGTGTTTTTTTTATGGGTGTCCTGCAGCTGGTTTTACAAATGGAATTTTCTTTTCTGGAGTAAGAATTTTCTACATGTATTTTATTTATAGGATATTTTTCCTTACATGATATTACCTCATTGTCCCCCACCCCCCTTTTTTTGGTTAATAGGGGCTTTTGGAAATTTTAGATTGCAGTCTTGGTAATTTTAAATTTTAATTTTTGCATACAAATATTACTACTTTAGGTTCTTTGAATGTTAGGCAATTTTGCAGTGAGATGAACTACTAATAGATAATTTAGTTAATGTTTTAGGAAAAGCTTTTTGTCCAGTACAGTTAGATTTTCTTGAGTATTCACTAATTTCACTTGGCCAATTTAAATTAATCTGAAAACTTGATTACTATTTTACTGTCAATTTTAGTACTCAAGCAGAAATCTTAGTTTACCTAGTAAATACTTGTGGAAAGGAATATTTGCATTTTTGAGTAGGTCCTCAGAATTCCTTGTAATAAATTAAATTTAGATATAGGGCAGCTATTGCTGGCCGGGTCTCTGTCTACCACCTGGGTCCCGGTGTGAGTTGTGCGTGGGAGGCATAGCAGCCGTGGGGGTAGGAGACCTTCCTCAGGAGGGGTGAGAAATCAAACCCCTGCAAGGTTTGTGGATGAGGGTCTGTGCCCCACCTCTGTTGACCTTTTAGTTCTCTCCTGTTGGCCCCTCTGCGACTGTCCCTGTCTTAGGTTGTTCCTTCCCTGAGGAATCTTACCCGTCTCTGGTTAACCAGCCATCCTCCGGGGCCAAACAGGGTGATGTGAGGTTCAGTCCTGTCTCCTTTGTAGTCTATGCCCCCGTGGCCTCCACGTCCAGCACCTGCCATGGGGTCCCCTTGCCTCTGGCGGGGTCCTGGTACTGATCACATATCTCGGGTGACCCAGGTTTCTTCTCCAGAGAGAGCCCAGCTCACGCCACTGGTCGAGAGACAGATCCATGGTGCCAACTGCCCAGAGACTTCAGCCACAGCTTGAACTGAAAGTTCACGCATCAGCTGTGTGTATTTGGATAATAAGAAGAGGGTCCCTCTTGGCAAAAGGGCCAGAGGGGCCAATATAGAATGCTCGGGTGCCTTCCCAGTGCCTTAATCCCTTCTGAAAGGGATTTCCTATCCTTTTTTAAGTTGCTGCCCAACATTCAAAGAATTAGTTTGTAAGTTTATTTGGGATAATTGTATAATATGCTGTTGTCAAATATCAAATATTATAATGACATTGTAGAATAATATCATGTAAGGGTATTGTGGTGTCACGGGAGGTTAAGGAGGGCCTAGCCTAAGAACTGGTGTCCATAAGAGATGACATGCTCTAGGCCATGTTAATTCAATCTCAAACTAGCTGCCAATTTTTTTATAACTTTATATAAACTTTGTCAGGGATGTAAAAACACAAATCACTTACCTTAGTTCAAGCATTCAAATATATTGACTTTCCCCCTTACTCCCACCACCTGCCACTTACCCTGAGGTTTGACATTTTAATGGACTTTTCTCAGTCTCTGGATCCATTCTTGTTCATCAGTCTGTGTCATTCATTATATTCCTCAAATGAGTGAGATCATGTGATATTTGTCTTTCTCTGCCTGGCTAATTTCACTTAGCATAATGCTCTCTAATTCCATCCATGTTGTTACAAATGGTAGGAGCTCTTTCTTTTTTACCGCAGCGTAGTATTCCATTGTGTAGATGTACCACCGTTTTTTAATCCACTCATCTGCTGATGGGCACTTAGGCTGTTTCCAAGTCTTAGCTATGATAAATTGTGCTGCTATGAACATAGGGGTACATATATCCTTTCTAATTCGCCTTTCTAGTTTCTTGGGGTATATTCCTAGAAGTGGGATCACTGGGTCGAATGGGAGCTCCATTTTTAGTTTTTTGAGGAAACTCCATACTGTTCTCCACAGTGTCTGCACTAGTCTACAATCCCACCAACAGTGCAGGAGAGTTCCTTTTTCTCCGCATCCTCGCCAGCACTTGTCATTTGTTGATTTGTTGATGTAAGCCATTCTGACAGGTGTGAGATGGTACCGCATAGTCGTTTTGATTTGCATCTCTCGGATAATTAGTGACTTTGAGCAAGTTTTCATATGTCTCTGGGCCTTCCTTTTGTCTTCTTTAGAAAAGGTTCTATTTAGGTCTGTTGCCCATTTTTTTATTGGGTCATTTGTCTTCCTTTTATTGAGTTGTGTTACTTGCCTATAGATGCTTGAGATTAAACCTTTATCACTGATAACATTTGCAAATATGTTCTCCCATACAGTGGGTTTTCGTGTTGTTTTGTTGATGGTTTCTTTAGCTGTGCAAAAGCTTTTTATTTTGATGTAGTCCCATTTGTTTATTCTGTCTTTAGCTTCCATTGCTCTAGGAGCAGTATCATCAAAGAAGTTCTTTTGGCATATGACTGAGATTTTATTTCCTGTAGCTTCCTCTAATGTTTTTATAGTTTCCTGTCTTTACGTTTAAGTCCTGTATCCATTTGGAGTTTATTTTTGTGAATGGTGTAAGTTGGTGGTCTAGTTTCATTTTTTTGCATGTATCCATCCAATTTTCCCAACACCATTTATTGAAGAGATTATCTTGATGCCATTTTATGGTCATACCTCCTTTGTCAAATATTAATTGAGCATAGTGGTTTGGGTTGATATCTGGATTCTCTATTCTATTCCATTGATCTATATGTCTGTTCTTGTGCCAGTACCAGGCTGTTTTGAGAACAGTAGCTTTGTAATACAGCTTGAAATCTGGTATTGAAATCCCACCGACTTTGTGCTTCTTTCTCAGGATTGCTGTGGCTATCCGGGGCCTTTTTTTATTCCAGATGAATTTTTGGAGAGTTCTTTCTAGATCTGTGAAGTATGCCATTGGTATTTTAATGGGGAGTGCATTAAATTTATAGATTGCTTTGGGTAGTATGGACATTTTAATTATGTTCATTCTCCCAATCCATGACCATGGTATGTTCTTCCATCTGTTTACATCTTCCTCTATCTCTTTTTTCAGCGTCCTGTAGTTTTCTGCGAATAGGTCTTTTACCTCCTTAGTTAAGTTTATTCCTAGGTATCTTAATTTTTTTGGTGTGATGGTAAATGGGATTGCTTTTTTAGTCTCCCTTTCTGTAAGTTCACTAATGGTGTATAGGAATGCCATAGATTTCTTGGCATTTATTTTGTAGCCTGCTACATTGCTGAACTCATTTATTAAGTCTATTAGCTTTTTTATGGAGTCTTTCGGGTTTTTTATGTACAATATCATGTCATCTGCAAATAAGGATAGCTTAACTTCTTCTTTTCCAATTTGGATGCCTTTTATTTCTTCTTGTTTTCTAATTGCAATGGCTAATACTTCCAGTACTATGTTGAATAGGAGTGGTGAGAGGGGGCAGCCCTGTCTTGTTCCTGTTCTTAAGGGAAATGGTTGTAGTTTTTGCCCATTGAGTATGATGTTTGCTGTGGGTTTATCATATATTGCTTTTATTATGTTGAGGTATGATCCTTCTATTCCTACCTTGTTGAGAGTTTTTATCAAGAAAGGGTGTTGGATTTTGTCAAATGCTTTTTCTGCATCAATTGATATGACTATGTGATTTTTATCTCTCAATTTGTTTATGTGATGTATCACATTTATTGATTTGCGAATATTGTACCATCCTTGGATTCCTGGGATAAATCCTACTTGGTCATGGTGTATGATCTTTCTGATGTACTGCTGGATCCGATTTGCTAGAATTTTATTGAGGATTTTGGCATCTATATTCATGAGGGATATTGGCCTGTAATTCTCTTTCATTGTGTCATCTTTATCTGATTTTGGTATTAGGGTGATGTTAGCTTCATAGAAGGAGTTTGGAAGAGTTCCATCCTCTTGAATTTTCTGGAATAGTCTGAGGAGTATAGGTTTTAGTTCTTCCTTGAATGTTTGGTAAAACTCCCCTGTGAAGCCGTCTGGCCCTGGGCTTTTGTTTGCCAGAAGCTTTATGATGACTGCTTCAATTTCTTCCACAGTTATTGGTCTATTGAGTTGTTTAGATTCTTCCTGATTGAGTTTTGGGAGGTTATATTTTTCCAGAAATATATCCATTTCCTCCAGATTGTCTAGTTTGTTGGAGTAGAGTTGTTCATAGTAATTTTTAACAATCCTTTGTATTTCAATGGGGTCTGTTGTTATTTCACCTCTTTCATTTCTGATTTTATTTATTAGGGTCCTCTCTCTTTGCTTCTTGGTGAGTCTGGCTAGAGGTTCATCAATCTTGTTTATCCTTTCAAAGAACCAGCTCTTGGTTTTGTTGATCTTCTGTATTGTTTCTTTTGTCTCTATGTCATTTATTTCTGCTCTGATCTTTACTATTTTCTTCCTTCTGCTTACACTGGGATTTTCTTGTTGCTTTCTTTCTAACTACTTGAGTTGTTGTGTTAGATAATTTATTGCCACTGTTTCAATTTTTTTTTTTTTTTGCGGTAGGATTGTAGAGCTATGAACTTCCCTCTCAGAACTGCTTTCACTGTGTCCCATAGATTTGGGATTGTTGTGCTATCATTGTCATTTGCTTCCATGATGTTTTCTATATCTTCCTTGATCTCCATAGTAACCCAGTCATAGTTGAATAGCATGCTGTTTAGTCTCCATGTGTTTGATTTCTTTGGATTGTTTCTATTGTAGGTGATTCTCAGCTTTATGCCACTGTGATCTGAGATATGCTTGATATGATTTCTATCTTCTTGAATTTGGAGAGAGTATGCCTATGACCCAACACATGGTTTACCTTTGAGAATGACCCATGGGCACTTGAAAATAATGTATATTCTGTGGCTTTGGAGTTAAAGGATCTGAAGATGTCAATTAATTCCATCTGGTCTAGTGAGTCTTTGAGGATTGATGTTTCTTTACTGATTTTTTTTAGAGGATTTGTCCAATGGTGATAGTGAGGTATTAAAGTCTCCTACTATGATTGTATTGCTGTCTATCTCTCCCTTTATATCCTCTAGGAGTTTTTGTCTGTATTTGTCTGTTCCTATATTGGGTGCGTATATATTTACCAGAGTTATTTCTTCTTGTTGGATTGCTCCATTTAGTATTATGTAGTGGCTTTCTTTATCTCTTGTTACATCCTTCACTTTGAGATCTAATTTGTTGGATATAAGTATTGCTACCCCAGCTTTTTTTCCATTTCCATTTGCCTGAAGAACCTTTTTCCATCCTTTCACCCTCAGTCTGTTTGCGTCATTTTTTGGAGGTGTGTTTCTTGTAGACAGCAGATATATGGGTTGAATTTTCTTATCCAGTCTACTACCCTATGTCTTTTGATTGGAGCATTTAAACTGTTTACATTTAAAGTTATTATTGATAGGGAGTTATTTGTAGCCATTTTTGTTCTTTGCCCCTGTGTTCTTTCTTGGCTTCCTGTTGCTTTTTCCAGCAGACCCTTTAGCATTTCTTGCATTGCTGGTTTGGTGGTAATGTATTCCCTTAGACCTTTTTTGTCTGTGAAGCTCCTGATTTGATTTTCAATTTTGATTGATAGCTTTGATGGGTATAGTATTCTAGTACCCTTTCTTTGCATGACTTTGTATATTTCATTCCAATCCCTTCTGGCCTGATAAGTTTCTGTTGAGAAATCACTTGCTAATCTGATGGGGGTTCCTTTGTAGGTGACTTTCTGTCTCTCTCTGGCAGCTTTTAAGATTCTCACTTTGTCATTAATGTTTGTCAATTTAATTATAATGTGCCTTGGTGTAGGTCTTTTGGGGTTTAATTTGCTTGGAACTCTGTGAGCTTCTTGAATTTGTGTGGGTTTTTTTCTTTCCTATATCAGGGAAGTTTTCTGTCACTATTGCTTCCAACAGGCTTTCTATTCCTTGCTCAGTTTCCTGTCCCTCTGGAAGCCCTATTATGCAGATGTTGTTTTGTTTCATGTTGTCCCAAAGTTCCCTTAAGTTCTCCTTCTGCTTTCTAATTTTTTTTTCTAGAATATGCTCTAGTTGGGTATTTTTTCCTACCTTGTCTTCCAGGTCACTGATGTGGTCCTCTGCTTCATCTAGTCTACTCCTGATACTTTCTCTGGAATTCTTAACCTCAGCAGTGTCACTTTTCATTACTTCTTGGGTCTTCCTCATTTCTTCTTGGGTCTTCTTTATTTCCCCATAGTTCTTCATTTCTTCATAGTTCTTCTGCATTTCTTCATGGCTCTTCTTCATTTCCTCTTGATTCCTCTTCACTTCCTCATGGTTCTTACTCATATTGGCTTCTGTTCTCTTCAGCCACCCTCTGACCATTTCTCTGAACTCTCTCTCTGACAGGTTGCTTGCTTCCATTTCGTTTATCTCTTTTTCTGGTGAGGCTTGTTTTTTTCCATTGGTGGGCTATTTCTTTGTCTCCCCATGGTCTCTCTTCTCTGTGTGTCTTGTTATGTAATTCTCACTCTCCTGTGTTGATTTAAAGGCTCAAACTACAACACAACCAGGTGCAGCACACCAGGCACTGAAAAAGAATGTATTCACAGTATTGGTAACTCCAAATTAAAGGTGATTGCCAAGGAAGGTAAATTAGGTGATAGGTGGGAAAAAAGAGAGTAAGAGAAAACACACTCACACACACAAAAGAAAGAAAGAAAGAAAGAAAGAAAGGAATGCCAAAATAAAATTGTGATAAGGGGAAGAAGTAAACAGAAATGAAAAGGGAGTAAACTATAAATATGGGTTGGAAACTCCCAAAGGACTGCCACTAATCCCAGAAAAAGCCTGCAACAAGTACCTGGAGATTGATACAAACTACATACAACAACTATCAAGGAAGGTTAGGGAACACAGAAGCTTAAATCTATTAAAAAAATCAATGTAAACATCACCAAAACACAAAACAATGCGCAACACTCCCCCACAAAACAAATTAAAAGAAAAGAATAACCAAACCAATCTCACAAACATGCATAAAATATAAACAACATCAGCAGGACCGAGAGAAAAACAATTTAGGATAGTGAAGTTGGAGAAGCATTAGATGTGTATGGACTAGGAGCAGGTGGTTGGAGATTGGATATAAAAGTGGGGTAAAATTTTAACAGGGGGTAAAAAGAGAGAATAAGGAAAACCTAAACCAGAAAAAGTATGGGGAACAAGACACTAACTAGGGAAAGGTTAGCAAGAGAGTGCTGGCATAAGGGTGAAGTTGAAGTAGAGTAAAAAGATACTAAAGGGTAGATGAAAAAAGACTGTATAACACTAATCTCTAAGTAGAATAAAGATGAAATAAAATGGCACTTAAAAAAAGTTTAAATAGTAGTAGAAATAAAATTGATTCCTTAATTTGTGTTACACAAGAGTCAATTTTATTTAGCCTCTAGGTGGCAGTGTTTCTGTATTGACCTCCTGGTCTATTGGTCCTCTATAGCCTGATCTAAAATCCTGCTATGTCTATGGTATTCTCTGCTGATTTGTGGAACTAGGCTACCCCAGAGGTGCCTCTCTAATGGTGAGCACCTGTTCTGATCCCCAGCCTCAGCAAAATAGCTCACCCCTGTGGTCTCCCAGGTTATCCCCCACCAGGGGATTACCCATTCCTGGTTCAGCACTGAGGAATTTGGACTTGAAGAGGACAAATGCAGACGTGAGAACTCACATCCTGCTCGTATGTTTGCCCGATACCCCTTTCCCCCTTGGGTTTGGCAGCCCGCTCCCTCCCAAAAATGCCAGGCTGGCCTTCTCTGTCAGGTCCAAAAGGGTTGCTCTCTATGTATTCCCCCTGCCACCAGCTCCGAGGGCCCTGTTCCATGTTTGCTGGCTCCAACAGCCACGGACTTTTCCTCTTTTTTCCCCCCAGAGGCAAATCTCCCTGTGTTACCAGCTCCCCTAACCCCAGGAGAAATCTGACCTTTCTGTAGCGGAGCACAGGGTTCCTCGGAATCCGTTTCTGAGTCAACTAGGAACCAATGTTGTGCGGGGGGTGGGGTGGGGAGGGGGGTCTCAGCCGCCCAGTGGTACCGCATCTGTAAAATCTTCAGGCTCTTCCCCTTTAAGATGGTGCAGTTCGCCTCTGATCCAGGCTCTGAGAGAGAACCCAGCCGCACGGAGCCGCTCCGTTAAGGGAGGCTAATCTAGGCAGTCCCCCTCCTTCTTCCAAAGCCCAGCTGTCCCCTTACTCGCCAACAAACACTCCCCACTCGACCCTCAGCTGCTCCCTCCATCTAATCCGGTACACAAATGATTATGTGTCCTTCTGTTCCGCCGCCATCTTTTCTCTGCGTAAGGTGCAAATTAACTGTACCTTCACAACACCCACCATTCAATCAGAAGTGAGTATGGAAATTAACCCAACAAACATGGTGGGCTAATTTACATATGCAGGCGCCAAGTGGCCAGAGGAGGGGCGGGACACTTCCCCAGCCACTCTGGGCCTCTGGGTAGTGTGGGAAGACAGGAAGATGGCTCCGGCCAGAGTGAAGGCAATGACAGCAGCCAGGGGAAGACAGGCCTGTTCTAAGACAAGTCTGTGCATCAGGCCTCTGGTGTACTTATAAAAAGCTAATATGCTAAGTGTTTGATTGTCTGACAGGTCACTATGACACACACTGACCACTATGGGACAGATGCTCAATGCAGGAGCTTTGGCAGCAGTGGTTCTTAGGTGATGTACCCAAAACCAGAGAGGAGGGAACCCGATTCCTCATGCCACCTCACAATTCCATCTTCAGCCATGGGTTATGTTATTGCTGGGACACTGTTGGCCCGAATCTAGTTTAGTGCATGCTTGCGTTGGCATTCCACACCCTGTATGACAGCAACTTTGAAACATGCCCTCTCACACTCTGGGACCCCTTGGGGGATGTTGGAGAGCCCGTTTAGGCCCAATCTCTGCATGCCAGGTTGAGGGACCCCACCTGCTGAAGGGACCCAGCTCACTTTGCAAATGCCAGGGAGGAACCATAGGCGGTAGGCTCCAGGGTGTGTCTTGCCCATCTTGCCCAGTCCCGCCCCACTGGCCACCTTCTAATTAATTTTCTCTCAATGTGCACTATTCCCATACACTGGGTTACTAGGTAAATAATTAAGCTAAATAATAAACCTTACTAATCTTTTTTTTAAGGGTTGGGTTATGGGTTTTTTAAAAAAATTGATTTCAGAAATGAAGGGAGAGAGAGATACAAACATCAATGATGAGAGAGAATCATTGATAGGCTTCCTCTTGTATGCCCCACACTAGGGTTGGAGGCCATAATTGGGGTATGTGCCCTGACTGGGAATCAAATCATTATCTCCTGGTTCATAGGTCAACACTCAGTCACTGAGCCATGCCAGCTAGGTCCCTTGCGAAGTTTTTTTTTTTTTTTTAAATATATTTTATTGATTTTTCACAGAGAGGAAGGGAGAGGGATAGAAAGTCAGAAACATCGATGAGAGAGAAATATTGATCAGCTGCCTCTTGCACACCCCCTACTGGGGATGTGCCAGCAGCCAAAGACCATGCTCTTGATCGGAATCGAACCTGGGATCTTTCAGTCTGCAGGCTCACGCTCTATCCACTGAGCCAAACCGGTTTTGGCACCCTTGCGAAGTTTTTATAAACACTTATACAAATGCTTACAGATAACATTTTAAATTATTTATCATCTTTACAGTCCTAAATATAAGTGACAAATTAGAAAATATGTCTATTTAATAGAAAAACATTGACATACTAATACTCCAGTTTTGAAGTAGTAAACATCCTACTCACTATCAAGAAGAACATTTCAGATAAAAAGTAAATCAGATGGACAGTAACTTGAATTGTTCCTCCCCTTTCCGATCACCTTTTCCAGCTTTCTGCTTTTCTTACTTTCATACAATTACATTTTATTTTCAAGAATAAAAGCTGTCACATATCCATAAAAGGTAGGTGCTAAACAAATTGCTGCAGGCTAATATTTGGGGTTAATTAATATGGGAACCCTATGAGAAACTTTAATAAAGAAATTGACTCTGAAATCTATTTAGGACATTTGTCTCATTATAGTACAAAAAAGTGGAGTATGCTCTCTATTAGACAGTCAGTTAAGATTATTAGGAAATTTTTTTCTGATATTTATGTCATCTTTAATTCTTCTTAGGCTCAACCAACATTAAAGTAGGACACAATTGAGAAAATGAGAGCAAGAGCACTATTAGAATCCAAATATGGGAAAAATAAAAAAGCCTGAGGCAGAGCAAGAGAGTATTTGTAATTAGTACTTACTATGAATTGTATTTAAATTAATCATTTTATTAGTTATTTCACCACAATCAGGTATGGTGGTTACACTTTCAGTTATTTACTGAAAAATTGGTGTGTTGAGAATCATGATCACATAACTAGAAATAATTTTAAATAATATATCTTCTTTATATAGTGCCTGTGGTCTTTAATGAATATATTAAAATTGATTGTTTTTAAATGGACTTGTACTTTACCACTAGGACATATTGAAATTTAATGAATACCTTACTTTCATTTATTAGTCAGTCAACCACACTGATTAAATTAAATTTAATTTATCTTCAGCTCTTGAAATTTTTATTTTTTCAGACTTTCTGGTAAGTAGCCAGTTATTTTTCAAGCAAATACTTCATTTCAGAGCTTTCCACAAAAGTAATATTTTTGACCTGGCCGGTGTGACTCAATGGTTGAGCACTGGTCACTGTTCCATTCTCAGTCAGGGCACATGCCTGGGTTGTGGGCTTGATCCTCAGTAGGGGGCGTGCAGGAGGTGGTTGGTCAGTGATTCTCTCATCGTTGATGTTTCTATCTCTCTCTCCCTCTCTGAAGTCTATATATATATATATATATATATATATATATATATATTTAAAAAAGGAATATCTTTGTAAACCATCAAATAAATATTAACTTCCTAAATTTATATTTTATTTTGAAAGTAGGTAGATTAGGTTCTCTTTTGTCAAAACTTATAAACTGAGCACAGGAGCTCAATAAAAATTATTTCTTATGACTAAGTATTTTCTGAAAAATATAAAGAAAATTAGTGTGGTAAATTCAAAAGATTGACAGCAGTTATAAAGGTAAAAAACAATTTATTAGAGTATATAAAAATCCATACTAGAAACAAGGGTGCACTCATGATGCTAACTAACTTAAATACTGAAGTGTATGATTATCTATAATTCTACCTTCTGGTATTATTTTCTGAGCATAAGCTATGTAAATTCAATGTGCTTCAATTCTGTAAACTAGTAAAATATAAAAATGCACTATGTAGTTTGTACACAGTTAACAATATGGTACAATTAAAACATC
Organism: Antrozous pallidus; assembly: GCA_027563665.1. Classification (NCBI taxonomy): domain Eukaryota; kingdom Metazoa; phylum Chordata; class Mammalia; order Chiroptera; family Vespertilionidae; genus Antrozous; species Antrozous pallidus. The sequence goes on from CM050511.1 coordinate 11,018,065, forward strand.
CATTCAGCAGCAAATTTTAATATTTAAGATATTTTAGATTACTGTAAGTTATGAAAATAGACATTCAACAATTTACTAAGAATCTGTATTTGTTTACTGTTACTAAGGTAACAAATGATCATAATCTTAATGGCTTAAAATAACACATAGTTGTTATTTTATAGATCAAGAGGTCAGAAGTCTGAAATGGATCTTATAGGGCTAAATTCAAGTTATTGACAGAGCTGTGCGCCTTCTGGAGATTCCAGGAGAATTTGTTTTCTTGCTTTTTCCAGCTACTAGAGCCCATCAGCATTCCTCCTCTCCTGACTCTTCCCTCCATTTTCAAAGGCCATCACTCCAACCTCTGTCATTGCATCTCTTCTCTAACTCTGACCCTCCTGCCCTCCTGTTATATTATTAAATGTCTACTGCATGCCAGACTCATGCTAACTGCTTGTTGTATAAGTTGATGAGAAAGATTTAGTTCATGCCAAAGGAGCATACATTTTGGTTGGAGAGACAGTAAAAAGTATAAGGGTAAACATTTATCTTCTGCATTTGGATATTATTTTTTATGACTTATTTAAACTTCATGAGTCCTTCCTCTTGAATTGTGATAAATTTATTTTTATTGATTTGCAAGAAAGGGGAAGGGCGATGGATAGAGAGATAAAAATATCGATGAGAAAACCATTGATTGGCTGTCTTCTGCACACACCCACATTGGGAATTAAGCCTGAAACGGGGCATGTGCCCAGACTGGGAATCAAACTGATGACCTCCTGGTGCATAGGTAAATGCTCAACCACTGAGTCAGTCACATGGGCCAGGCAAGATATTTTAAATTTGCAAATTTATCTCTGCAAGTTTTGTTTAAATTATTCACTTTGAATATCTCATTCTTTTAAATTTCTTCCTCTGTCTTTGGAAAAAACAGGCACATTTACTTGGTGACTGGGGTAGAGGATGGTACTAGTTTAACTCCTAGAAGTAGAAAAGGAAACCTTGGATCTAATTGATATCCATTGCTTCTTCACCAGTTTCTGTTGTGAACAGCAGATTTAATCTAGTCCCTAGTCCATTAAATTGATTTCTTATGATATGAGGGTACTAAATTTACCATTGATTCTCTGGGAGAAATTAGAAGCTGAGTTGTTCTCTGGCTGAATTAACCAACAATTTTTTGACTCTTAAGATGCTATATTCTCTTTAGCCTCATGTGTTACCCCAGATATACTACATTGGGACATTGGCTAGGCTGTCTACCTCTAATCAACTTGCACTGGGGCTACTGATTTCTCTCCATACTGTCTCCAAAAGACATTTGCCATTCTGCATTGTCTCTGGGGTATGAGGTAACTTCAGTGTCTCTTTGGGAGGTGAGGGAGTCTCTTTGTCTTTCTCTCACTTTCCCTTACCTTGTTTTCTTCTCTCTCTGTGTAACCATGCTTTATTTCTCCCCCCCCCCTTCTCTGTAACTTGTATGCATAATGGTGGACACAGACAATGAGGGGGAGGGGAAGAATGGGAGCGAGCTAGATGAGATTAATGGGGGGAAAGGGAGGACCTATGTAGTACTTTCAACAATGAAGATTTTTTAAAAATAAAAAATGTATATATATCTAAAAAAGTTGTTTAAGGACAAAGACATAAAAGAAAAGATGTTTCAATATGTAAGAACTCATGGAATTAAGTTTCTTTGATCCCTACTTTAAAAAAAAAATGCTAGAAAGCATTACCAAAGAATCTGTGTCCAAAGAAATAACAATGAGCATAATTTTCATTTGACACAGAACAGAAATATAATTAAACTAGAGGCACAATGCACAATATTCATGCACTCAGGGGGTCCCTCAACCCATTCTGCACCCACTTACAGTCCAGGAACCCTCAGGGGATGTCCAACTGATAGCTTTGGCCCACTCTTTTCAGTGGAGCACTAGCATCTGATCTAAGTTCCCAGGACAGGACTTGGGGTGTGTTCTACTCCAATATGTAGATGACTTCCTATTGGCCAGTTCCACACGAGCTCAGTGCTGGGAGGGAACACGAGCCCTTCTGAGACTATTAACTGAAACAGGTTATTGGGTATCTATGAAAAAAGCACAGATTTGTCAGAAAGAAGTCAAGTATCTAGGCTTTTGGATCACCCAAGGGAAACGAAGGCTAGGGACTGAAAGGAAGCAGGCAGTACTTGCCATTCCAGTCCCTAGTACCTGGCTGCAGATTCAGGAATTCCTGGGAGTGGCAGGGTTCTGTCGAATTTGAATCTGAGGATTTTCAGACCTGGCTAAACCTCTCTATGAAGCTATAAAAGGAGAAGAGAAGGCATCCATCGACTGGGGTCCCGAACAGGAGAAAGCCTTCATCACCATAAAGTCAAAGCTCACTGAGGCCCCAGCACTAGGGCTACCAGATGTGACAGGAGACTAATCTTTTTGTTCAGGAGAACTGCAGGGTAAAGCCCTTGGTGTTCTAACCCAGGAATTTGGCCTATCTCTCCAAGCAGATTGACCCAGTGGCCTTCAGGTGGCCGCCGTGTCTCAGGGCCCTTGCAGCCACTCTATTGTTAGTCAAGGAAGCAGATAAGCTTACCTTGGGACAAAACTTCAATGTAAAACTATTTCATGCTGTTGTCACCGTGATGGAAGCAAGGGGGCAGCACTGGCTGACTCATGCTCAAAAGACTCAATATCAAGGGCTGTTATGTGAGAATCTGCAGGTAAGATTAGAAGCAGTGAGGACTCTTAATCCTGCCACTTTTCTACCAGTTGCTGAGGGGACTCCTGAGCATGATTGCCTGGAAGTCCTAGAGGAGGTTTATTCCAGCCGGCCAGACCTAAGGGATAGGCCCCTGCCAAACCCGGACTTGGTATTGTTCACAGTCAGCAGCAGCTTCTTAGATGAAGGAAAAAGATGAGCCGGATATACAGTGGTAACAACCTTTGAGACAATTGAAGCACAGGCCCTGCCTGAAGGATGGTCATTGCAGAGGGCAGAACTTTAGGCCCTTGCCAGAGCCTTAGAACTCAGTAAAGATAAGTGTGCCAACATCTACACTGACTCATGCTATGTCTTTGTTACCTTGCATATCCATGGGGCCATATATAAGAAAAGGAGGCTCTTGATTGCCGAAGGGAAAGGAATAAAAAATCAGAATGAGATTTTAAAGTTACTAGAAGCAGTCGGGATGCCCAAGGAAAGAGGAGTCATCCATTTCAAAGGTCACCAGAAAGTAAAAGACTCAGTATCAAAAGGAAACCAACGTGCTGATGCCACAGCCAGGATGGCTGCTAAAAAACAAATGGCACTGTCACAGACCATGCTGGCCCCGAATTACCTAATCCTCCAAAATACATCCTCAGGAAGAGGAATGGGCCCAGCAAGAAGGGGGCAAGAAAATGAAGGCTGGTGAATACCTCCAGATCATAGGGTATATGTCCCATAGGGTAGTCGTCCAGTAGCATGAACTTATTCATTTAGGGAAGACTGCCCTAGAAGCTTTGTTAGGCAGGTACTACCTAATAGCCCATCTACCCTCCTTGTGTGCCTCAGTCTCTCAGTGTTGCCACCTCTGTGCTCAGAAAAATCCCAAACAGGGTCCTGTGAGACTGATAGGAGTTCAGCGCTGTGGGCAAGCTCCTTTTGAAGACTTAGAAGTAGATTTTACAGAAATAGGGCCTAGCAGAGGGAATATATACCAGCTAGTCTTTGTTTGCCCCTTTTCAGGCTGGGTCAAGGTATATCCCACTTGTACGGAAAAGGCAAGAGAAGTCAATAAGGCATTGCTGAAGGATATAATTCCACAGTATGGAATGCCTCTGACCATAGGGTTCGATAATGGCCCAGCCTTTGTAGCAGAAATAGTACATCAGGTAACTAAGGCTTTAGGAATTAAATGGAACCTACATACAGCTGACAGGCCTCTGAGTTCAGGGAAAGTAGAACACATGAACCAGACTCTGAAGCAGGCTATGGCTAAGCTATGCCAAGAGACAACCTTACCCTGGACAGATATCTTGCCTCATATACTCTTGAAGGTATGCTGTGCCCCAAGGGCCAGGGTAGGTTTCTCTCCCTTTGAAATTCTGTATGGTAAAACCCCTCCCTTAATTTGGCCAAAGGGAGATTTGGAGAAAATAGGGACTTAAAAATCCAGAAACTCTACAAGGACTCAGAGAAACTGTCTTTGATATACACAGATGGGTTACTGACTGACTACCCATCTCTCTAGGAACAGCTGTACATCCTTATAAACCTGGAGACCAGGTTTGGATAAAGGACTGGAAAAAGGAGCCCTTCAAGCCTACCTGGAAGGGACCCTATCCAGTCATATTAACTACCCACAGCTCTCAAGGTCACAGGACTGAATACCTGGATCCACTACTCCCAGGTGAAGGCAGCCCGACAGCCGAGTGATGCCCAGCCTGAGTGGAAGGTTACCTGTGACCAGAAACACCCCCTGAGGATCACTCTCAAGAAGACAGAAGATCTGGCCAATAAACCTGCTCCAAGGAATTTAAAAATGCCCTGCTGAATTCTCCCTTACATTAATCTCTCTTTCTTATCTCCTCCTAAAGGTAATATGCTCTGGTATTTCTGGAAACCACTGGTTTTATCTTTTTAATAATTTTAATTTGGTCTTTTGATGAGTGCCACTGGAACCCGAGGCTAGTACCAGGGGGAGAACTCTTCTCCCCTTGCCGGGACACAGAAGCACCATATAATTACTACTTCCCACACAGCAAGGAAACAAAGACCTCATCATGAATTGTTGGACTACACCTTGTCATGCTTTCCTTGGTTACATCTACCTGGCAGGACTAGCCATAATAATCCTCTTTGTCCTAGTGGTTCAATGTAGTATACCCCCCGCTGAACAGAAATAGAGGGAATAACATGCTCCCACTAATAATACTAGTTATCAATACTTGCTTCCCATAGGGACCACTGCTATGTGTCCTTGCTTAGAAACTTGCTACCCAAATATGATAGACTTGGTAACCTATGGGAAAGCCACATCAAGCCAGATTTTTATTAGCTATACTTATCAGCCTGCGGACATGTTATGACTCCACTACCAAATGCACATGGGGTAGAGGGGAGATTGCATTGGATGGAAAAATAATAGGACCTGTAGTGGCCAATGTACCACTAATTAATGTTGCTCCTATTTGTTTCAGCAGCACCCAGGGCCAACATCCAACAGGTTGCCTCCCAGATGGTACTACTCTACCCTCAAGGCCACTTACCCCTGGTGCTCCCCAGCAGGAACATTCTACGTGTGTGAGACTGCTGCTTGCCTCTGGCTGCCTGCAAACTGGATGGGAATGCCTTTAAACTCCAGAATTTCCTACAAATCCCTCACAGGATGCTAACCCCGTTGTCATCATCCCTTTTCAGCTGGAAGGAGTTAAGAGTGGTGGTCATCCATGTTCACCATAACATACCGTAGTCATTGTACCACAAGGCTAAGAGAAGCTTGTGGGGAGAGGGGGGATGAGAAGGCTAAAAAGGGCTAATTCCAATGTAACCCTGATATTTGGGGGATAGTGATCTGAATCTATGCCAGCAAGCTCAATATATATTCTTGATAACCTATAATTAAGTCACTGTTTCCTTCCCAGATACTGTTCTTGCAGAAGCAGTTACAGAGGCTATGGGGCTATGGACAGAGCACTGCCCCCGAGAAAGGGCTATTAATGCTGGCGCCAGGCTAGATGATCAGATATGGCCTCGGGACCCCCAACACCTGGTGGCCTTCTTGCAAAGCCTGCAAAAAGGACCGGAAGCATAATCCATATTTGTGGGACAAAGACCACAGAGGGATATAAAGAAAAGCCCCACACATGTTCCTTCAGTCAGATTTGGAAAGCTGTTCCCTGAGTCCACTGGTGTATTAACCAGTGTCCCTCCATTTCTTTGAAGTATCCTTGGCTTTTTTTTTGTCTTCTACAACATTCTAACCAAACAATTTTATATTTTGTGAACATCTACAGCTTTAAGCAGCACTTTCCTCAATTAGGCTAACAAATATCTCATTATTATTCCAAAAAGGATTAGGTTAGACCTGGCCCCAAACTAAGATTTTCATTACCTAAGTTTATATTAGAGGAACATTTTTTTCAAAAGTATAAAAATTTTAGAGCAACCATGCACTTTCTTAGAAGAAAGAAAATTTCTCTTTTTGAAACATTCCTAAATTATATGTATTTTCTCATTGAATTTAGTTAGCTATTTGTGGTGGGTATCATATTGGATGTATCATTCCTGTGTTTACCTAATGTAGGGGTGGGTAATGTTCAGCCAACAGGCCATATAAGGCCTTGAGGAATCATTAGGACTGGCCCTGCCAAGGCATTATGGGTGAGTTAATTAAATGCTTGACCAAATATATTAAGTTGATAATTTTTTCTGGCCCACAAGTGATGTTACAAATATCCAAGTGACCCTTGGCAGATAAAAGGTTCCCCACCCCTGACCTAGTGAAATCCAGTGAGAAGATTTTTCCATGTTCCTGCTTAGAGAAGATAACACAGATTGGTATATTCCAGAGAACTTGGTTATTTTCTAAAACATAGAAATGTTGTCTTTTAAAAATATATATATTTTATTGATTTTTCACAGAGAGGAAGGGAGAAGGACAGAGAGCCAGAAATATCAATGAGAGAGAAACATTGACCAGCTGCCTCCTGGACACCTCCTACTTGGGATGTGCCCGCAACCAAGGTACATGCCTTTGACCAGAATCGAACCTGGGACTTCTCAGTCCACAGGCTGACACTTTATCCACTGAGCCAAACCAGTCAGGGTTAAACATATTTAATTGTATATATATATTTTTCACCAGCATATCACAATGAAGTCACAAAAAAGTAGACTTAGTTCAGTTCACAATAACATAGACCAGTAAAAAACCACATTTTTCATTTTCTCTGCAGTTTATAATACTCTACTTGTATAACTTTAAAGCAGTTAACTATTTCAGATTAAATTGGTAAAAAAATGTAATTCAGACATCAGAAACTTGTGAAATAAAAGGCTATGATGGAGAAACATTAAGAAATTTGAAAAATTACCAAACTGTCACAGGACATTATTTCATTATAACAGCATTTCAATAAAACAAAAACTATGAAAAACACAAAAGTCAAATAAGATATTTTGGTTTAGCACTTTCCCTGAGATTCATTTTTAAAAACCAAATGTAAGTAAGGCTGTTCAAAACTGACCCATAAGTCTTGCCTCCTTCATACTGCTATGAGAAATACGTTTAAGATAAGAGGCTATACACTCAGATGGTCCCAGGTTTTTATTTAAATACAGCTTGCTTGTATCACTGCCACAGGGTTGGTTACCTGATGCATTGCTGCCTGGATGCTCTTCGTCTTAAAGAGCTGTTAGGATTTTTTCTTGGCCTACTATAATACAACATGTGAGACTACATACCAAATGAAGACAAAAAGTTTTGTTACTAGTAAATATTAAATTTCCAACTGGATTTGGAAATAATTTACATCAAATTACAGTAACAATAACACAGAACACTTTTCTATTTAAAAAATTCTTACAAAAATAGGAATTGGAGGCAAGTTGTCTTAAAATTTTAAATCTCAGATGTTACAAGAAAAAAAAACTTCAAAAAAATCAAATTTGTTAGTCCCAATAAAACTAAGTACAAAAAGTGGTAAGTTGATGTTTGGAATTAGATGAGCATGCTAATTCCAAAAAAGTAGTTGGCTTCTTATTATTTTAATAAAATTGGTCCCTACAGTTCTTCTACCTGATCATTTAATTGCAATGATATGAATGTGTATATACACACAGGTGTATATATGCTTTCAAGTGACCAGGTAAGAATTAAAGGTTTATTAGAACCTAACATTTTATTTTTAACTTCAAATGCACGAGGTTCCTTGCTGGGCTTTATGCTATCAAGACACTAAGTAGTATGGATCACAATTTCTAGTCAAACTTTTTCCACATATTTTTACAATCATTCTTAGGGCATCCCAAAAGCAAGCGGCAAAGCACAACTAAACTGCATATCTCCCTTCATCATAATGAAATCTCAATTGCAATATAACAGCCAACATTTCAAAAAATAATAATCATGCAATATCTTAAATACAGGTATGAAATGATGTGAATATGGCACATTCACATTCCTATTAATTATTTAATTTAGTAATGCCAGTACCCCATTGTACAGATTAGGAAAAGTGAGGCACAAAAAAGCATTAAAAATTGTCTAAAGTTAGACAAGGAAGCCAAGGTCATAACTATAATCAGAACTCTAGAAGCTTGACACCATTGGGCTGTAATAGATGAAAAATTTGCATGAAATACTGTATTTAACTTACTTGTCCTGTTTGTATCACACCATCTTAGTCTAATTGCTTGCAAACTCTTTGAAGCATGGATCTGGCAAATGCCTCTTACCATTTGCCCTCTCTGACCAGGTGAAAATGGCTAGATGATGCTTGTGTTAAAAAAAGGAATACCAATATTGTTGTATTATCTGCATTTAGCAAGGTTCAATTATGAAAACATTCCATAATGAACTTTAGTAATTTTCAAGAAAAATTCCACACAACTCTAAGAATTTGTGGAAAGGTATAGTACCTGGAAATCTCCTCTAAAACAGAAAATTGACCCATCCTTTGCAATTACTCTTGACGATGTCATAACTGATAGCCTCAAAGTACTAAATAACTAAGTAAAACTGAAAGGATTATCTAAGTTTCTAGATGAATAGTTTCTAGAAATTATTTATCTAGGCTTATTAAAGAGAGCATAGCACTTTGGTACCCTTTTCAGGAAAAATAAAATATCTCAAAAACTTATATGTAACCATGTGGCATTTACATTGTACCAACCGAGGAACACTAAACAGATAAGGTGTAACCACTATAACTTCTTAACCAACTTTATATCTTGAAACATTGTAACTACCCCTATCAGCTACCAATCCTGATATTAAAATTTTAATCACCTTGCAGTGATTGATGCATTGAGTTACTCTTTAGGGCTGAGAATTGCTGTCTACATTTAATATGTTTTTTGGGGGCTCTATATCCATGTATTACTTACAGAACATTTTTACAAATTTGGCACACGTAATCCTATATAATAAAAATCTTGATGGTATTGCACAATCTCCTCACACAACATTCTCACAATGCCCCCGCAATGCCATCACAAGATGACCACTACAAGATGGCCACCACATGATGGCCTCCACAAGAGGGCCAGCAGGGGAGGGCAATTGTGTGTGATCAGGCTGGCAGAGAAGGGCAATTGGAGGGCAAACAGGCCAGCAGGGGAGGGCAGTTGGGGGTTATCGGGCCAGCACAGGTGGGAATTTGGGAAGTTGGGGGCAACCAGGCTTACAGGGGAGGGCAGCTAGGGATGACCAGGCCTGCAGGGGAAGGCAGTTGAGGACCATCAAGCTGGCAGGGGAAGGCAGTCGGGGGTGAGATCAGGCTGTCAGGGAAGGGCAGTTAGGGGGTATGGGTTTTTCTCTTCTTCACGTCCAGCGTGGAAAGAAGAGTGGGTCCAGTTACTAAATAGAGGAGCTGAGGGTTGAGAAATAATGGAAAGGAATAGAGGACACAGAAGTAGAAATAAAATCTGGGGCTGGGTGGAATCTTTGCTGTCTGATGAAGAGACAGGAATCCCAACCCAAAGACAGTGTGTTTATTTATACTAAAATAGAAAGGGGTTTCACATGACAAAATTTAAAATCAAAGAAGCTTAAGTGGGCCCAGGACCCACTCATTCCCTCATTCCCGGGGCTCGGTTGAATCTACATTTCAAGGTCCCTCTGCCCAACACCTGAAACAAGTTAAAAGTCACTACTGATAAGGAATCCAGCCTTTTTGGTGGATGCATTTCCAAGTGGCTCTGCCTGATGCCTCGGATTCAGCTGACACTGATTTTAAAAATCCTCAGGTGTCTTCCTTGGGAGCCCTCTACAGAGCACCTGCAAGGGAGGGCAGTTGTGGGCAACCAGTCCATCAGGGGAGGGTAGTTGGGGGTGATTAGGCCAACAGGGGAGGTCAGTTTGGGGTGATCATGCTGGCAGAGGAGCAGTTAGATGTCAATCAGGGGAGCAATTAGGGGGTGATCAGATTGGTAGGCAGAAGCAATTAGAGGCAATCAGACAGGCAGGCAAGCAGGCAAACAGGCAAGCAGTTAGGAGCTATCAGTGACCGGGTCTAAACGGGCAGTCAGACTGCCCATAGGGGCCACAATTGGAGAGGGTGCAGGCAAGCCTGAGGAACACCCCCCATGCATGAATTTCATGCACTGGGCCCCTAGTTATATGTAATTTGGTCTTACTTGTTTTTGTAATCATGATCCCCATGGTTAGATAAACTGTTAAGTTTCTATTTATGTTTATGTTAGAGTCACTCATACTTGTAATCAAAATATACCTATAACAAATCAAACAAAAGCTGTTTATGGAATACAATTTTATTTTCTTAGACAATCAACTTTTATATCTCATCAACCATAAGCCAGATCCTGCTAGAAACAGACACATACACCCACACACAAGTTTACTGCATTTTTCTGTTGTTAGTCTTGCAATGCAGATATATAAAATGTTGATGCCATAGAGGGATAGACCTGGGAGGGTCTGAAAAGTCCTTAGAGAGGAGAAAATGTTTGGGGAGGCACACAGAAAAATATACACCTGAGAAACCAGGAAAGAGAGGTATTTCAGGTAAGGGTGTGTGTGTGTGTGTGTGTGTGCATGTGTGCACGCGCGTGCGTGTGCATGCGTGCATATGTGTTGATGTGTTGACGGGGGAAGAGAAAAGTACATGCAAAATTGAAAAAACACAACAGGATTAAAGATCTGAAAGTCTTTGACAGAAGTAATAGTATAGAGTTCACATTTTGGTTAGAGAGGAACAGAAGTAAAACAGAGACAAAAGATATATACTAGAGAGCTTTACAGGCTGTATCAAGAACTTAGGATTTTATCTTTTAGAAGATGTACAAGCACCACAGAGTTTCAAGAAGGCAATTTGTATGTTTAAGAAATGTTATTCCCTAAGCATATGAAGCATGCATCAGTGTAGAAAGCCAGAAAGCAAGATATTAGTTAGGAAGCTTCTGATGCTCTCCAGGCAAGAGATAAGTACTGAAATGCCACAGTAGCTTCCACTCCAGGTTACAATGTTTCAATTATAGAAGTTAAATGTCCAAACAAAAATGGCTGCTGCCACAGAGCGAGCAGAAAGCTTGGCTCTGCTCCAGGCTACAAAGTTTCAATTGTAGAACATAAATTAATCCCAGATCCCAGGGCCTTCGCTTGGGTCACTGTGGGGAGTGGCTGGCCTGAAAATCACCACAGGCCCCTCACCCAAGCTATCCCATGCCCAAAGGGACCCCCAACCTTGATCCAGGACACTCTTCAGGGCAAACCAGCTGGCCCCCACCCATGCACCAGATCTCTATCCTATCTAATAAAAGAGTAATTTGCAGATTGACCATCACTCCAACACACAAGAGGGCTGCCCCCATGGGGTCAAAGATTCTGCCCCCATATGGACAAAAGATGGCCACCACAAGATGGCCAACAGGGGAGGGCCATTGGGAGGTTCCAGGCCTGCAAGGGAGAGCAGTTGTGGGTGATCAGGCCAGCAGGAGAGGGGAGTTGGGAGGGATCAGGTCTGTAAGGGAGGGCAGTTTAGGGTGATCAAGCCTGCAGAGGAGGGAAGTTGGAAGCCAACAGACTGGCAGGGGAGCAGTTAGACATCAATCAGGCTGGCAGGGTAGTGGTTAGGGTTGATCAGGCTGGAGGCAGAAGTAGTTAGTGGCAATCAGGGAGGCAGGCAGGTGAGCAGTTTGGAGCCAGCAGTCCTGGATTGTGAGAAGGATGTCTGACTGCAGTCAGACATCTCTAACAGGGTCCCAGATTGGAGAGGGTACAGGCTGGGCTGAGGAACAATCTCCCCCCAACTCCATGCACGAATTTTGTGCACTGGGCTTCTAGTATAATAATAAAAGCATAATTAATATGCTAATTAGACCAGTCGTCCTTCTGGATGAAGTTGGAGTTCAAAGGAAAACCAGGGTCCCAGGTGCCAGAGGGAAGCTGGTGCTGGCAGCCAGGGGAAGGAAGGCCTACTCTTACACAAATTTTTTATGTCAGTCTCTTGTGTGTGTGTGTGTGTGTGTGTGTGTGTGTGTGTGTGTGTGTGTGTATAGAGAGAGGTAATATGCAAATTTGGCTGGAACAGTCACAGCCAGTCAGGAGGAGGCTGCACACGCAGGTGAGGCCCAGAGCGGAGATAGAGACAGAGACAGAGAGACCTGCCCGAGCTGCCATGCTACCACGCTGGTTTGGGCAGCCCCAGAGCAGACCCGGGGAGGCATGTAGCGGGAGACCTGGGGCTGGCCAAGCTGCTGCACCAGCTTGGGCAGCCCCTGAGTGGACACATGCAGGGGGCAGGGGGCTGGGCGGGGCTGGGGCAGAAGTCAGGCCCGGTCCCGGCTGTCTGCGGCACCAGGCAGGCCCTGACTCATGTGGCGGCCTGAGAAGTAGGCAGAGGACAGACCACTGAGGGAGCTTAGATTTTATTTCCCAGAAGGAGGAAAAGGGAAGAATGTCAAGCATGGAAGCATCTTGGTCTTGCTTTCATTTTAAGTGAACCATTCTGGTGGCTGTGGGAAGGATCAAATTAGACAGCTGCAGTGTTTTGGGGCCCCAAAAAAGAAAGGCTGATGCTGGGAACTAGGACTAAACAGAGGCAGTGGATCAGAGACATATTTATGAGGAAACCTGATGGAACTATTTAGCTGATTATACAGGGATGAAAGCAAACAAAGCTTTGGTATTATATGCTTTGTATTATATGTTTTGGTATTAGCCCAGGTTTTCCAGTTTGGGCCACTTTGTTGAATTACTGATTCTAATAATTGGGAGAAGGTATCAAGGAAAAGGAACATGTAAGGGAGCTTGCTTAGTTCATCAATAGCCAAACAATTAGGAAAGGAAACAGACTTAGTGCTCTTTCTTTGTTGCAACATTTGTTTTTCTGCCTTCAGCCACCACATGTAAGGCTAATGTGCCATCTTTTCTCCCAATATAGGATATCATCTATCTACTACACATTCCTATCACCTAAATTAGTTTTCCTGCATGATCCCTTAAAAATACTTATCAAAGTCATTCAATGCTCTGTGAGTATGGGTATTTTCAAGATGTGACAACATTATGAGCCTATAAATATTGATAAAGAGATATTGGGAACTCAATTTTTAACAATAAAAATCAGATCCTGAATGTGGTCATGCTAGAGGCATAATTTTAATGAGCTAGTGTCTTTTTACTGAAGTGTCACCCTTCAAAAGAGGTCCTCTCAGATAATATAATGGATAGCACTCGTCTGGGCTGTCTGTGAAAATGTGGGACCGCACCTTGAAAAACACTCCTAGAGCTCATGTTGGTGGATAAATGTCCCTCCAAGAAAAGCAATGCTATATAATAAAAGTGTAATGTGAAAATCAGCTGAACAGTAGAACCATCAGTCAGGGGGGGTGGGGCCGGCAAGTAGGTGTCGCCAGGCCAGCCAAGACATATGCCAGTGGCCAGAGGGAAGGGGCAGCAATGGGGTGGGAAGGGCAGGGGCAACCAGTGGTGGCAGGACAGAGGGAGGCCATGGGTGGCAGCAGGGCAGGGTGATTTGAGGCAGGGCCACCTGGCACCATCCCCAGATAGGCCTCTTGGGATTGCTTCCCATAGAGGAAGGCCACCAGTGGCCATGGCACAATTGGAAGTGGGGTCAGCCATTCACTGCCCACACCATCCTGATTGGCCTGCCTGCAGAGGGAGGCCAGATTGTGGCTTAGGCCCTTCTCCCTGCTCCCCTAAGCAATCAGTAGGACATCCCCTGAGGACTCCCAGACTGTAAGAGGAGGCAGGCTGGGCTGAGGACCGCCCCCCCCCCCCCGGTGCACATATTTCATGCACTGGGCCTCTAGCATATATATATATATATATATTAATATATTTTTGTTGATTTCAGAGAAAGGGAGAGAGAAACTTCAGTGATGAGAGAGAATCACTAACTGGCTGCCTCCTGTATGCCCACACTGGGGATCAAGCATGTGTTCTTGAATGGAATCAAACACAAGACCCTTCAGTCCACAGGTTGATGCTATAACCATTGAGCCACTGGCTAGGGATACTTATATATTTTTTTGTTGGAGACAGGACCAAAAAATGATAATGAAGCTATAAAATTATTAAATGTAGTATAAACACATGATATAATTTAAAATATCTGTACCATTTTATAAATATTTGAATACTTTCAAAATTAATAAATCTATATGCTGAGATATGGCTAAGTGGCTATGTAAGATATTCTCAGAATTCTCTAGTCTCCCCTTTGGTCTGAACTTCCTTTGATTTTATTCTACTATTAGAGGCCCAGTGCACGATTAACTCATGCACATGTAGGGTCCCCTAGGCCTAGCCTGCCATCAGGGCCATGTCCGCCACTCCACAACACCTCAGACACTGCAGATGCTGCCAGCACCCCGGCCTGCCCACCGCAAGAGCCGCTGCTCATTTGGTTGTGACCCTACTATGGCACTATGGCCACAAGCTTTTTATGTTATAGATAGAAATAAAAGGTATCATCTTCTTAATAAAATAATGGCTTAAGTTCTAGACCCTATGGCTCAGTAGTTTGGGCATTGTCCTGTGCACTCAAAGGATGCCGGTTTGATTCCTGGTTAGGGCACATGCTGGGTTGAGGGCTACATCTCTGGTAGGAGAGCAATCCAGGTTTTGTTCTAACATCAATGTCTCTCTTTCTTCTCTATCAGTTAAAAATAATGATAGTATCAAAGATGGGTGTGGCTAAAGGGAAAGTGAGAGAGATTTTGAATAGAGGGCCAGCATATGTACAGCTGAGGATGTCGGAACCAATAGGGTGTATGAAAGAGGCAGGGAGGCCAATGCTTTTATTGAATTAGAGAACTTGTACATGGAACTAGGGCCTATACTGTGTCATGGAAAATAATGAAAGCCTAGCTGAGGAATTCACATGTTAGACCATAGGCTCACAGATCATTATGTTGTGGCTATTTATTCCATTTCAATCAAGTTGTTTATTGTTTTACATACTTGGGGCTTCTAATGTCAGCATATTTGAACATAATAGATGCATTGTGATTTCCTTCTCATTTATCTTTTCTTCTTCTTTAATTTTTGTTTAAAAACAAAATGACACACCTGAGTATTTGTCCCATCACTCCAGACTAGTCAGTACTTTAATGAACACATTACTATAATCTCATTAAAAATTCTTAAAACATATTTAACTACAAAATTTATGGCACTTTTATATAGCTAATTTTCAATGTGCAGCCTTCATTTCCTCTTATTTTTTACCATATAATTTCTGTGTGTTTCTTAAGACAAAATTCAGTTGCACTAAAAACATTTTGGTAGAACAAGAAAAAAATCATTATACACAAAAAGATCTATATATTATACATTTATTATATTATGATCATGAAACAAGGCTGATGTACAAATTATATAGGCAGAATAACTAAAATCTGAAGTAAAAAATTCTAGATTTGTTCACTCATTTATAACATGTTCTTTGGCATTTTCTTGTAAATGTAGGCAGGTGTTTTTAATCTACCCTCTTCTCTCTAAACCAAATTCTTTATTCTTTGAACACCTAAGTACAGTTAAACAATATAGCTTCTTTAACCAAAACATTGATGGAATAAGGTATAGATTAATATAAAACATTTGGTTCTTTTCTTATCATTTACCATTGATTTTTATGTTGTTTCAGATTAAATAATTTCTTGAGAGGAAACAAACAAAAAACACAGTATTTTTCCTTTATAGAAATGGTAAATCCATTTCAGCCTAACTAATCTTGACCCTGATAAAATAAGTTTATAAACTAACTGATATGTCCTTAGCTTACAGAGCTGGGAAGTCCTTGAAATATAGTTATAAACAAAAACATGCTACTTTTCAAGGCAAGTGTGAGAAGAATGCTAGCTCTCCCTTAAACTACAAATCTGACTGGATTATAGCATACAATTGAAATTTTAGTAAAGTATGGTTAAACTTCTGTTTTGATTTATGTCACCATATATTGATTTTATCTGTTTTTGAGGGGTGCATTTTTATTTTCACATAATTTCAATATTACATAGAAGGTTTAAGAACAGTACAAGGTGCCATCTCTGTCATCACTGTGTATTTGTCACCAGCATTAGGTTTTTGTTTGTTTGTTTTTCTGCTTAATTACAACGATAAGATGTAGTTCTACTTGGGAGGAGATGCCTCATCTCTAAAAATGAGCATTAAATATATTTGGAGTAGCAGAAGTTTAAATATTGTCTTACATATGGTTAAACTAAAGCAGTACTTCAATGGGATTTATAGGAATTTTTTCATCACTGAAAGGATTCTTATCACTAATTGTATTAGGCAATTATTGCAAGTTGCCTGCAGATAGGGCCTTGTTACTGTGTTTTGAGCCACAGAAAATTGTGTGTCTATCTTTTCCTTTTTTTTTTTAGCGGGCGGAGCGGGGAGGAGAGGGAAAGGAATCCTGTAATATGCTTTTTGTGGTAGCTTATTTTGTTAAATAATTAGGGTGCTGGGTGGTAACAAATTGTGTCAGTCAGCTATGTATTCATGGTATATAGTGTTTTGTAGGCAAAGATAAATTTTTATATAGTTGTAAAATTTTGCTATATTCTATTGGCAAAGAAACATTAAAAGCTTTGTATAACTATATTAAAAAAGGAACTTATTTTTTTAAAGTAAATAAAATAGTACAAGGAACTCCTGCATATCCTTTACCTCTATCTTTCTCTCTCTAGCTTTCTCTACCTCTTTCTCTCTCTTTGGAACCATTAGTAAGGTGAAGACGTCATGCTCCTGTACCCCTAAACAATATAGTTTTTACTAAAAGAAGAAGGAGGGGCAGTCTCTTATAGAATGACATTATAATAAATTTAATATTGATACAATAATAATATCTAATTCACATTCATCATTCAAGTTTCATTATCTCCATAATACCATTTATGATTTATTTTCCAGTCCAGACTCTTGTATTATATTTAGTTGCCATAAATATTTAGTCTCTTTAAAATCTAAAATAGTTTCCCAAACTTCCTTTCTTAACCTTGATATATCTGAAAATTATTTAAAAAATACATTGTAGGATGTCCCTTAATTAAATTTGTCTGATATTCCTTCACAATTAGATTCAGGTTGTGTATTTTGTATAGTAATATCAAATAAAAGATTCTTCTTTGACACTACCATACTAGAAAGCAAAGAATGTTGGTTTGTCTGCAAATTGGTAATGTTAACTTTTGTAACTTGGTTAAGGTAGTATCAGTTAGATTATTTTACTTTAAAAAATTTTTCTTATACTTAATAGATAATTTATGGAAAGGTACTTTGATACTCTGAAAAATGCTGTTCCTTATTGAACATATAATTTGCTATTTTAACAGCCATTGATAATTTTTTAAAAAATTTTCTTCAGTCCTTTATTATTTTTTTCCTTTATTAATATTTAAATGAGTTATCTATATGAGTATGGGTTTTTGGATTTTCATTTTATTCAAAGTATTTAACTGACCACTCTTATAATTTATTTTAATAAAAATTTCTCAGATATTTCCTGTGGGAACCTCATGAGCTGGCCCATGTGTCCTTTTGATGTATCTCCATCACTTTGACTACTCCCCTCAGCTGTGTAATCTAAAATATTGCTGTGTTAATTTCTTTTTATTTTACAAGAGAGTGATATTTAGTCTTATATCCTAAGAAATCAGAAATACTTATCAGAAAAAATATGTGCACCCCTATGTTCATAGCAGCATAATTTACAATAGCTAAGATTTGGAAATAGCCTAAGTGCCCATCAGGAGATGCATGGATAAAAATGCTGTGGTACATCTATACAATGGAATACTACTCTGCGGTAAAAAAAAGGAACTCTTACCATTTGCAATAGTATGGAAGGATCTGGAGGGCATTATGCTAAGTGAAATAAGCCAGTCAGAGAACTATAGGTATCACATGCTCTCACTCAAACATGGAATCTCATGAACATCATAAACTGATGAACAAAAGTAGACCCAGAAACATAGAAACATTGGATAGACTGTCAAACCACAGAGAGAAGGCAGAGTGAGTGGGGGTATGGGGGAGAGATCAACCAATGAACTCATATGAATGTAAATGCATTATCCATGGACATAGACAATAGTCTGGTGGGAGTGGGGGCAGAAAGGGAGAGGTCATTGGGGGAAAAGGGACCATATGTAATACTTTCAACAATAAATATTTTTTAAAAGACAATAAATCTTAACCCAGGTGTATTTTATACCAGGAAGGCATAAAAGATCAATCAATCAATGACAATCATAACCTGATATAATAAAAGCTTAATATGCTAAGTATCTAGTCAGCTGTTCAACCAATCAAAGTGTAATGCTAATAATATGCTAAGGCTGCTCAACTGCTCACTCTGACATGAACTGACCACCAGGGGACATACAGATAACCAAATACCAGTCGCTATGATGTGCACTGACCACCAGAGGACAGATGCTCAATGCAGGAGCTGCAGCCTGGTGGTCAGTGCAGTCTCACAGGGGGAGCGCTGCTCAGCCAGAAGGCCTGAGCCAGGCTCAGGACTGGCAAGTGCAGCAGGAGTGGCAGGAGCCTATCCTGCCTCCAAGGCAGTGTTAAGAATATCCAGTTGTGAAAAGCGGGCCTAAGCTGGCAATTGGACACCCCCCTAGGGCTCCTGGACTGCAAGAGGGTGCAGGTCAGGCTTAGGGACTTCCGCTCCCCTGAGTGCAAGAAATTCATGCACTGGGCCTCTAGTATTAATAGAATAGAGAAGAAAAACCATTTGATTTCTCAGTAGATGTAGGAAAAAATTTAATATTCATTTATAATGATTACTCAAAGGCAACTAGGAATGTAAAGGAAATGTCTCGATCAGTTAAAGAACATCTATGAACTATCTATATCTAATACCATTCTTAATGGCAAAATATTAAGCTATTTTCCCTGTAATCAGAAAGAAGGCAAAAACAAAACATTTAAATTAGCCTCAATAAACATCATAGACTGCCCTAGCCAATTTGGCTAAGTGAATGGAGCATTGGCCTGCGGACTGAAGGGTCTTAGGTTCAATTCTAGTGAAGGCCACATGCCTGCGTTGTGGGATTAATCCCCAATAGGGGTGCAGAAGGCAGCCAATCAATGATTCTCTGTTATCATTGATGTTTCTATCTCTCTCTCCCTCTTCCCCTCTAAAATCAATAAAAATAGGTTTAACACAAAAAGAAAAACATCATAGACTTAGAATAAATCTAACAAAAGATGTTCACAAGCTCTATAATAAAATCTAAAATATTGTTGAAAAAATTAAAGATATAAATTGAAAGATAGACCACACACAAAAAATTAAATTAAAAATGTTCTATGTGTGCTCACTGTATTCTTTCTTTCTCTCTGTCTATCCTATATAATAAAGAGGTAATATGCAAATTGACCATCATGCTCTCATACAAGATGGCCTCCTCCATGTGGTCAAAAGATGGCTGCCCCCATTGGTCACAAGATGGCCACCACAAGGAGAGGGCAGTTGGGGGCAACCAGGCCTGCAGGGGAAGGCAGTTGGGGGTTCCAGGCCTGCAGGGGAAGGAGAGCACTTAGGGGCAACTAGGCCCACAGGGAAGGGCAGTTGGGGGCAACCATGCTGGCAGGGTAGGGCAGTTGGAGATGATTGGGCCTGCAGGGGATCAGTTAGGCATTGATCAGACTGGCAGGGTAGTGGTTAGGGGGTGGTCAGGCTGGCAGGCAGAAGCAGTTAAGGGCAATCAGGCAGGCAGGCAAGTAGTTGAGAGGCAGCGGTCCTATATTGTGAGAGGGATGTCCCCCGACGGGTCCCAGATTGGGAAGGGTGCAGGCTGGGCTGAGGGACACTCCCCTCCAGTGCATGAATTTTGTGCACTAGGCCTCTAGTAAATATATAATGAAATTCACAGTTTTATATATGTATGCACACAGACACACAAACACATACTCATACTTGTTTGTTGTTATTCATTCTCCTGAGGATATTTTTTCAATTGATTTTTTTAGAAAGAATGGAAGGGAGGGAGAGAGGAGGATTGACAGAGAAAGAGAAAAACATTGATGTGAGACTGACACAGCAATTTGTTGCCTCCTATATAATTTATATAACTTCAAAATTTTATTATAAATAATAATTCAAGTCATATTGAATTATTAATTGAAGCTTTTGGTTAAAAAATGTCTATGTCAACCTTTTTATTAATATTACTGTTTTGCAAGTTATTTTTATGAGTTTAGGCAATTTTTCCTCTCATTTTCGATTATGTTAAAACTAGTTTATAGCAATTCACTATATTTATCATTCAACTAATTGTTTAGGTTTGATGCCTTTACTATTCTAGGTTCTTTGCATTTCTATTGACATTTACAATTAGCTTATTTTTACTTTATTTTTATTGTTGGCACGTTTATAGATGTCCTAATTTTCTAATCCTTTGCCCATTTCTGCTAAAAACCTAGTCCCTCTTCCCTCTGGCCGTCACCACACTGTTGTCTGTTTTTGTGGGGTATGCATATAAGTTCTTTGGCTAATTCTACACATTCCTTTATTCAGTACTTCTCTCCCCCATCCATTCTGACAGATGACAGTCTGTTCCATTTATCTATTTGCCTCTGTTTCCATTTTGTCCATTAGTATTTTGTTCATTAGTTTTCATATGTAAATAAGACCATATGGTATTTATCTTTCTCCAACTGGCTTATTTTGCCTAACATAATAATCTCTAGGTCCATCCATGTTGTCACAAAATGTAAAATGTCCTTCTTTTGTTATGGTCTCATAGTACTCTATTGTGTAAATGTACCATACTTTTTGATCCATTTACCTACTAAAAGACACTCGGGCTGTTTCCAGATCTTAGCTATTATTAAAAAACTAGTGGCCCGGTGCATGAAATTCATGCATGCAGGGATGGGGTGGGTTGTCTCTCAGTCCGGCCTGCATCCTCTCCAATCTGAGACCTCTGTGGAATCGGGCCTAAACTGGCACTTGGACAACCCCTTCACAATCCAATCCTAACCACTCACCTGCCTAACTGCTTTATCACCCCTAACCACTCTGCTTGCTGGCCTGCTCGGCCCCAACTGCCCCCCACCACCAGCCTGATCACCCTCAACTGCCGTCCCCTCCTGGCCTGATCACTCCCAACTGCCTTCCCCTCCTAATGGTCTCTGCCTTGGCCCTGCCACCACGGCTTTGTCCTCTAGGGCTGGGCTGTGATCAGGGACCCCTGGCGCCCGCAGCTAAGCACCCACATTGCTGGCCTTTGCTGTGGGCTGTGGGGGCCTGGATCACCCACTGGGGCTGGGGCTGGGCTGCAATGTGGGACCTCCGGCACCCGCAGCCATGCTCAGCCCCACCTCCTGCTCCCGTGTGCCATGCTCGGCCCTGCCCTGCGAACCATACTCGGCCTCACCCCCCACTCCTTATTGGCTGGTGGAGTAGCAAAGGTACGGTCAAATTTGCATATTACTCTTTTATTAGGTAGGATGCTACTATACACATAGGGGTATATATATGCTTTCAAATTAGTGTTTCAGGAATATTAGGATATATTCCATAAAGTGGGATCCTTGAATCAAAAGGAAGTTCTATTATTAATTTTTGAGGAAACTTCATAATATTTTCCACAGTGGCTGCACCAATCTGCATTCCCACCAACAGTGCACTAGGGTTCATTTGTTTCCACATCCTTCCAGCACTTATTGTTTGTTGATTTATTAATTTTGCCAATTAGGACAGACATGAGGTGGTATCTCATCGTGGTTTTAATGTGCATTCTTCTGATGATTAGAGACTTTGAGCATTTTTTCATATGTATCTTAGCAATCTCTATGTCCTCTTGGAGAAGTATCAATTCAGATTATTTGTCCATATTTTTATTTGATCGCTTGCCTTGATGGTTTATAATTGTATAAGTTCTATATATGTTTTAGAAAATATTCCTATCAGATGTAGCATTGGTGCATTCTTTCTCAAATACAGGGGATTTCATTTTCATTTTGATGATAGTTTCTTTTGCTGGGAAGGAGCTCTTTAGTTTGCCATAGTCCCATGTTTACTTTTTTCTTTATTTCCCTTGTCCTCTAGGAGACACATCAGCAAAAATTTATCTATAAAATTTTAAACTTCATTTTTAAAATGTATAATAGATTGATCTAAACTTATATCAAGTCAGGAATATATTTTAGGAATATAGATTAAGGATGGGGTGTCTATATGTTTGTTTCATATTCTTTTGATTTCATTTTATATTTCTGGGCCTTTTCTTCATTTCTTCCTTCTTTCCTTCCTTCCTTCTTTCCTTCCTTCTTTCCTTTCTTCATTCTTTCTTTCCTTCCTTCCTCCCTGATACTAGTATATGGTAAACAGATGAAAGGCATTGCATGCATGACAAACAAACAGAGACTCTTTCATAACTAAAGAACAATTTATAATATCACGCCAAGCAAATTAAGTCAGACAGAAAAAAATCAAGAATCATATAATTTTACACATAGATGGGATATAAAACTGAAAACAGCAATTGAACCAAGAAAAACAATCAAGCAAGAACTCATACACACAGGTGGTTATCAGAGGGAAGGAGAAAGTGGATGGTGAATGGTAAATGGGATGAAATATATAGTGATGGAAAAGATTTGACTTTGGGTGGTGGGCACCATAATGCAGTCCTATATAATGAAAGGCTAATGCGCAAGTTGACCAAATGGCAAAACAACCCAACAACTGGTTGCTATGACATATGTTGACCACCAGGTGTGTGCACCAAACTGGGTGCAGATCAGCAGCAGGAGGCAGAGCACAGAACATGGTGGGCAACAGCTGTGGTGGGATGGTAGTACAGGCAAATGGAAGTGCCAGATCAAGGCAGGACACCAGTCGCTGTCATAGGGGTGAGCCTCTGGTGGTTACTGAAAATTCTTTGCTCTCCTGCACCATGATCCCACTTGGCACTCACCCCTGCTACCAGTGCTGCTCACACCTGCTGCCAACACTGGAGCCACCACTTGCCCAGTACCAGCCCCAATCATTCAGCATCTTCAGTGGGTGTGAGTGGCAGCTGCCAACTCTGATCACCCCTCAGGGCTTCTCCACCTCACCCTGCTCCTGAGAGGCAATCAAGGCTGGAAGCCGCCACTCATACACACTGCCTGCACTCAGCGCAGCTCCAGTTCCAATTGCTTAGCACCATCAGCAGATGCAAGCAGTGGCTACTGGCCCCAACTGCCCCTAAGGGCTTCACCACCTCCCCTACTCCTAAAGGGTGATTGGGACAGCAGCTGCTGCTCATATCCACTGACAGTACCAGCCCCAATTGCTCCAAGCTATCAGTGGGTGCAAGTGAGACTGGTGCCATCAGTGCATGGGAGAAGCAGTGGTGGCAGCAGGGCTGTCAGCAGATAGGTGACTAGGGCTGCAGTGGGAGGGGCCAGGCAAAGGCACATAGGATGGGCTGAGACCAGTCCCCCCTATGACCACTGCAACCTCACAACCCACAGTTATTTTTAAGGTGCACGGATGGCCTGGTGCACAAAATTTGTGCAAAGGGGGATATCCCTCAGCCCAGCCTGTACCCTATGCAATATGGGACCCCTTTAGGGATATTCAACTGCCCATTTAGGCCTCATCCCAGTAGTCATTCATATCTCTCACAGTCCAGGACTGCTGGCTCCCAATTCTTTGCCTGCCTGCCTTCCTGATTGCCCCTAACCATTTCTGCCTGACAGCCTGATCATTACCTAACCACTCCTCTGCTAGCCTGATTGATGACTAACTGCTCCCCTGTCATCCTGTTTACCCCTAGCTGCCCTCCCCTGCAGGCCAGGTCCCACCAACTGGTCTCCCCTTCAGGCCTTGGTCCCCCCAGCTGCCCTTTCTTGCAGGCCCAGTCGCCCCCAACTTTCCTCCACTGCTAGCCTGGTCACCCCTAACTGCCCTTCCCTGCAGGCTTGATTGCCCACGACTCCCCTTCCTCGCAGGGTTGGTTCCTCCCAACTCCCCTCAACTGCTGACTATCTTAAGGCATCCATTGTGTGTTCACATGGGGCAGGATCTTGGACCACATGGGGCAGCCATCTTGTGTATTGGAGTGATGGTCAATCTGCAAATTACTCCTTTATTAGATAGGATAGAGGCCTGGTGCATGAGTGGGGCCCAGCTAGTTTGCCCTAAAGGATGTCCCAGATCAGGGTGGAGGTTCCCTTGGAGTGTAGGGTGGCCTGGGCAAGGGGCCTGTGGTGGTTTTCAGGCTGGCCACGCCCCCCTCTGACCCAAGCAGAGGTGCTGGTATCTGGGATTTATATAGCTTCTATAATTGAAACTTTGTAGCCTTGAGCAGAGCCAAGTCTCCTGCTCATTTTATGGCAACAGCCATTTTTGTTGGGATTCATTTATCTTTTACAATTGAAACTTTGTAGCTTTGAGTGGAGCCCTGGGCCCATCAGGGTGTGCAGAAAGCTTGGCTTCCTCCATCTCTGGGTACAACTCAAGCCTCCTGCTCTCTTCAGCTTTGTGTCTGCCACAATTTTTGTTGAGATTTTTTTATCTTCTATAATTGAAACTTTGTATCTTTGAATGGAGGCTTGGGCTGGCAAGGGTGTGCAGAAAGCTTGGCTTTCTCCATTGTCTGGGAAACCCAAGCCATCTGCTCTCTCTGTGGCTGCAGCCATCTTGATTGGGATTAATTTGCATACTCACTCCTCATTGGCTGGTTGTCATGGCCTGTGGGTATAACAGAGTGATGGTTAATTTCCATATTACTCTTTTATTAGATAGGCTATGATACTAGTGACCCATGCACAGATACATGTACATTGAAAGGAAATGAATTAAAAGGTGGCCAGCGGGGTGGAACTGTGCTAAACAGGCCAGACATGCCATGCAGCCAACCGCCCATTTTCCCTCCCCAATTGGCCACACCTGGGGTGGTATCATAGCTTGAAAGGCATTTGTGGAGTGAGTGGGTTCCTCCAGTAGGTCAGGTCCTATGGCCTGGCCTGCAGGGATCACGCCAAAGCTGGCTCTTCAACATCCCCCAAAGATCCTGGATTGTGAGAGCTCCCTCCTCTCTGGTTTTGGGGTGTATCACCCAAGAACTGTCACTGCCACGTCACAGCACCTTGGCACCTCCTGCGTTGAGCATACGCCCCCGTGGTTGTCAGTGTGCATCATATCTACCAGCTAGTTGGCTGGTTGCTCAGAGATAGATATAGATATAGATATAGATATAGATATAGATATAGATATAGATATAGATATAGATATAGATATATACACACACATATAAATATATACATATATATATATACATATATATATATGTATATATATATGTATACCCAATGCCCAGTGCACCTTGAAAGGAACTGTGGGCCACGAGGTTGTGGTGGGCACAGGGGCAGGTCTCAGACCATTCTTCGTGCCATTGCATGGTCCCTCCTGCCATGTTCCCCAGTCACCTGTCTGCTGGCAGCCCCTCTACTGCCACTGCCACTCCCATGTGCTGACGGCACCAAGCAGTGGGTGTGAGCAGTGGCTCTGGCACCAGCAGCAGGTGCGATCGCTGCTTGGGACCACGGCACATGGGAGCAAAGAACTTTCAGTAACCACTATAGCGTTTCCCCAATGACATCATCTGGTGCCCCACCTTGGTCTGGTGCTCCTGTTCACCTGCTCCACCATCTTGCCACAGCCAATGCCTGCCATGTTCTGTACTTTGCTGCCTGCTGCCGACACCTATCATGTTTGGTGCATGTCCCATGGTGGTCAGAACACGTCATAGTGACCAATTGTTCTGTTGTTCCACTGTTGTTCCCCAGTCACACGATGTTGTGTACTGGGTCTATTTGCATATTAGCCTTTTGTTATATAAAACTACAGGCCCAGTGCGCAACATCGTGTACTGGGGATGGGTCCCTCAGCTCGGCCTGTGCTCTCTCACAGTCTGAGACCTCTCGGGGGATGTCTGCCTACTGGTTTAGGCTTGCTCCCCACAAGCAATGGGCTTAAGCTGGCAGGCAGATATCCCTTGAGGAGTCCTTAGTACTGCCTCAGAGGTGGGAGAGGCGCACTGACCACCAGTGGGCATCTCCTGCATTAAGTGTCTGTCCCCTGGTGGTCAGTGGAACTCATAGCGACCACTCATTCTGCTGTTCAGTCGATTTGCATAGCCTTTTATTATATTAGAATAGATATTACAGAATTGTACATATAAACCTATTAACTAAGGTTACTCAATAATTTTAGTTTTTAAAGGTTAAGCAAATAATTAGGAGGCAAATTTATCATAAATATACCAACAAGTTGCATTTTTAAAGATGAACCAATAAATTAAGCTAGTATTAGAGAAAGTTGAGTTGGTCTAATCTAAAAGTTTATCTAATCTTTCCCCATATTTATAGTTCTCAGGAAACTGCTGATGAATAAATTGAAGTTGAAGCAAACCTAGAAACCCCTGTAAACTTCTACATTTTTTTATTAATGGCTCCATCAGCCATTGTCAGCCAGGATTCTACAGACATTAATTTTAGCAGGAACAGCTGGTTGGAATGCAGGTGCAGGCTGTTCCTGCCAAATAAGTTAGCTGTGCTGTATTAATAAAAGAATGATGGTTTAACTATTTCAAATATTATAAAAGAGTGATCAATGCTTTCTTAATGAGGAAAATATGAATAGTTTATAATTTTGTTTGTGTTATTGTTCAATGTATTGTTTGGTAGCAGAGTTGTCATACTTTCAAGCAGATCATCTGTTACAATGAAAATAAAAGGAAAGATGTTAAAAATGCTTTAGTGGTTTAACGTTCTAATCGACGTTTCTCAGTCTCTATATCTGTTCTTGTTCATCAGTCTATGCTGTTCATTATGTTCCACAAATGAGTGAGCTCATGTGATATTTAGAACATCAAACCTTAGGGAAGGTGGAGGTTGGTGGGAGTAAGGAGGAGGGATCAACAGAGGCACTTGTGTGCATGCATGTGAGCGTAATCAATGGACACTGATAACAGAGGGGTGGGGCATGAGTGGGGTTGGGGGTAATTAAAGAATAAGGACACATACATAAAAATAATAAAAAATAAAATTATTAAAAAATAAAAATAATATATTAAATCTAAAAAAAAAAAAGAGAGAGAGAGAGAAAGAGAAAAAAGGAAAAAAAAATGCTTTAGTGGAACATAGAGAAGACTCAACTTAGAAATTACTGGTACTTCCATAAGCCTATGAGCAAAATATTCAGCTATGTGAAGTGCAAATAACTATTAACTATTTTTTTAACAGAAAGCATCAATTTATATTTTCAAGGTAATGACTCAGTTTATTCCCTTTGTGATTTAGAAAGTCATACTGAAAGCATCCATCTTGTATAAAAAATGCTGTTTGAAATTTTAACCCTGCTATTTGGCTTCTCTAAATACTTGATTGCTTAAATAATAAGGAAAATAAGACTACTCCCACTTCAGAGAGGCCATTATACCTTCCCCGGACAAAATTATCAGTGCTGGCACCCAGCACATAGGGGCTCTTTAAGAATTTACAAAGGGGGCTAGAAACACCTCATATTTGGGAGACAAAGAAGGTAAAAACAAGTAGAGCAAGTTTCTCCATGCTGGGGCCCAGAATTTGAGAGACATTTTCCTCTGGACTCACTCATAATAAATGTAACTCCATCTCTCTAAGTATTGCTTGGTTCTTCTCCAGTTTTCTGTAACATTAATGGTTCCCTGACTGTGAAAACAACTGTGTTTGGCCTTTTGGCCTCCAGTGAATGGGCTAGGTTTGGGGCCCAGTGGAGCTGGATAGGCCTCCGGGAGGTGCCACTCTGCTGATTTAGCAGAATTGAACCGGGGGACTCTGGGCGCTCCCAGAACTCAGTCCAGGACCCGGCCGGCATCTGGAGAGAGTGGACGGACACTTTTGGACCTGTCAACAGAATCGGTAAGGTAGGGGCCCTTATCAGTCAGGCCCACTCCAAGTGAGTGGAAGGGGGAGCTTGATCACCTCCCCGAAAGTCAAGGACTTCCTCAGGCAAATTAATCAGGAATCAGGTGGACTGTTTAAACTCTGGGTAAATATCTGATAGAAGTGAAAAACTCTGACTGTCTGGTATATAAATGTGGGACTCTGAAGGTGAGTGAATTCAGATTTGATTAAGGAATTATGAGTCCACTCTGCTGTTTGTTCGTGTGTGTGACTAGCCAATTTGCTACAGAGAAGGGGGACTGGACACAGTCTTATCTCCTTGGGTAGGTTCTCACCGAGACGTTGGTCAAGAATTCTGTTCCAGGGCGTGGGTGCTGGGAGTGCCCCCATGCCCATCTGGGGAGTTGGGCATTGTTTTGTGTATCTGCTCAGCTCCCGTCTGGACTAGTCTACTGAGAGAATGTGAGTACGGATGTTTTTCTCTCTTGGCATAATTACCTGCTCATTAACTGGTCTGTGTGAAGTGAAAGCCATTTTGTGCCTTCTGGCTGTACACAGGAGAATATTTTTATATCTTTCTATTGTTTAATTTGTTTAAATATAGGACAGACACGCTGTGATGGAATGCAAAAGTCTTTAGCATCTGCAAGATTTCTTTTTCTCAGAGTTTTTTGCTCTCTATCAAAAAACTTAGCCCACTTAGCTAATAAAAATTTCTCTCTATGTTTGTATAAGTAAGGGTTTCGGTTTGCTCTGATTTGTGAATTTGCTGTGTTAAACTGAAATTTTGAAGTTTTAGGGTTAATTTAAAGGTATAAATTTGTGACATTTCAAAGAACAATAAACTTTTATTTATGGCTTTCTTATCTCTTTTGGTGGTGGGAGACTTTCAGGGGCAGGGCTTACAGCTCCACAGGGCGGAGAGAGTTACAGGCCCTGTCTCTGCCTGACGTCATAGTCCAACGTGAGCCACAAAGCTGAAGTTACTATTAACTGTACATGGACCCCGTTAACCCTGCTTATATGTTTTCTGCAGTCTGTTGTCTTCATGGTTGTGTATTTTGTTTGACTTACTGTTTTCAGTTATTTATTAGAATCTTCATAGAGGACATAACCTGGTCTTTCCTTTTCTCCCTCATCCTGATTCCAATAGCATCTGTAACTGGATTAAAGATCTTTTCTTTCAGGAGGCCATCCAGGCTTTCAGTCCACAAGAAATCTCCCTACACACCCTTATCCTCATCCGCTATCTTCCCAGGCTGACTAAGAGTCACTTTTCTCCACAGGTCGGACCCAAGCCTCTGGGAGGGAGGACTGCTACAGCAATAGTCTGTAGTTTTCTCTGAAACTCCCACTGTTTCTGTTTCTCCCCTCTGTAGGAACTGTCTTCCTCTGACTCACAATAGGAAAGGCAGACAAGCAACTGGACTTGGGGATGGGGATGTTCAGAGAAATCAGAGTAGTAAAGGAGGAGGATTTAAGATCCTAGGGACTGAGAGTAAAGAGGAAACATCTATGAGGGAAAACAACTGTTACAGAAAGAAAAAAATATCCTTAAATGTAAAAAGCCTAAATACACAGGATCTCAGATCATTCGCCTTGTTTTAGGACAGAATAAATGGTTAATGCAGAAAAAAAGGAGGGGTGTCAGAAGTTAATTATGAATCAGGAAGAGATAGGTTTTTGTTGATTTTAACTGGCTACAGACCACTCTGCTGGTGTAAGGGTATGGTCCAGGTGTCTTATGAGAACTACACTAGATTCAAGGTTGCAAGTTTTCTGCAAGCATAATTAATCTTTCTCTTTTATTCGTTTTTTAATTTTTTATTTTTTAATTGATTTTTTTGCAGTATAATAGTAGTACATGTTTTCCTTTCCCCCTCCCCCTTATCCTCCCTCCAGCCTCCCCTACCCCCCAGCACATATCCCCAGCTTCCCCCCCTCCCCGCCCCAGTGTCTTTCATTCATTGGTTATGTTCATATGCATGCATACAAGTCCTTCAGTTGATCTCCCCCCGCATCTGCCTCCCATTCACCCAAGCCTTCCCTTGTAGCTTGACAGCCTGTTCAAGGCCATCGTGCCTCTATATCAATCACTCTCCCCTGTTTCTTTTCTTCAAAAATATCTTGCCTCTGCATACTAGAAATAAATGTATAAGAACAAAAAATGTTTCAGTCTCAGTTTCAATGTCCAACTGTTCTGAGTCCCAGTTTCAGTGTCAAATAATTCTTTATGTGTATAAGTCAGCAATGGTATCCAGATGGTGGACACATTGTGTCAATGCAAGATCCATCCTCTCTGGTTTGGTCCTGGGCTGCCTGCAGACATGCACAGCTGCCGACTGCTAGCACGGCAAGGTGTCGTCAGTGTCCACCATCTCTGGACCATCCTCGTGACTGGAACAGATCCATCAGTTCCTCACAGTCGCAGGAACCCACATGGTCTTGGAGTTGTTCTCTGAAAACACACAAACACATTCTCGACCAAAAGTTAACACAGGGATCCTCTATGCAAAATAGACTTGGGATTCTTTTTATTTTTGCCTAAATGATTTTCCTTTGGCTTATTTTGACACCATGTGTGTATTTCATGGGTGTCCTGCAATTGTTTTTACAAATGAAATTTACTTTACTGGAGTAAGAATTTTCAAGATGTATTTTACTTACTCGATATATATATATTTTCCTTACATGATATTACCCCGCTGTCCCCTCCCCTTTTTTGATTAATGGGGACTTTTGGAAATTTTATATTGCAGTCTTGGTAATTTTATTTTATTTTATTTTATTTTTTTGTGATTATCATTACTCACTTTTTCCAAATAATGTTTTTATTTCCCCCCCCGGCTTAATTTTTTTAAATTATTTTTTATTGATTTTTTGCAGTATAATAGTAGTACATGTTTTCCTTTCCCCCTCCCCCTTATTCTCCCCCCAGCCTCCCCCACCCCCCAGCACATATCCCCAGCTTCCCCCCTCCCCGCCCCAGTGTCTTTCATTCATTGGTTATGTTCATATGCATGCATACAAGTCCTTCAGTTGATCTCCCCCCGCATCTGCCTCCCATCCACCCAAGCCTCCCCCTGTAGCTTGACAGCCTGTTCAAGGCCATCCTGCCTCTATATCAATCACTCTCCCCTGTTTCTTTTCTTCAAAAATATCTTGCCTCTGCATACTAGAAATAAATGTATAAGAACAAAAAGTGTTTCAGTCTCGGTTTCAATGTCCAACTTTTCTGAGTCCCAGTTTCAGTGTCAAATAATTCATTATGTGTATAAGTCAGCAATGGTATCCAGATGGTGGACATATCGTGTCAATGCATGATCCATCCTCTCTGGTTTGGTCCTGGGCTGCCTGCAGACATGCACAGCTGCTGACTGCTAGCACGGCAAGGTGTCGTCAGTGTCCCCCATCTCTGGACCGTCCTCATGACTGGAACACATCCATCAGTTCCTCACCGTCGCAGGAACCCACATGGTCTTGGAGTTGTTCTCTGAAAACACACAAACACATTCTCGACCAAAAGTTAACACAGGGATCCTCTATGCAAAATAGACTTGGGATTCTTTTTAATTTTTGCCTAAATGATTTTCCTTTGGCTTATTTTGACACCATGTGTGTTTTTTCATGGGTGTCCTGCTATTGTTTTTACAAATGGAATTTACTTTACTGGAGTAAGAATTTTCTAGATGTATTTTACTTACTCGATATTTTTTTTGTCCCTTTCCTGATATTACCCCGCTGTCCCCTCCCCTTTTTTGATTAATGGGGACTTTTGGAAATTTTCTATTGCAGTCTTGATAATTTTAAATTTTAATTTTTGCACACAAAGTGACTGCTTTAGGTTCTTTGGATGTTAGGCAATTTTACAGAGAGATGAACTACTAATAGATTTTTCAGTTAATGTTTTAGGAAAAGCTTTTTGTCCAGTACACTATAATTTTCTTGAGTATTCTCGTATTTCACTTGGCCAATTTAAATTAATCTGAAAACTTGATTACTATTTTCCTGTTAATTTTAATACTCAAGCAGAAATCTTAGTTTACCCTGTAAATACTAGTGGAAAGGAATATTTGCATTCTTGAGTAGGCCCTGAGCATTCCTGGTAATAGACTGAATTTAGATATAGAGCAGCTATTGCTGGCCGAGTCTCTGTCTGCCTCCTGGGTCCCCATATGAGTTGTGTGTGGGAGGCGAAGCAGCCGTGGGGGTAGGAGACCTCCCTCAGGAGGGGTGAGAATTCAAACCCCTGCAAGGTTTGTGGATGAGGGTCTGTGCCCCCCGCTCTGTTGACCTTTTATTTCTCTCCTGTTGGCCCCTCTGCAACTGTGCCTGTCCTAGGTTGTTCCTTCACTGAGGAATCTTACCTGTCTCTGGCTAACCAGCCATCCTTCGGGGCCAAACAGGGTGATGTGAGGTTCAGTTCTGTCTCCTTTGTAGTCTATGCCCCCCTGTGGCCTCCACATCCAGTACATGCTTTGGGGTCCCCTCGCCTGTTGGCGGGGTCCCGGTACTGATCTCATATCT
Source organism: Antrozous pallidus (assembly GCA_027563665.1). NCBI lineage: Eukaryota > Metazoa > Chordata > Mammalia > Chiroptera > Vespertilionidae > Antrozous > Antrozous pallidus. The sequence goes on from CM050511.1 coordinate 11,050,673, forward strand.
CGGGGGACCCAGTTTTCTTCTCCAGAGAGGGCCCATCTCACATCATTAGTCGAGATACAGATCCATGGTGCCAGCTGCCCAGAGGCTTCAGCCACAGCTGGAACTGAAAACTCAGACATCAGCTGTGTGTACTTGGATAGTAACAAGAAGGTCCCTCTTGGCAGAAAGGGCAAGAAGGGCCAATATAGAATGCGCGGATGCCTTCCCAGTGCCTTAATTCCTTCTGAAAGGGATTAATTCCTTTCCTATCCTTTATTAAATTGCTGCCCAACATTCAAAGAATTAGTTTGTAAGTTTATTTGGGATAATTGTATAATATGCTGTTGTCAAATATCAAATATTATAATGACATTGTAGAATAATATCATGTAAGTGTATAATGGTGTCATGGGAGGTTAAGCAGGGCCTAGCCTAAGCTCTGGTCTCCATAGGATATGACAAGCTCTAGGCCATGTCAATTCAATGTCAGACTAGCTGCCATTTTTTTATAACTTTATATAAACTTTGTCAGGGATGTAAAAACACAAATCACTTACCTCAGTTCAAGAGTTCAAATATATTGACTTTTCCACTTACTCCCACCACCTGCCACTTACCCTGGGGTTTGACATTTTAATGGACTTTTCTCAGTCTCTGGATCCATTCTTGTTCATCAGTCTATGTCATTGATTGTATTCCTCAAATGAGTGAGATCATGTGATATTTGTCTTTCTCTGCATGGCTAATTTCACTTAGCATAATGCTCTCCAAATCCATCCATGTTGTTACAAATGGTAGGAGCTCCTTCTTTTTTTCCGCGGCATAGTATTCCATTGTGTAAATGTACCATAGTTTTTTAATCCACTCATCTGCTGATGGGCACTTAGGCTATTTCCAAATCTTAGCTATGGTAAATTGTGCTGCTATGAACATAGGGGTACATATATCCTTTCTAATTCGCCTTTCTAGTTTCTTGGGGTATATTCCTAGAAGTGCGATCACTGGGTTGAATGGGAGCTCCATTTTTAGTTTTTTGAGGAAACTCCATACTGTTCTCCACAGTGGCTGTACTAGTCTACAATCCCACCAGCAGTGCACGAGAGTTCCTTTTTCTCCGCATCCTCGCCAGCACTTGTCGTTTGTTGATTTGTTGATGTAAGCCATTCTGATAGGTTTTGGATGGTACCGCATAGTTATTTCGATTTGCATCTCTCGGATAATTAGTGACTTTGAGCAAGTTTTCATATGTCTCTGGGCCTTCCTTTTGTCTTCTTTCGAGAAGAGTCTATTTAGGTCTGTTGCCCATTTTTTTTATTGGATCATTTGTCCTCCTTTTATTGAGTTGTGTGAGTTGCCTGTAGATGCTTGAGATTAAACCTTTATCACTGATAACATTTGCAAATATGTTCTCCCATCCAGTGGGTTTTCTTGTTGTTTTGTTGATGGTTTCTTTAGCTGTGCAAACGCTTTTGATTTTGATGTAGTCCCATTTGTTTATTCTGTCTTTAGCTTCCATTGCTCTAGGAGCAGTATCATCAAAGAAGTTCTTTTGGCATATGTCTGAGATTTTATTTCCTGTAGCTTCCTCTAAAGTTTTTATGGTTTCCTGTCTTACGTTTAAGTCCTGTATCCATTTTGAGTTTATTTTTGTGTATGGTGTAAGTTGGTGCTCTATTTTCATTTTTTTGCAAGTATCTGTCCAATTTTCCCAACACCATTTATTGAAGAGACTGTCTTGACTCCATTTTATGTTCATGCCTCCTTTGTCAAATATTAATTGAGCATAGTGGATTGGGTTGATATCCGGATTCTCTATTCTATTCCATTGATCTATATGTCTGTTCTTGTGCCAGTACCAGGCTGTTTTAAGAACAGTAGCCTTGTAATATAGTGTGAAATCTGGTATGGAAATCCCACCGACTTTGTGCTTCTTTCTCAGTATTGCTGTGGCTATTCGGCGCCTTTTTTTGTTCCAGATGAATTTTTGGAGAGTTCTGTCTAGGTCTGTGAAATATGCCATTGGTATTTTAATGGGGAGTGCATTAAATTTATAGATTGCTTTGGGTAGTATGGACATTTTAATTATGTTAATTCTACCAATCCATGAACATGGAATGTTCTTCCACCTGTTTACATCTTCCTCTATCTCTTTTCTCAGTGTGCTGTAGTTTTCCACTAATAGATCTTTTACCTCCTTAGTTACGTTTATTCCTAGGTATCTTAATTTTTTTGGTGTGATGGTAAATGGGATTGCTTTTTTAGTCTCTCTTTCTGTAAGTTCACTATTAGTGTATAGAAATGCCATAGATATCTTGGCATTAATTTTGTAGCGTGCTACGTTGCTGAACTCATTTATTAAGTCTACTAACTTTTTTATGGAGTCTTTCGGGTTTTTTATGTACAATATCATGTCATCTGCAAATAAGGATAGCTTAACTTCTTCTTTTCCAATTTGGATGCCTTTTATTTCTTCTTCTTGTCTAATTGCAACTGCTAATACTTCCAGTACTATGTTGAACAGGAGTGGTGAAAGTGGGCAACCCTGTCTTGTTCCTGTTCATAGGGGAAATGGTTGTAGTTTTTGCCCATTGAGTATGATGTATGCTGTGTGTTTATCATATATGGCTTTTAATATGTTGAGGTATGATCCTTCTATTCCTACCTTATTGAGAGTTTTAATTAAGAAAGGATGTTGAATTTTGTCAAATGCTTTTTCTGCATCAATTGATATGACTATGTGATTTTTATCTCTCAATTTGTTTATGTGATGTATCACATTTATTGATTTGCGGATATTGTACCATCCTTGCATTCCTGGGATAAATCCTACTTGGTCATGGTGTATGATCTTTCTGATGTACTGCTGGATCCGATTTGCTAGAATTTTATTGAGGATTTTGGCATCTATATTCATGAGGGATATTGGCCTGCAATTCTCTTTCATTGTGTCATCTTTATCTGGTTTTGGTATTAGGGTGATGCTAGCTTCATAGAAGGAGTTTGGAAGTATTTCATCCTCTTGAATTTTCTGGAATAGTCTGAGGAGTATAGGTTTTACTTCTTCCTTGAATGTTCGGTAAAACTCCCCTGTGAAGCCGTCTGGCCCTGGGCTTTTGTTTCCTGGAAGCTTTATGATGACTGCTTCAATTTCTTCCACAGTTATTGGTCTATTGAGTTGTTTAGATTCTTCTTGATTGAGTTTTGGGAGGTTATATTTTTCTAGAAACATATCCATTTCCTCCAGGTTGTCCAGTTTGTTGGAGTAGAGTTGTTCATAGTAATTTTTAACAATTCTTTGTATTTCAATGGGGTCTGTTGTATTTCACCTCTTTCATTTCTCATTTTATTTATTAGGGTCCTCTCTCTTTGCTTCTTGGTGAGTCTGGCTAGAGGTTCATCAATCTTGTTTATCCTTTCAAAGAACCAGCTCTTGGTTTTGTTGATCTTCTGTATTGTTTCTTTGGTCTCTATGTCATTTATTTCTGCTCTGATCTTTACTATTTCCTTAATTCTCCTTACACTGTGCTTTTCTTGTTGCTTTCTTTCTAACTCTTTGAGTTGTTGGTTTAGATAATTTATTGCCGCTGTTCCTAGTTTTTTGCAGTAAGATTGTAGAGCTATGAACTTCCCTCTCAGAACTGCTTTCACTGTGTCCCATAGATTTTGGATTGTTGTGCTATCATTGTCTTTTTTTTCCATGATGCTTTCTATCTCTTCCTTAATCTCTGTAGTAACCCAGTCATAGTTTAATAGCATGCTGTTTAGTTTCCATGTGTTCGACTTCTTTGGATTGTTTCTATTGTAGTTGATTTCCAGCTTTATGCCACTGTGATCTGAGAATATACTTGATATGATTTCTATCTTCTTGAATTTGGAGAGACTTTGCCTATGACCCAACACATGGTCTATCTTTGAGAATGACCCATGGGCACTTGAAAAGAATGTATATTCTGTGGCTTTGGGGTGGAATTATCTGAAGATGTTAATTAATTCCATCTGGTCCAGTGAGTCATTGAGGATTGATGTTTCTTTACTGATTTTTTGTTTAGAGGATCTGTCCAATGGTGATAATGGGGTATTAAAGTCTGCTACTATGATTGTATTGCTGTCTATCACTCCCTTGCTGTCCTCTAGGAGTTTTTGTATATATTTGGGTGCTCCTGTATTGGGTGTGTATATGTTTACCAGAGTTATTTCTTCTTGTTGGATTGCTCCCTTTAGTATTATTAAGTGTCCTTCTTTATCTCTTGTTATGTCCTTCACTTTGAGATCTAATTTGTCAGATATAAGTATGGCTACCCCAGCTTTTTTTTCATTTCTATTCGCCTGAATAACTTTTTTCCAACCTTTCATCCTCAGTCTGTGTGCGTCTTTTTTTTGGAGGTGGGTTTCTTGTAGACAGCAGATACAAGAGTTGCGTTTTCTTATCCAATCTATTACCCTATGTCTTTTGATTGGAGCATTTAAACCGTTTACATTTAAAGTTATTATTGATAGGTGCTTATATGTTGCCATTTTTGTTCTTTACCCCTGTGTTCCTTCTTCGCTTCCTGTTTCTTTTTTCAGCATATCCTTTAGCATTTGTTGCATTGCAGGTTTGATGGTGACGAATTCCCTTAGTCCTTTTTTATCTGTGAAGCTCCTGATTTGACCTTCAATTTTGATTGAGAGCCTTGCTGGCTATAGTATTCTAGGATTCAGATCCTTCCTTTGCATGACTTTGTAAATTTCATTCCACTGCCTGTTGGCCTGATAGATTTCTGCTGAGAGATCACTTGTTAGTCTGATGGGGGTTCCTTTGTAGGTGACTTTCTGTCTCTCTCTGGCAGCTTTTAAAGTTCTTACTTTGTCATTGGTGTTTGCCAATTTAATTATAATATGCCTTGGCGTAGCTCTTTTGTGGTTTATTTTGCTTGGGACTCTGTAAGCTTCTTGGATTTGTGTGGGTTTTACCTTTCCTATACCAGGAAAGTTTTCTGTCATTATTTCTTCCAACAGATTTTGTATTCCTTGCTCAGTTTCCTGTCCCTCTGGAAGCCCTATTATATGGATGTTGTTTTGTTTCATGTTGTCCCAAAGTTCTCCTAGGCTCTCCTCCTGCTTTTTAATTTTTTTTTCTAGAAGCTGCTCTACTTGGTTATTTTTTCCTACCTGGTCTTCTAGCTCACTGATGCGATCCTCTGCTTCTTCTAGTCTACTCTTAATACTTTCTATTGAGTTCTTTACTTCAGCAATGTCACTTTTCATTTCTTCTTTGCTCCTCTTCATTTCTTCTTGGCTCCTCTTCATTTCTTCTTGGCTCCTCTTCATTTCTTCATGGCTATTCATCATTTCTTCCTGGGTCTTCCTCATTTCCTCTTGGTTCTTACTCATATTATCAAATTTGTCTTCCATTCTTTTCAGCCACCTTATGACCATTTCTCTGATTCTTTCTCTGACAGGTTGTTAACTTCCATTTCGTTTACCTCCTTTTCTGGCGAGCCTTGCTTTTCTTTCATATGTGGGCTGTTTCTTTGTCTTCCCATGGTCTCTCTTCTCTGTGTATCTGGTTATGTAGTTCTCACTCTCCTGCATTGATTTAAAGGCACAAAATACAACACAACCAGGTGCAACGCACCAGACACTGAACCAGAATGTAGTCAAAGTAATTGTAATTCTAAATAAAGGTGACTGCCAGAGAAAGGCAAATTCAGTGATAGGTGGGAAAAAAGAAAGAGAACCTCCCCCAGACCCACACAGACACTCACACACCCACACTCACACAAAAAGAAAGAGACCCCCCCCCACACACACACTCACAAAAAAGAAAGACAGGGAATGCCAAAATGATAATGGGAAAAGGGGGAGAAGAAAAAAAGAAAAAAAAGAAAAAAAAAGAAAAAAAGGAGTAAATTATAAATGTGGGGTGAAAACTCCTATAGGACAGCCCCTAATCCGAACCAAAACCTGCAACAAGTACCTGGAGATTGATACAAATTACATACAACTACTAATATCAAGAGAGGTGAGGGAACACAGAAGCAAAAATCTATCTCAAAAACAATGCAGATGAGGACAACAAAACAAGAGACAACACCAAAAATAAAAATAACCCCCCCTGCAAGACAAACCAAAATAACAGAATAAACAAATCAATCTCATAAACCTGCTTAAAAATCGATATAATCAACAGTCAAGTAAACAACAACAACAGGTCAGGGATAAAAACACTTTAAGATAGTGAAGTCAGAGAAGCTAGAGGTATATATGCACTTGGAGTAGGTGGTTAGAGATTAGATATATCAGTGGGGTGAAATTTTAACAGGGGTTAAGGGGAAAGAATTAGGTAAATATAAAGCGGGAAAAGTGTAAGGGAAACAAGGCACTAAATAGGGAAAGGTTAGCAAGAGAGTGGTGGTATAAAGGTGAAGTTGAGGTAGAGTAAAAGATACTAAAGTGTAGATGAAAATAGACTGTATTCCCAAAGTCGAAGAGAAAATATAATCGATTCCCTGTCACATAAGAGTCAATTTGTGATTTGGCCCCTGGGTGGCAGTGTTTCTAGATTGACTTCTGGGTCTATTGGTCCTCTCTATCCTGAACTAAACAATACTGCCTCTCTAATGGTGACTGCTGTTTTAGTAGCCAGAACCCTCCCAAAATCTTCCGGGTTTCCCTCCTCTGTCCGGTCCCAACTGATTGCACTCCAGGGATTAACTCTGCACCACCTCCAAGGGCCCTCTCCCACGTTTACCAGCTCCAACAGACACAGATTTTATTTCAGGTCCAGATCTCCAGGTTTTGAGTTCCAAGGTGCAGATCTCCCAGACTGCCAGCCCCTTCACTTTCGCGCCCAAAGTACCCCCAGGGAAATCTGACCTTTCCGTGCTGGAGTTTAGAGCTCCCTGGGCTCTGCGCGCCTCCGCGCCAACTGGGTGCCGGTGCTCCGGGGCTCCGGGAGTCTCAGCGGTCCAGCCAGTACCGGTACAGTAGCTGTATATTTTCAGGCCCTTCCCCTTCATGATGTCCTGGTCTGCCTCCCCGCGCCTCCTCGCGCAGTTGGTTCAGGAAGAGAACCCAGCAGTACTGGGGCCGCTCAGGCTGGGGAGGCCAGCCCAGTAGTCCTCTATCTTCTCCTGGAGCACAGCTGTCCCCCTAGTCGCTGACAAAGCTCCCTGCGTGACTTTCAGCTGCTCCCTCCCTCTGCCCTGTGAGCAGATTCAGATTGAATCCCTCAGTTCCGCCGCCATTTTTTCCAACCTCTTTTATTCTTTTTAACCCTTCCAATACTAAATTAGACCGATACAATATACTTGAAATTCATAAATATTAATCTAAAAAAGCTGACTGTTCACTTTTGGTAATCATTAAAGGATTGAGGTTTCTAAGAATAAAGGGTTCTAAAACAAAACAAAACAAAACAAAACAAACAAACAAAACACTAAACTCCCAGGAGCCAAGCTGAGGAGAAATGGAGCTGAAGTCAGCAGCTGCCCTGGTGATTTAAAACTGGTTGCTAGGCAGACTCAGCTCCCTAGAGCCAGGTGAAAGAAGGGGGGCGGGGTAAAGGGGGCTGGATGCCTGAGCTGCCTACAGTGGCCTTGGAAGAAGAAATAGCAGGAAAAGCAGGGGACAGCAGACATTTATCTGACACTAGAACTACCCCCACTGTTTCCCAGTGATTAATGAGTGTTTTACAACAAGCAATACAAGACTTAGGCCTTTGGCTTGCTGGCTCCAGTAGTTAAACCAGAAGCCAGTGACTGCTACTACCTGCAGCCCCAGGAATAGGGGAAGCAGCCCAGGATCTGTGAAAGCAGCAGATAGAACTAGTGAAAGCTCCCTGTTTGCAAATGTACTGAAAGGGTTCAGTACCTGTTGCTGCTGGAAGAGGAGGGGCTGAGATCCCCTTCCCGAGACTCCCTTGGGAGAGGCCTGGGCTCTGCTCTGCACAAAGGGGACTGGCGGGAAGAAAAGGGCCTAATACCCAAGCCACTGCCACAGAAGCGCTTTGCAATATGCAAAGCTGTTTCCAACTGCAGCTCTGGCTGTTTTGGGCTGGCAGCTTAAAGTCAAAGGGCAAAGGAAAGGCATTCTCCCTGGACTGGGAGCCTTCAGCACTTTGAGATTCTCCAAGAGGGGAGGAGTCTGACTGAGGATGGCAGAGACCCTGTTGGGTTGGAAGGACCTAAGGCCACGTGTTAAACTTACAAATTATGGCTTTCTAAGCAGATGTCCAAGCCCAGTTGTGTAGGGGTTAAGCTGCCTGTTTACAGAAAAACAACTTTCTCCTGTGCCAGAACAAATCTTAGGGAAATTGCACAGGCTGTGTCTGTGCTGGAAAGAACTGGCCGCCACGCACAGCCCTGACCGTGGCCTGCAGAAAACTGTGTAATAGACTTGGGTGATGCCTGCGTCTGCATGGACATGGCTCCAGAGAGACAAGGACAATTTTGCTTTGTGTGGGAAGGTAAAAAATATACTTTAGTCACCTCCCTAAGATATTTGTATAGCTCTACTATGTGATAGGTACCCACCCCCCAACTGGTAGGTGGAGTTATGATGTAATTGACATCTGCCACAGAGACATTGAGCCACCAATCAAGCGCATACTAGAGTGCCCTGTGTCCCACCCCTTCCCATTCTGCCCTGGGCCCAACCCCTGCCTATTCTGGCCCTTAAAGGGAGTCTCAGTGTGCCATGTGGCACCTTTTCTCCCTGAATGATCTCCCAGGCAGTCTGGGAGGCCATCTGGCTGGGTCCCCTCTTTTCCCCTTCCCCTGGTTTCTCTGCCTTCACTCAGCATGTGAGCTCTCTTTCCCTTGGGAAGGGTATACCCAATAAAGTCTGCGTCCTGGTACCCTGCTCTCTCTCTAGTCCTTCTGTTTCATCTTTCACTATGTGTCATGTTTAGTAGCAGAAGATTTAGCTGTCAGAAGTGGCTGCAGTGCCAATGTTTCCTTCTTGCAGGCCTGTGTGGCCATGCCCATGTCAGGTGTGGCACAAACCTCAACTTTAGGAAACTGGGGAAGACCTGTTTGGGAACAGAGGGAAGTGCTAAGTATCAGCCCTTTGTTACAGGAATTACAGACCCTGTGAGGTCCTGTGACATGTGAGACCCTGTAAAGCAATAAAGCTCCCTTAGTCCTTTCTGAGAGGGCATGTCACCCCTTCCAGAGACCATATGAAATTTTAAGGACAAGTCAAGTAGGGGGAACCCTACTACAAGGACAGCTATAACTGTCTATTTGAATATAGACATGTTTTGAATTTCTTTTTGCCATTTGAAGAAATTATATTACTCTGAAGAATCCATAGAAAGGACTGACAAGAAAAATCAGAAGATCTCAAAGCAGATCAGTATATTTTTCTCATTATACAATTCCTCTGAAATTTGGCAATGCTTAATAAATCATGGCAATACATTGCTTTGTATAAATTTAATAAGATACATTTCTAAAAGTAGTTTTATTGACCAGAAATTTTGACTAGAGTATCATATTTTAAAGAGTCCTGCTGAACTATGAAGACTTAAAGCCAATAAGACTGCCAAGGAAAAGCCTGGTATCCTGCTTGGGAGCCCGGAAAATGGCTGGTGCTGGAGTGACAGGCCCCGGCCCTACCATCACTGGTGGTTGGTCAGAGGAGAAGGGGAGCAATAAGGACACCTCTGTGTCCCTGCGGAACCCCACACACTCTAGGCCACAACGAGTAAAGCCTTAAAGCCTAGGGCATGGGCCCAGGTGGAGTCGCTGCAGGTGAGGGATCACCTAACTCAGCAAAAAGCAAGCTGGACAGTATCGGGATGGCTTGGCTTTCAAGGATTTCTTGGCTCTGAGAGAAAATGCCATCCCTCCTCAGCACAAAGCAGCTACAGAAGAAATTCAATGTCCATTTTCCCTATAAGAATTCTGAGCCAGGATCCTTGAGGTAATTAATATATTAGGCAGTTAGACAGACATGAGCAGAGCAAGGACGATGGGCCAACTAGAGCTACCAGATGTAACTAAGTCTTCCCACCTCTACGTATATGAGACAAGGGGCATAGCCAAAGAGGTATTCACCCAAAGTCTCAGCCCCTAGAAAAGGCTGGTAGCCATTTGTCCAAAAGACTTGACCCCTTTGCATTTGGGCGACCTCCTTGCCTCCGGGCAGTACCAGCCACAACTATGCTTACCGAAAAAGCAACTAAGTTAACCCTAGGGCAGGAACTAATCCTACCCGCCCCACATGAGGTTGAGGCTTTACTCTGGAACACTGGAGCACTGGATGTCAAACACTCGAGTCACCCAGTTTCAGGCTCTCCAGTGGACAAAAAAAAAATTAGCAACAATTTATACTGATAACAGGTATGCATTTACAATGGCTCACATATGTAGTGCTGTTTATAAGGTAAGGGGTCTCCACAGAAGCAAGAGGGAACCGGGCCACAGATGAAGCTGCCCGGGAGGCTGCCCTAAAAACAGTGGGGCCTCTACAGATTCTAGTGACTCTTCCAGACCCTGACCTACCCAATCTAGAAAAGCTGAAATCCGTAACAAATCTTTACTCAAGTTCTTACAGACTTTACAGTCACCTAGGAAGCAATCCAGAAGCATGTCCGAGATGCTCTGCCTGTACCAATTTCTGATCCAGTTCATCTCCTCCAACCTGGTGACTTTGTTTGAGTAAAGAAACTTACCCCCTAAAAACTGACTCTTACCTGGAAAGGACCGCCTCCATGGCAATCAAGGTTGATGGAATGCCAAAGTGGCTTCATCACACCTGGCTTGAGACAGCTCAGACAAAACAGAGAGAGCATAACTCTCTAGAGTTATGGGCCTGCTTATAGGATAAGGGCCTGGAATAATCTCTAGAGCAGTGGTTCTCAGCCTTTTTAATGTAGTGACCCACAGGTTGGAAACCGCTTGTGCAGAGCCTAAGACCATCGGAAAACACAGATGTTCCTATTGCGATTCATTAGCAATAGCAAAGTTGCGGCTGTGAAGCAGCAATGAGAATGGTTTTATGGTTGGGGGTCATCACAACATGAGGAACTGTATTGAAGGGTTGCAGCATTGAAAAGGTTGAGAACCACTGCTCTAGAGATTATTCCAGGCCCTTATCCTATAGCAGGCCCACTAACTTTATTAGGCAGAACATTAATATTATAGTCTTCAGGGGTAAATATAAATCTCTCTCTGACAATGACTAAGAGTCAGTGATTTGACTCATGTACATAAAACCAGTGGGGAATGAAGCATCCATCTTATATAAAAACTGCTGTTTGAAATTTTAACCCTGCTATTTGGCTTCTGTAAAGGCTTGCTTGCTTAAATAATAAGGAAAATAAGACTACTCCCATTTCAGAGAGGCCATTAAACCTTCCCCAGATGAAATTATCAGTGCTGGCACCAAGCCAGGCCTTTGGTTGAGATCTCAAGGCCCCAGCACATAGGGGCTCTTTAAGAACTTGCAAAGGGGACCAGAAACACTTCATATTTGGGAGACAAAGAAGGTAAAAACATATAAATAGGGAAAGTTCCTCCATATTGGGACACAGAACTTAATAGACATTTTCCTCTGGAACCGTGCATAATAAATGTAACTCCATCTCTCTAAGTATTGCTTAGTTCTCCGGTTTTCTGTAACAATACCTTCTTTATTACTGATGTATATCTTTATTTTTTTATCATCATTTGGGAGTGATACTGGAGAGTTTATGTTTTAATAAATATATATAGTCTTGAATTATTAATAAAGCACCAAATATATAACTAAAAAGAAAAATTCAAATAAAAAGTAAGTAAGTAAATAAAAACAAAAGAAAAATTCAAACTTGGAAATTAGTTCTGGATAGGAAATTCATTATTTTTATAAAGATATTATGGTAAAATTTTTGGCAGAAAATTTAAGGTGTGAGGGAAGATTTCTTTTTAGACAGCATGATGTAGAGAAAAGCATAAAATCATCAGTGCTCTTAAACTCAGATTCAATTGCTAGCACTCCATTTACCCATAGCTGTTGTGTGCTTATTTAACTTTTAAAATCCCCATGATTTTTATCTTAAATTAGGTTTGAAGTATGGTAGCAATCATCTCAGGTAGAAACTGCTGTTTGAGTTCTGTACTTATTTGTTTGCTAAAACAATAGAAAGTTATTTTGATTTTCTGAACTTATGTATGCTATCCAAATAATCCATTGATGTCCCATTGATTGTGATCTCACTAGTCACTGAAGCACGTTCTTCTGAGAACCAAGAAAGCTCAATCATTCCAAATTATCCCCGTAGCTACAGATAACTAAGTTTCAGTTGACTCAGTTGTCCTGGAATCAGGAGAGCACAATTATCCTAAATTGCCTCAAGTAGTTACTGATAGTGCATTCCTGTTGACTCAGTGATCCCAAAATCTGGACAGCACAATTATTCTAAATTGCCCAGGCCATCCCAGATAATGTGTTTCTGTTGATTTAGTGGTTCTTAGATACTAATTTGCTCAAGTTTTGCTTATGTAAAAATGCTTTTTTGTGAAGCAGGTTCCTCATTCCAGACCCAAAGATGTAATCAATACTTTTGTGATATTCTGCCAATATAAGCCAGATGTCTCAAACTGTCCAGGGCTGTGATGTTTGGAGCACTTTTGCTTCAGACCTCCTATGCCGCTGGCCTTTAATAAATGACTCCATAATTCGACTTCTTGAGGTGTTTTTTGCAAGATGGGAATACACTAAAACAGGTTGATATTATCTAATCCATGTTCATTTTGAGGAATAATGACAAAATGTATGTACAGTACATGTTAAATAGTTGTCACCTAACAAATATTATTTACCTTCTTTCATTATAGACCCAAAGTGGTAGAGTTAAAAATGCCTTTACTTTTCATTAATATCAACAAATATATTCTTATAGTGGAATTTTAAATGTTATATTTCATGAAATTTATCTTAAAACACATTTATGTCCACATTTAATAAGGAGCCTATATTGAAGTAATAAAGGTATTTGATATGAGGCTATATCAGAATCTAAGGGGTGTGATAAATGAGCAAAGAGGCATGATCTTTAGAATCAGAAGAGTGTATTCCAATTCTGCTCCACCATTTTCCAGTTCACAGGACATTGTTCAAATCATGCGGTCTGCAGTGCCCTCGTGATATCATTGACTTACAGTTTGGGAGTGTTAAGTATTGTATGTATTCCTACTATAAAAAATTACTCTTTCTAAGTTTTGTAGTTATGGCACATTAGGCTATGTGAGTGAGAGTGGTACCTTATCAATGGTGATTTTCTTTATGAAGTTGACTTCTTATTATTGCAATATAGGTTAGATGTTACTTAAATTTTTCCTGTTTAAAGATACAATTTGTAACTAGTTTGTGTTGTCGACAAAAATATTTTTCCTGAAATATTAAAATATTTTTTAAAAAATGGAAATAAGATGGTTCTAGAAATATTAGATGCTGGCATGGTGACAGAGATTAACTCTTCAGAGAGATTTGATGTTTTTCTTTCTCTTTACCTGAAATAGAGATTTTCTGTTACTTTAAACCTCCCTCTTCCTCTCATAGAAAGGGCTAAACTTAATCGGTACATTAGATCCAGAATTAGAAAAAGAAAGCTTTCCGAAGACCACTGCTGGCAGGTTGCACTTGGGCTAATTTATCCTTCCGTTGCAATTACCATGCCTTGCCGACTGGTGATAGCTGCTGGCCTACACCTGTAGATACCTGCTGGCTGAAACAGGAATAAGTCAGCCAGTGGAGAAGAGCCCATTAATTCTGTCTACTACAGACCTCACTTATTTTTATTTCATTCAGTTCTCACATTCTTGACCCATTTCTTATGTTGCATCTTCTATGTCCTAAGACAATATAAACAAGGGCAAAACATTAAGGGATCACTGAAGAGCAGCCTGTAGCCTTTAACCCAAGTGGAAAGAAATTTCTAGACAAGCTGGAAATTCAAATGGCAGCAGGATGACTCACCTTCTCAGATGATGTGTAGCTGGGCACAACATAAAAGCTCAACTCTTTTAGTTAGCTTAGTAATGGTAAATATGCTAATGAAAAGATCTATAGGTATGAGGGTTTTTAACTAACAATGAATAAAATAGCTACTATTTTGAAACAGAACTGGTACATACCAAGGTTTTTTAAGTACATTTTTAAAATGAAAATTGAGCCTACTGACTTACTGTAAAGTTTATCTACTTGGAATGTACTCTTTCTTCTACAAGAGGGAACAGTCAGAATTTAAAGGTGTTTAAGTGGAATGGTGCTATAATTTAACTTTATTGAATCTTGAACACTGTTCTAAATATGAGGGAATTTTGATAAATTATAGCAATTAATAAGAAGTAACAAAAGAATACTTGCTTCCATTCAAAATCTCTATCTTTGCTTTGATTTTCTTCACTTGCTAATGAAATATGGTAGCAATCATCTCAGGTAGAAACTATTGTTTGGGTACTGTAACTTATTTGTTTGCTAAAACAATAGAAAGTTATTTTGATTTTCTGAACTTATGTATGATTGAATATTATGGTTTGAGTATCCCATTGATTGTGACCTCACTAGATACAGAATTCCTGGTGCTCCCTGCACGAACCAAGAGCACTGTGAACTTTCTCCACCCGGTGGTGGCCACCGGGGTCTCTGCACACCCTAGAGACTGGCAACAGCCCCCCAGCTCCCATAGCGGGTACTGGGCTGGGGGGCATGCAGGGACCCCGGGCGCTCATTTGCATGTGATTCAGTCATGATAACTGTAAGGAGGGGCGGCCCTTAAGTACCGTGTGGGCAGAGCTTATAGCATGGTGGTTGCTTTCACTGCACTGTGGCCATGCCCATGCTGGCCTCGCCCCCTGTGTGCTGGCCATGCCCTGGCCATACCCCCTGCTCCTGATTGGCTGGTAGCATAGTGGAGGTATGGTCAATTTGCATGTTACTCTTTTATTAGATAGGATTAGAGGCCTGGTGCATGAAAATTTATGCACTAGAGGAAGATCTAGCAGCCCGGCCTGCCCCCTCTCACAGTCTGGGAGCTCTCAGGAGTGGGAGGCAACCTGGCGATCAGGAGAAGGTGATGCCCCCATCACACCTCTGCTGCTGCCACTGCCAGCAGCATAAGCCTCAGCTGGCTCTGGTTACCTGAGCCTCAGACAACCCTAGGTGGCTGGGCAGCTGCCATCCAAGGCTTGCCTGCACCTCGGGCAGGCCCTGGGCAACTGGGGGCTGAAAGGACTATGGGAATCCAGAGGCAGGCACATGGCAGGGCTGATGGGACTTTGCTCTGACATATTGTGACTGTGGGCACTGCCATCTTTGAGGGTGTGGCATTAAGTTAGCATATTACCTCCTTAATGGCGGTGGGTGCCACCATCTTTGAGGATTGGCAATCAATTAGCATATCCCCCCTTATTGGCTGTAGGCGCTGCCATCTTTTTGATAGTTTGAGGGTCAATTAGCATATTCCCTCTTTATTATATAGAATACTAGAGGCCTGATGCATGCAAATTCATGCAAGAGTAGGCCTTTCTTCCCCTGGCTGCTGGCACTGGTTTCCCTCTGGCACTTGGGACCTGGGCTTCCCTCCTCAGGTCTCTGGCAGGCACCTGGGACATGGGTTGGCCTCTCCCCGGCCCTGGCTTTGTCAGGAAGCAGGAAGGACTACTGGAAAGATGTCTGATCTAATTAGCATATTACCCTTTTATTTCATATACACACACACAAACACACACACACAGATATACACTGAGTGGCCAGATTATTATGATCTCTGAACGAATATACTCTGGCCAGTCAGAATATATATATTAGAAGCCCAGTGCATGAATTCATGCATGAGTGGGTTTCAGCCAGCCTGGCCAGGGGGAGGGGACATCGTGGTTGGCTGGCCTGCCTCCTGGTCGAACTCCTGGTCAAGGGGACAATTGGCATATTAGCTTTTTATTATATAAGATATTCACTCAGTGGCCAGATTATTGTGCATTCAGAGATCGTAATAATCGGGCCACCTACTACCAATCTATCTCTATCTCTATCTCTATCTCTATCTCTATCTCTATCTCTATCTCTCTCTATTTATATCTATATCTATACCTATATCTACATCTATATCTATATATCCTATCTAATAAAAGAGTAATATGCAAATTTACCATACCTCTGATCAAGCCACGCCCATAGCAATGCCCACCAGCCAATCAGAAGCAAATTATGCAAATAAACCCCAACCAAGATAGCTACCACCACTGAGAGCAGGAGGAAGGCTTGGGTTTCCCCAGCAATGGAGGAAGCCAAGCTTTCTAACTGCCTGTGCTGGCATAGGCCTCCACTCAATGCTACAAAGTTTCAATTATTGAAGATATATAATCCCAACAGAAATGGCAGCAGCCATGTAGCTGGAGAGAGAAATGGCTAGGGTGTCCGGGACAATGGAGGAAACCAAACTTATGCAACCCTAGCTTAGGCCTCCACTCTAGGCTACAAAGTTTCTTTTTTTCTTTCTTTTTTTTTATCTTTATTTATTTTTTATTTTTATTTTTTCATTTTTCTTTTTTTTCCTTTTTTAAATTTTTTTCCTTTTTTAATCTTTATTGTTCAGTTTATTAATTACATTGTTTCCCCTTTTTATCCCCCTATAGCTCCCCTCCACCCTGTACCTATCCCACCCTCCATCCTCACCTCCCCCTCCCCACTGTCCTCTCCCATTGTTGCAAGATTTTTGTCCATTCTCTTGCTGCACTTCCCACAACCCTTTTCTCCCCAAGAATTGTCAGTCCATTCCCTCTCTATGTCCATGTCTCTGTTATATTCACCAGTTTATCCTGTTCAACAGCCTATCAATTCACTTGATTTTTATGTTCATTTGTTGATAGTTGTATATTTGTTGTTCATAATTTTCATCTTTACCTTTTTCTTCTTCCTCTTCTTAAAGAATATCTTTCAGCATTTCATATAATGTTGGTTTGGTGGTGATGAACTCCTTTAGCTTTTTCTTATCTGTGAAGCACTTCATCTGACCTTCAATTCTGAATGATACCTTTGCTGGATAGAGTAATCTTGGTTGTAGATTCTTGCTGTTCATCACTTTGAATATTTCTTGCCACTCCCGTCTGGCCTGCATCATTTCTGTTGAGAAATCCGCTGACAATCGTATGGGTGCTCCCTTATAGGTAACCAACTGTTTCTCTCTTGCTGCTTTTAATATTCTCTCTTTATCTTTTGCTCTTGGCATTTTAATTATGATGTGCCTTGGTGTGGTCCTCTTAGGGTTCCTATATATTGGGGTTTGGTGCGAATCTTGGTCTCCTAAGTCAATTTCTTTCACCAGGTGTGGGAAGTTTTCGGTCACTATTTCTTCAAATAGGTTTTCATTGTCTTGCTCTCTCTCTTTTTCTGGCACCCCTATAATTTGGATGTTGGTATGCTTGAGGTTGTCCCAGAGGCTCCTTACACTATCTTCAATTTTTTGGATTCTTTTGGTTTCTTGCTTTTTCAGCTGAGTGGATTTTACCTCTTTGTATTTCAAGTCTTTAACTTGGTTCTTGGGGTGCTCCAGAGCACTTTTAGGTCTTTGTATAATATTTTTTGTTTCAGTCAGTGTATGCTTAATTTCTGGTTGGTCCTTTTTCATATCCTTGAGAGT
The DNA here is from genome assembly GCA_027563665.1 of Antrozous pallidus. Taxonomy (NCBI): domain Eukaryota; kingdom Metazoa; phylum Chordata; class Mammalia; order Chiroptera; family Vespertilionidae; genus Antrozous; species Antrozous pallidus. The sequence continues at coordinate 11,068,263 of CM050511.1, forward strand.
CTCCTTTATATCCTTGAGGGTCTCCTTCATTTCCTTGTAGGACTCATTAATTTCCACGTTGGTCTTGATAATTTCCTTGCAGGTCTCGTTTATATCCTTGAGGGTCTTGTTCATTTCCTTGTAGGACTCATTCATTTCCTTTGTGGTCTCGCTTATTTCCTTATAGGCCTCGACCTTTTGTTGGAGCCTCTTGAAAAACCCTATAACCATGGTTTTGAATTCCATGTCCAGTCGTTTTTTTTTTTCCCTCCATTTCTTTCACATCTAATTTCTTTCCATGTCGCTGCATGATGGCTGCTTCCCTGAGTTGGTCAATTAGCTTTGTGTGGTAGACTTCCTACTAGGGACAGTGGCTCAGCCTGTCCGGTTACCTGAGGTGGATATGGGCTGCACAGTCTTGCTGAAGTTAAGCTCAGTTAATCTTTGTTAGCACTTGGAGGGTTGACCTCCAGGCCAATTGTCTGTGAAGCTTAGCTGTGCTCAGGTTGGATGGGTGGAGTCTCTGGGCCAAGCAGACAGCATTAGCTCCGCCCTATGCGGCCCCGGGGACTCTGTGCAGGGGGCAATGGCTGCCAGCACCTCTGAGAGAGAGCCGCTGCCCAGCTCCACCAGCTGCCGGGGAATTCAGATTCTCCCAAAATGAGACTGCACGGGCAATGTCTCACCCAGGGTCATAAAACAAAGCAGTCTGACGGTTTTCTGAATGAGAGACAAGTCGAGGAGTGCTCTCTGCGCCGTCACGCAGCCGAGCTGTTCGCTGGCAAGCTGCCTTCTCCACAAGCAGGTAGACCTGGCAGCACCCGAGCTTTGGCGTGCCCTCCCACTGTCCAGTTTTCACCCCGTATGATAGTGGGTTCTCTGGACTTCGCCCAGAGCTGGAGAATCAGTCCAGTGGGATGTCTTTGTCTCCCCGTTCGAGAAAACTGGCCGGTTTTCAGCCGCCCGCCCTCTCTGCTGTTGCTCGCTCCAAACCTCTCTCCGTGCGAATCTTTCAACGCTGTCCACTGCCGCTCCTCCGAGTCACAGTGTCTTATTTTCACTTTTATTTGTGGAATTTTCACTGGGCGGGCTTTTTGGTGATTCTGGAAGGTGTTTGTTCTTTCGTTGAGTTGTAGTATTAAAATTGCTGATTATGACGGCAAGATAGGTGTTTTACCTTTGCCGCCATCTTAGTTCTCCAGGAGTCTAGGCTACAAAGTTTCAAACAGAAATACCTATCGCCATGGAGTGAGCAGAAGGCTGGGCTCACTCCAGGCTACAAATTTTATTGTAGAACATAAATTAATCCCAGGGTCTCTGCTTGGGTCTCTGGGGGGCGTGGCCAGCTTGAAAATCACCACAAGCCCCTCACCTAGGTCACCCCACACCCCAAGGGACCCCCACCCTGATCCATGTCACCCTTCAGGGCAAATCAGCCAGTCCCCACCCATGCATCTGGGCTCTATCCTATTTAATAAAAGAGTAATATGCATATTGATCATCACTCCAACACACAAGAAGGCTGTCCCTATATGGTCAAAAATCCTGCCCTCATTTGGACACCAGATGGCCACCACAAAATGTTCAGCAGGGCAGAACAATAGGAGGTTCCAGGTCTGCAAGGGAGGGCAGTCGTGGGCTATCAGGCCAGCAGGGGAAGGCAGTTGGGAGGGAGCAGGCCTGCAGGGAGGGCAGTTGGGGGAAATCAAGCCAGCAGGGGAAGGCAGTTAGGGTTGATCAGGCCAGCAGAGGAGGGAAGTTGGGGGCAAACAGGCTGGCAGGGGAGCAATTAGAAATCAATTAGGCTGGCAGGGTGTTGGTTAGGGGGTGATCAGGCTGACCGGCAAAAGCGGTTAGGGGCAATTAGGGAGGCAGGCAGGAGAGCAGTTTGTAGCCAGTAGTTTTGGATTGTGAGAAAGATGTCTGACTGCCCATTTAGGCCCGATAGGATCGGGCCTAAATGGGCAGTCAGACATCCCTCGAGGGGGTCCCAGATTGGAGAGGGTTCAGGCTGGGGTGAGGGATACCCCTCGCCCCGCTGGGCATGAATTTCTTGAACCGAGCCTCTAGTATATAATAAAAGTGTAATATATATATATATATATATATATATATATATATATATATAAAATATATTATATATATATATTATATTTTATAATATATTATAAAATATAATATAATATAATATATATTGTTGTTTCAACATATTTTGCACATATTAAAATTATTCCTAAATGTTTCACATTGCTTGAGGATAATAAAAAAATAATGTTTTAAATTTTGATTTTCAATTGTTTATTGATAACATATAGAAATGAAATTTGATATTCTATATTATCCTTGTATTCTATGATTCAACTTACTAGTTATTATAATTTTTATTTATTTTTTAGATTTTCCTATATAGACAATCACATCATCTGATAATAAATACAATTCTAGTATTTCCTCCCTTTCATTATATATTTTTTTCTTTTCTCCTTGATTTCTTTTTTTCATATTTATGCTTTTGGCATTTACCAGGAATTCTAGTACTATGTGTTGGAGCACGTACTCTTGTACTATTATTTACCAAAGTAGAAAAACATTCAATGTTGCCTCATTTTAATTTCAGGGGCTCTATCAATGTTATTTGTCAATGAAGAATGTTTCCTTATAGTGCTAGTTTGCTGAGAATATTTTTTGACTAAGTGACTGGTGAAATTTATCAAAAACTTTTCTTGAATTTACTGGATGATCATTGTTTTTCTTTCTTGTTTGTTTGATATGGGAAATTACATTGTTTAGTTTTTTTAATGTTAATATAATCTTATGTCACTAATAGAAACTGTATTTGATCATGACATAATAATAATCATTTTATATATGACTTGATTCTTATATATTTAATGTCTCTGATTTTGGTACCAGGGTAATGCTGGCCTCGTAAAAAATATAGAAAAATGATCCGTCTTTTCCTTTTGTCTGCAAGAGTTTGTGAAGAATAGATTAGTGAAGCCATCTGGGGCCCAAATTTTCTCATTTTGTATATTTTTAACTACAAATTGTATTTTTTAAATCATATGTTCTATTTATTATATTTGTTTCTTTTTAAGTGAGTTTTAGTGTCATATATCATTCAAGGAGTTTGTTCATTTAATCTGAGTTACTGAATTTGTTGGTATAAAATTGTTCATAATGTTTACCTATTGAGTTTTAATGTCTATAAACTATATTACTGTTCCTCTATTTTTTTTAAATTAAATTTTAGGGATAATAATATAGCTTTCAGTTATACAATTCTATATTACACCATCTGTATATTGTATTGTTTATTCACCAGCACAGGTCAAGTCTCCTTCCATTACCATTTATCTTTCTTTACTGTTGTGGAGTGGAGGCAAGTGAAAGACCACTGGAGCCCAGACCAAATTAAAATTTAGGGAGCCTTTATTAGCTGGCCTGGGGACTGCTCTGCCATCCTGATGCAGGGAGATCAGAGAGCAGCCCTGATCCTTTGTGCAAGACCACTTTTAAGCACATTAACCACATCTTGTTTTTGCAAAACAAGCAGCCCAAGATAAAATAGTTTTTCATAAGCAACACCAGAGTCATGCCATTGATGACCATGCCGCCCACAGAGTCATCCTGTTCTTCAGAAAGCTGACAGTGTTGTATCTTGCAAGGCCTATTTGCTGGGAAGGGGCCATGAGACCATATCTCAAGGCCTGGCCTGGTGTCAGCACTGACAACTCTGTCTGGGGCATAGTCCATGGCCTCAGTAGTGCTCAAACATTCCCACTCTACAACTTTTACCCTCTTCTACATCAGCCCTTCAACCTTCTTCCCTATGACAGCTGACAGTCTGTTCTCTGTATCTAGAGTCTGTTTTATTTTGTTTTTTAGTTTATTTTTTCATTAGATTCCACATATAAGCAAATTCAAATGGTACTTGTCATTCTCTGACTGGCTTATTTAACTTTGCATAATACTCTCAAGGTCTATCCATGGAGTTGGAAAGGATATGGTTTTCTTCATTTTTACAACCAACTAGTATTCCATTGTGAACCTGTACCACAGCCTTTTTATCTATTCATCTACTTATGGACACAAGTTGCTTCCAAATCTTGACTATCCTACATAATAAAGAGCTAATATGCAAATGATTATGCTCTCATGCCATCATGCCTTACCGGCTCTGACATTCAGCACTGGGGAGAGAGGAATGGGGATCAGCCAGGCTGTGGCCCAGAAAGGAACAAGCCACCACCTCATGGTCCAGGGCACCAGCAGCTGTACCTGTTCCTGTAACCCCTGAGACAAGCATCCACCCCGCTGTCCCTGGTGCCTGTGGCTACAGCCTGGATGAAGACACCCACCCATTGTTCTCTGCAGCTGTGGCTGGCCCAGGAGAAGCTGGCCTAGGTCTTGGGTGCCTGTGGCTGGCCAGAGGGAAGGAAGCCTGGGTCCCAGGTGCCTGCGACTGGCCAGAGGAGGGAATCCTGGGTCCTGGGTGCGAGGTGAGGCAGAGGCAGTTAGGGGCAATCAGGCAGGCAGGCAGAGGTGGTTAGGGGCAATCAGGCAGGCAGAGGTTGTTAAGGGCAATCAGGCAGGCAGGCAGAGGTGGTTAGGGGCTATCAGTGGTCCCAGATTGTGAGAGGCAGTCAGACATCCCCTGAGAGGTGGGGAACCTGAATAGCCCTGATGGCTAACCAGGTTTAGGGACCTCACCCATGCATGAATTTTGTGCACTTGGCCTATAGTGATAAATAATGCAGCAATACACATAAAGGTGCATATATTCTTTTGAATGAGTATTTTGGGTATCTTCAGATAAAATTACAGAAGTGGAAAAGCTGGGTCAAATAAAAATTCAATTTGTAACTTTTTGAAGTAACTCCAAACTGCTTTCTGCGGTGGCTACACAATTCTGCATCCCCACCAAGAGTGCATGAGGGTTTCCTTTTCTCCACATCTTCATCAGTATTTGTTGTTTGTTAATTTATTGATGATAGCCATTCTGGAAGGTGTGGTTTTATTTTGCATTTCTCTGATGATTAGTTACATTGAACTTTTTATATATCTCTTGGCCATCTGTATATCCTCTTTGAAAAGTGTCTATTCAGGTTTTTCTCATTTTTTAAATAGGATTTATTGTTGTTGTTTTGGTGTTGAGTTTTATAACTTCTTTATAAAATTTGGATGTATCATTCGTAAATATATTCTTCCATTTAGTGGAATTTATTTTCAGTTTGTTGATGGTTTTCTTTGCTGTTCAATAATTTTTAGTTTGATGTAGTCAAATTTATTTTTTGTTTTGTTTTTCTTGTTCTAGGCAATATATATATATATATATATATATATATATATATATATATATATATATATATATTTCTCATATATATATATGAGAAAATACTGCTATGAGAAATAAAAATACTGCTATGAGAAATATCCCAGATTTTACTGCCTATGCTTCTAGGAGTTTAATTGTTTAGAGTCTAACATTAAATATTTAATTTATTTTGAGTTTGTTCTTGTATATGGTGTAAGAAGATGTTCTAATTTCAATTTTTACACATATATGTCCAATTTCTTCAAAACCATTTATTGAATAAATGATGTTTACCCCATTGCATGTTTTTGCATAATTAGTAAAATATTAATTGACTAGTAAGGACCTTTCAGATTTTCTTCTATTGACTTGTATGTCTGCTTTTATGCTAGTCTTGATTTATTTTGGCTTTGTAGTATAGTTTGCTATCAGGCACCATGACTACTTGTGCTTTGTTCTTCTTGCTCAGGTTTCTATGACTATGTATTACTTTTGTGGTTCCATATAAATTTTTTAAATATGTGAAATATTCCATTGGTATCTTGGTAGGAATTGCATTGTATCTATAAATTGCTTTTGGTAGTAAAGACATTTCAATGGTGTTAATTCTTCCTAACCATGAACATAGTATATGCTCTCACTTATTTGTATCCTCTTCAATTTCTTTCCTCAGTTTCTTATGATATTTAGAGTACAGATATTTAACATTTTTAGTTAAATTTATTCTAAGTTATTTTATGTTTTTGATGTAATTGTAACTGGGATTGTTTTCTTAGTTTTATTTTAATAAATCTTTATTGTTCAGATTATTACAATTGTTTCTTCCCCCCCCCCATAGCTCTCCTCCACCTGGTTCCCACCCCACCCTCTGCCCTTACCTATACCCTACCATACTCATCCATAAGTGTATGATTATTGTCAACTCTTTTCCCGCACCCCCCACATCTGTTTCCCCCTGAGAATTGTCTGTCTGCTCTCTTTCTCTGCCCCTGATTCTATTATATGCACCAGTTTATTCTGTTCATCAGATTTTTAATTTACTTGATTTTTAGATTCAATTGTTGATAGATATGTATTTGTTGTTCATAATTTTTATCTTTACCTTTTCTTCTTCTTCCTCTTCTTAAAGAATACCTTTCAGAATTTCATATAATACTGGTTTGGTGTTCATGAACTCCTTTAGATTTTTCTTATTTGTGAAGCTCTTTATCTGACTTTCAATTCTGAATGATAGCTTTGCTGGGTAGAATAATCTTGGTTGTAGGTTTTTGCTATTCAGCACTTTGAATATTTATTGCCACTCCCATCTGGCCTGCATAGTTTCTGTTGTGGAATCAGCTGACAGTCGTATGGGTGCTCCCTTGTAGATAACAGTTTTCCTCTTGCTGCTTTTAATGTTCTCTCTTTGTCTTTTGCTCTTGGCATTTTCATTATGATGTGTCTTGGTGTGGTCCTCTTTGGATTCCTTTTGTTTGGTGTTCTGTGCACTTCCTGGACTTGTAAATCTCTTTCTTTCACCAAACGGGGGGGGGGGGGGGTTCAGTCATTAGTTCTTCAAATAGGTTTTCAGTATCTTGCTCTCTCTCTTCTTTTGGCACCCTCACAATTCTGATATTGATATGCTTGATGGTGTCCCAGAGGCTCCTTACATTATCTTCAAATTTTGGGATTCTTTTTGCTTTTTGCTTTTCCAATTGGATGTTTTTTGCTTTTTTGTATTTCAAATCTTTGACTTGATTCTTGTATTCCTCTAGTCTGCTGTTAGGTCTCTGTATATTATTTTTTTATTTCAGTCAGTGTATGTTTAATTTCTAGTTGGTTCTTTTTCATATCCTTGAGGGTCTCGGCCTTTTCTAGGAAATTCTTGAAAAACCTTATAACTGTAGTTTTGAACTCTATATACAGTCATTTGCTTTCCTCCATTTATTTTGTTTGTGAACTGTTTCTTTGTGTCCAGATTTTTGCTGATTTCCTGAGTTGGTCGAGTAGCTTTGTGTGCTAGATGTCCTATAGGGCACAGTGACTCAGTCTCCCCAGTTACCTGAGGTGGACACTCTTGGTGCACCTCTTTGTGTACTGTGCATATAGCCTTTGTGTAGTTGAGTCTTGATTGTTGTTGGTATTATTGGGAGAAATTGATCTCCAGGCCAATTGGCTTTGAGGATCAGCTGTGTCTATGCTGGAGAACTTCTGTGATGGAGACAATCTTATGTAATAAGATTTGCAAAATTGCAAAAGCCTCTGTGCTCAGCTTGGATGGGTTGGAGTCTCAGGATGGAGCAGATAGCCTTGGCTTCCTGTCACCTCTGCCCTATGAGGTATCTGGATTTCAGTGTCCCTCAGTAATTGCTGTGAGCACCTCTGAGAGAAAGCTGCCCTTGAGGTTTGCTCACTGCCAATGCAGTCTAGTTTCTCCCCGAATGAGTCTGGTTTTCCAGAAACTCGTTTGGAACTGGAGGTCAGCGCATTCAGGAGCGTGCATCTACCTCCGCTTTAGAAACCCGGCCACATACTCAGCCTCCTGTGCACTCAGCAGTCAGCCCTTTCTACGTACAAGTACCTCCAGACCTCTGCCTCCGTAGCTGCCCTAAGTCTCAGTCTGCTTTCTCTTTTCCAGACAGTCCAGTTTCTCCCCAAATGAGTTTGAGTTCCCAGAAACTCACCTGGAACTGGAGTTCAGTGCAGTTGGGAGCTTCTGTCTCCCTCCCACTTTAGAAAGACAGCCATGCACTCAGCCGCCCATGCACTTGGCTGGTTGTTTTCTCCACATGCTTGTGTGTCTCCATACCGCAGCATTTTCAACTCCTCTGAGTCTTAATGTTCTTTCCTCTTTCCTCTTTCCTTCCAGTTGTACAATTTCCACTCAGCCAGTTTTCCTGTTTCTGGATGGTGTCTGTTTTGTCTTTTAGTTGTAGTGTGATATTGTTGTGTGAGGCAGAAGTTTAGGTGTTTACCTATGCCACTATCTTGGTTTCTCCCCTTAGTTTCCCTTTTTAATAGTTCATTATTTATATATAAAAATGCAACTGATTACTGGATATTTATTTTGTATCCTGTTACATTACTGAATGTGCATTCATTAGTTATTGTAGTTTTTTGGTGGAATCTTTAGAGTTCACTGTATACAGTAACCTGTCATCTGCAAATAATGACAGTTTTCTATTTCCTTTCAAATTTGAATGTCTTTTATTTCTTTTTGTCTTATTGCTAGGGATAGGAATTCCAGTACCATGTTGAATAAAATTGTTAAAGCAGACATCACTGTCCTATTCTCAATCTTAAGAAAAATTATTTTAGTTTTTGCCTACTAAGTATGATGTTGCCTGTGGGTTTGTCATATATGACCTTTATTGTGTTGAGGATTGTTCCTTCTATTTCCACTTTGGTGAGAGATTTTATCATAAGCTAGAGGCCTGGTGCACGAAATTTGTGCATGGGGAAGAGGGTTGTCCCTCAGCCCAGTTTGCACCCTCTCCAGTCTGAGATCCCTCAAGGGATGTCCGACTACCTGTTTAGGCCTAATCCTGATGTTATCAAGCCTAAACAGGCAGTTGGACATCCCTCTCACAATCCAGGAATGCTGGCTCCCAACTGCTCACTTGTCTGCCTTCTTGATTGCCCCTAACTGCTTCTGCCTATCAGCCTGATCAGCCGCTGAACACTCTCCTGCCAGCCTGATTGATGTCTAACTGCTCCCCTGCCAGCCTGTTTGCCGCCAACTTCCTTCCTCTGCAGGACTGCTCCCTCCCAACTGCCCTCCCCTGCTGGTCTGAGCACCCACAACTACCCTCCCTTGCAGGCATGGAACCTCCCAATGACTCACCCCTGCTGGCCATCTTGTGGTGGCCATCTTGTGTTCACATGGGGGCAGGAACTTTGACCACATGGGGGCAACCATCTTGTGTGTTGGAGTGATCATAAACCCGCATTTACTCTTTTATTAGGTAGGATAGAGGCCTAGTGCATGGGTGGGGATTAGCTGCTTTGCCCTGAAGGGTGTCCCGGATCAGGGTGGGTGTTCCCTTGGGGCATGGGGCAGCCTGGGTGAGGGACACATGGTGGTTTGCAGGCTGGTCATGCCCCCCAGTGACTCACATGGAGGCCCTGATATCTGGTATTAATTTATGTTCTATAATTGAAACTTTGTAGCCTGGAGCAGAGCCAAGCCTTCTTCTCACTTCGTGGTGACAGCCATTTCTGTTTGCGTTTATTTAAATTCTATAATTGAAACTTTGTAGCATAGAGTGGAGGCCTAGGCACTAGGACTGCAGAAGCTTGGCTTCCTCCATATCCTGGGCAACCCTAGCCTCTGCTCTCTCCAGTTCCAAGGCTTCTGCCATTTCTATTGGGATTATGTATCTTCTATAATTGAAACTTTGCAGCATTGATTGGAGGCCTAGGCCTGCAAGGACAGGCGGAAAGCTTGGCTTCCTCCTTTGCTGGGGAAACCTAAGCCTTCCTCCTGCTCTCAGTGGCCACAGCCATTTTGGTTGAGCTTTATTTGCTCATGATTGGCTGGTGGGCACGGCTTGTGTGTGTATCGGAGGTACAGTCAATTTGCATATTATTAGATAGGATAGGTGCTGAATTATTAGATAGGATTGGTGCTGAATTGTATCAAATATTTTTTCTATGTCTATTGATATGTTCATGTGGTCTTTATTCTTTATTTTTTATATTGTGCATCAAATTTTTTGATTTGTGAAAATTGTACCAATCTTGTACATAGAAATAAATTCCACTTGTTCATTATGTATGATATTTTTATTGTATTGTTGTATTGTTAATATTTAGTTGAGCATTACAACATATTTGTTCTTCAGGGTTATTGGCCTATATTATTTTTTCTTTGTAAGTCTCTTTGGAATTAGGATAATGATGATCTCATAAAATAAATTTGGAGTCTTCCCTCCCCTTGAATTTTTTGGATTAATTTGAGAAAAATAGGTGTTAATTCTTCTTTGAATGTTTTGTAAAGTTTACTTGAGAAGCCATCTAGTCCCGGACATTTGTTTGTTGGTAGTTATTTTTATTACTGCTCCAATTTCACTAGTTGCAATCTGTATGTTCAGATTCTCCTATACTTTTTAATCCTATTTTGGAAAAATCAATGTTTGTAGGAATTTATCCATTTTGTCTAGATTGCCTAATTTGTTGGCATATAGTCATACTATTTTCTTTCAATCTTTTGTATTTTTTGGTGTCAGTTGTTACTTCCCATATTTTATTTCTGAATTTACCTATTTGATTCCCCTCTCTTTTTTGTCATTGAGTGTGGTTGAAGGTTTTTCAGTCATGCTTATCTTTTCAAAGAACCAGCTCTTGGTTCCATTGATATTATTATTGTTCTCTTAAACTCTATTTTGTTTATTTCTGCTCTGATCTTTGTTATTTATTTTCTTCTAGTCATCTTGGTATTTGTTTGTTGTTGTTTTTTAATATATTTTTTATTAAATGCAGAGAGAAAGGGAGAGGAGAGAGAGATAGAAACAACAATGAAGAGAGAGAATCATTGATTGGCTGCATGCCTCTTACTGGGGATTGAGCCAACAACCAGGGCATGTGCCCTCAACTGGTATCCAACCTGGGAACTTTCAATCCTCAGGCCAATGCTCTATCCACTGAGCAAAACCAGCTAGGGCTGTTTGTTGTTCTTTATATAGTTGATTCAAGTATAAAGTTAGATTGTTTAGTTGTGATGTTTTTGTTTGTTTCTTGAGATAGTCCTGTAATGCTATGAATTTCCCTCTTAGGACTGCTTTTGTTGTGCCCATAGATTTGAAGTTGTTGTGTTTTCATTCTATTTGTTTCAAGGTAATTTTTTATTTCTTCCTTGATCTTATTGTTAATACATTCATTGTTTAGTAAGATATTATTTAGATTCCATGTTTTTGTTAGTTTTTCAAGTTTGTTTTTCTTATTATTATTGAGATCTAGTTTCATACCATTATGGTCAGAGAAAATGCTTGATATAATTTCAATCTTCGTAAATTTATTGAGACTTATTTAGTGTCCTAACGTGGTTCACCCTAGAAAATGGTTCATGTACATTTAAAAAAAGAATGTATATCCTGCTGTATAGGGGTGAAATGCTCTGAAAATATCAATTAAATCTATCTGATCTAGTCTGCTTGGAAGATCTATTCATTGATGCCAGTGGGATGTTAAAATCCTCTACTATGGCTTTATTACTTTCCAATTCTCTCTTTAAGTCAATGAAGATTTGCTTAACATGCCTTGGCCATTGTGGCTCAGTTGGTTGAAGAATTATCCTGTGCACCAGTCAGAGCACATAACCATGGTGTGTGTTCAAACCCCAATCAGGGCAGGAATGGGAAGCGACCTATTGATGTTAATCTCCCTTGGTGATATATATTTCTCTCTCTTTCTCTCTCTCTCTTCCTCTCTTTCTCTCCCTCTCTCTCTTCCTCCCACCTCTCTCTAAAATAAATAAAAAACTCCAACAACCTAGCATATTCTCAATTAGGATTTAAAAAGAATGTGTTGTACACCTGTAGGTACTCCTATATTGGGTGCACAAATTTTACAAGGGTTATATCCTCTTGCTGAATAGCTGCCTTTATGATTATGTAGTGGAAATTATAGGATATTTTTTATCATTATCTGTTTTTCCACCAGTCTAGCTAAAAGTTTATTAATTCCATTGTCTTTAAAAAGAACCATATTTGTGTATAGAATTTTTTATTATATTTTCTACTGTTTTGTTCTCTTTGCTTTTTTCTTTATTATACTATTCCTTCTACTTAAATGTAATTAATTTGATCTTCTTTCTTCAGTTTCTTGAGTTTAAGTTCTAGAAACTTAACCATTGATTTGCAACTTTTCATCTTTCCTAATTTATATATGTTTAGTGCTATACAATTTTCTCTAAATACTTCTTTTATATATCCCATAGTTTTTATATTATTGGTTTGTTTTTATACTAGTCAAAATTTCACCATCTTAATTTAATTCTTTCCTATCATGCATAGATTATTTAAATTCATATAGTTTAATTTCCACACACTTATATATTTGGGGGATATTCTGTTGAGGATTCATATTTTAATTTAGTTCTCATTATAGAACATACTTCATTATTTTAATCCTTTTTACTTTAGTCTTTATGGCCTATAATATTATTGGTTTTGATTAATTGGACTATTCTATAAAGTTTAGTTTAATCAATTTGATCAATAATATTTTTCTCCTATAGTCTTATTTCTGCTTATTTGCTCTGTTAGTCACTGAGAAGGAGACAGATGTATAATAATCAATTTAAAAAATAGTAGTATAATTTGTAATTTATAGATAATAACAATAGAAATTCAATTTAATGCTTAATCCATTCATTTTTAAATTATTCTTTTTTAAATTTTATTTACAATATAACTTATATTTAATAGTAGTACATATGTTTTCCTCCCACCCCCCCAATATCCTCCCCACATCCACCCCTACCCACCAGCACATGTCCCCACCTGCCTCCCTCCCCACCCCAGAGTCTTTCATTCATTGGTTATGCTCATATGTATGCATACAAGTCCTTCGGTTGATCTCCCCCAGCATCTGCCTCCCCTCCACTCCAGCCTTCCCCCTGTAGCTTGACAGCCTGTTCGAGGCCACTCTGCCTCTATATCAATCACTCTCCCCTGTTTCTTTTCTTCAAAAATATCTTGCCACTGCATACTGAAAACAAACGTATAAGAGCAAAAAAAGTTTTAGTGTCAGTTTCAATGTCCAACTGTTCTGAGTCCCAGTTTCAATGTCAAATAGTTCTTCATGTGTACATGTCAGCAATGGTATCCAGATGGTGGACACATCGTGGCAATGCAAGATCCATCCTCTCTGGTCTGTTCCTGGGCCGCCTGCAGCCACACACAGCTGCCGAATGCTAGCATGGCAAGGTGTCGTCAGCATCCGCCATCTCTGGACCGTCCTCGTGGATGGAACAGGCCCATCAGTTCCTCACTGTCGCAGGAACCCACATGGTCTTGGAGTTGTTCTCTGCAAACACACAAACACATTCTCGACCAAAGGTTAACAAAGGGATACTCTCTGCAAAATAGACTTGGGATTCTTTTTCTTTTTGCGTACATGATTTTCCTTTGGCTTATTTTGACACCATGTGCGTTTTTTTTATGGGTGTCCTGCAGCTGGTTTTACAAATGGAATTTTCTTTTCTGGAGTAAGAATTTTCTACATGTATTTTACTTATAGGATATTTTTCCTTACATGATATTACCTCATTGTCCCCCACCCCCGTTTTTTTGGTTAATAGGAGCGTTTGGAAATTTTATCTTGCAGTCTTGGTAATTTTAAATTTTAATTTTTGCATACAAATATTACTACTTTAGGTTCTTTGAATGTTAGGCAATTTTGCAGTGAGATGAACTACTAATAGATAATTTAGTTAATGTTTTAGGAAAAGCTTTTTGTCCAGTACAGTTAGATTTTCTTGAGTATTCACTTGGCCAATTTAAATTAATCTGAAAACTTGATTACTATTTTACTGTCAATTTTAATACTCAAGCAGAAATCTTCGTTTACCCAGTAAATACTTGTGGAAAGGAATATTTGCATTTTTGAGTAGGTCCTCAGAATTCTTTGTAATAAATTAAATTTAGATATAGGGCAGCTATTGCTGGCCGAGTCTCTGTCTACCACCTGGGTCCCGGTGTGAGTTGTGCGTGGGAGGCGTAGCAGCCATGGGGGTAGGAGACCTTCCTCAGGAGGGGTGAGAAATCAAACCCCTGCAAGGTTTGTGGATGAGGGTCTGTGCCCCACCTCTGTTGATCTTTTAGTTCTCTTCTGCTGGCTCCTCTGCGACTGTGCCTGTCTTAGGTTGTTCCTTCCCTGAGGAATCTTACCCGTCTCTGGTTAACCAGCCATCCTCCGGGGCCAAACAGGGTGATGTGAGGTTCAGTCCTGTCTCCTTTGTAGTCTATGCCCCCGTGGCCTCCACGTCCAGCACCTGCCATGGGGTCCCCTCGCCTCTGGCGGGGTCCCGGTACTGATCACATATCTCGGGTGACCCAGGTTTCTTCTCCAGAGAGGGCCCAGCTCATGCCACTGGTCGAGAGACAGATCCATGGTGCCAACTGCCCAGAGACTTCAGCCACAGCTTGAACTGAAAGTTCACGCATCAGCTGTGTATATTTGGATAATAAGAAGGGTCCCTCTTAGCAAAAGGGCCAGAGGGGCCAATATAGAATGCTCGGATGCCTTCCCAGTGCCTTAATCCCTTCTGAAAGGGATTTCCTATCCTTTTTTTAAGTTGCTGCCCAACATTCAAAGAATTAGTTTGTAAGTTTATTTGGGATAATTGTATAATATGCTGTTGTCAAATATCAAATATTATAATGACATTGTAGAATAATATTATGTAAGTGTATTGTGGTGTTACGGGAAGTTAAGGAGGGCCTAGCCTAAGAACTGGTGTCCATAAGAGATGACATGCTCTAGGCCATGTTAATTCAATCTCAAACTAGCTGCCAATTTTTATTATAACTTTATATAAACTTTCTCAGGGATGTAAAAACACAAATCACTTATCTTAGTTCAAGCATTCAAATATATTGACTTTCCCCCTTACTCCCACCACCTGCCACTTACCCTGAGGTTTGACATTTTAATGGACTTTTCTCAGTCTCTGGATCCATTCTTGTTCATCAGTCTGTGTCATTCATTATATTCCTCAAATGAGTGAGATCATGTGATATTTGTCTTTCTCTGCATGGCTAATTTCACTTAGCATAATGTTCTCTAATTCCAGCCATGTTGTTACAAATGGTAGGAGCTCTTTCTTTTTTACCGCAGCTTAGTATTCCATTGTGTAGATGTACCACCGTTTTTTAATCAACTCATCTGCTGATGGGCACTTAGGCTGTTTCTTAGTCTTAGCTATGATAAATTGTGCTGCTATGAACATAGGGGTACATATATCCTTTCTAATTCGCCTTTCTAGTTTCTTGGGGTATATTCCTAGAAGTGCGATCACTGGGTTGAATGGGAGCTCCATTTTTAGTTTTTTGAGGAAACTCCATACTGTTCTCCACAGTGTCTGCACTAGTCTACAATCCCACCAACAGTGCAGGAGAGTTCCTTTTTCTCCGCATCCTCGCCAGCACTTGTCATTTCTTGATTTGTTGATGTAAGCCATTCTAACAGGTGTGAGATGGTACCGCATAGTTGTTTTGATTAGCATCTCTCGGATAATTAGTGACTTTGAGCAAGTTTTCCTATGTCTCTGGGCCTTCCTTTTGTCTTCTTTAGAAAAGGTTCTATTTAGGTCTGTTGCCCATTTTTTTATTGGGTCATTCATTTGTCTTCCTTTAATTGAGTTGTGTTACTTGCCTATAGATGCTTGAGATTAAACCTTTATCACTGATAACATTTGCAAATATGTTCTCCTATCCAGTGGGTTTTCTTGTTGTTTTGTTGATGGTTTCTTTAGCTGTGCAAAAGCTTTTTATTTTGATGTAGTCCCATTTGTTTATTCTGTCTTTAGCTTCCATTGCTCTAGGAGCAGTATCATCAAAGAAGTTCTTTTGGCATATGACTGAGATTTTATTTCCTGTAGCTTCCTCTAATGTTTTTATGGTTTCCTGTCTTACGTTTAAGTCCTGTATCCATTTGGAGTTTATTTTTGTTTATGGTGTAAGTTGGTGCTCTAGTTTCATTTTTTTGCAAGTATCTGTCCAATTTTCCCAACACCATTTATTGAAGAGACTCTCTTGACTCCATTTTATGTTCATGCCTCCTTTGTCAAATATTAATTGAGCATAGTGGATTGGGTTGATATCCGGATTCTCTATTCTATTCCATTGATCTATATGTCTGTTCTTGTGCCAGTACCAGGCTGTTTTAAGAAGAGTAGCCTTGTAATATAGTTTGAAATCTGGTATGGAAATCCCACCGACTTTGTGCTTCTTTCTCAGGATTGCTGTGGCTATTCGGCGCCTTTTTTTGTTCCAGATGAATTTTTGGAGAGTTCTTTCTAGGTCTGTGAAATATGCCATTGGTATTTTAATGGGGAGTGCATTAAATTTATAGATTGCTTTGGGTAGTATGGACATTTTAATTATGTTCATTCTCCCAATCCATGAACATGGAGTGTTCTTCCACCTGTTTACATCTTCCTCTATCTCTTTTCTCAGTGTGCTGTAGTTTTCCACTAATAGATCTTTTACCTCCTTAGTTACGTTTATTCCTAGGTATCTTAATTTTTTTGGTGTGATGGTAAATGGGATTGCTTTTTTAGTCTCCCTTTCTGTAAGTTCACTATTGGTGTATAGGAATGCCATAGATATCTTGGCATTGATTTTGTAGCGTGCTACGTTGCTGAACTCATTTATTAAGTCTATTAGTTTTTTTATGGAGTCTTTCGGGTTTTTTATGTACAATATCATGTCATCTGCAAATAAGGATAGCTTAACTTCTTCTTTTCCAATTTGGATGCCTTTTATTTCTTCTTCTTGTCTAATTTCAATGGCTAATACTTCCAGTACTATGTTGAATAGGAGTGGTGAGAGTGGGCAGCCCTGTCTTGTTCCTGTTCTTTAGGGAAATGGTTGTAGTTTTTGCCCATTGAGTATGATGTTTGCTGTGGGTTTATAATATATGGCTTTTATTATGTTGAGGTATGATCCTTCTATTCCTACCTTGTTGAGAGTTTTTATCAAGAAAGGGTGTTGGATTTTGTCAAATGCTTTTTCTACATCAATTGATATGACTATGTGATTTTTATCTCTCAATTTGTTAATGTGATGTATCACATTTATTGATTTGCGGATATTGTACCATCCTTGGATTCCTGGGATAAATCCTACTTGGTCATGGTGTATGATCTTACTGATGTACTGCTGGATCCGATTTGCTAGAATTTTATTGAGGATTTTGGCATCTATATTCATGATGGATATTGGCCTGTAATTCTCTTTCATTGTGTCATCTTTATCTGTTTTTGGTATTAGGGTGATGTTAGCTTCATAGAAGGAGTTTGGAAGTGTTCCATCCTCTTGAATTTTCTGGAATAGTCTGAGGAGTATAGGTTTTAGTTCTTCCTTGAATGTTTGGTAAAACTCCCCTGTGAAGCCATCTGGCCCTGGGCTTTTGTTTGCCGGAAGCTTTATGATGACTGCTTCAATTTCTTCCACAGTTATTGGTCTATTGAGTTGTTTAGATTCTTCCTGATTGAGTTTTGGGAGGTTATATTTTTCCAGAAATATATCCATTTCCTCCAGATTGTCCAGTTAGTTGGAGTAGAGTTGTTCATAGTAATTTTTAACAATCCTTTGTATTTCAATGGGGTCTGTTGTTATTTCACCTCTTTCATTTCTGATTTTATTTATTAGGGCCCTCTTTCTTTGCTTCTTGGTGAGTCTGGCTAGAGCTTCATCAATCTTGTTTAATCTTTCAAAGAACCAGCTTTTGGTTTTGTTGATCTTCTCTATTGTTTCTTTGGTCTCTATGTCATTTATTTCTGCTCTGATCTTTACTATTTCCTTAATTCTGCTTACACTGGGCTTTTCTCATTGCTTTCTTTCTAACTCTTTGAGTTATTGGTTTAGATAATTTATTGCCGCTGTTTCTAGTTTTTTGCAGTAGGATTGTAGAGCTATGAACTTCCCTCTCAGAACTGCTTTCACTGTGTCCCATAGATTTTGGATTGTTGTGCTGGCGTTGTCATTTGTTTCCATGATGTTTTCTATCTCTTACTTGATCTCTATAGTAACCCATTCATAGTTTAATAGCATGCTGTTTAGTCTCCATGTGTTTGATTTCTTTGGATTGTTTCTATTGTAGTTGATTTCCAGCTTTATGCCATTGTGATCTGAGAATGTGTTTGATATGATTTCTATCTTCTTGAATTTGGAGAGACTTTGCCTATGACCCAACACATGGTCTATCTTTGAGAATGACCCATGGGCACTTGAAAAGAATGTATATTCTGTGGCTTTGGGGTGAAATGATCTGAAGATGTCAATTAATTCCTTCTGGTCTAGTGATTCATTGAGGATTGATGTTTCTTTACTAATTTTTTGTTTAGAGGATTTGTTCAATGGTGATAGTGGGGTATTAAAGTCTCCTACTATGATAGTATTGCTGTCTATCTCTCCCTTGATATCCTCTAGGAGTTTTAGTATGTATTTGGGTGCTCCTATATTGGGTGAATATATGTTTACCAGAGTTATTTCTTCTTGTTGGATTGCTCCCTTTAGTATTATGTAGTGGCCTTCTTTATCTCTTGTTACATCCTTCACTTTGAGATCTAATTTGTCGGATATATGTATTGCTACCCCAGCTTTTTTTCCATTTCCATTTGCCTGAAGAACCTTTTTCCATCCTTTCACCCTCAGTCTGTGTGCATCTTTTTTTTGGAGGTGTGTTTCTTGTAGACAGCAGATATATGGGTCGTGTTTTCTTATCCAGTCTATTACCCTATGTCTTTTGATTGGAGTATTTAAACCATTTACATTTAAAGTAATTGATAGATAGTTATTTGTAGCCATTTTTGTTCTTTGCCCCTCTGTTCTTTCATGGCTTCCTATTGCTTTTTACAGCAGACCCTTTAGCATTTCTTGCATTGCTGGTTTGGTGGTAATGTATTCCCGTAGACCTTTTTGTCTGTGAAGCTCCTGATTTGACCTTCAATTTTTATTGATAGCCTTGCTGGGTACAGTATTCTAGGATTCAGACCCTTTCTTTGCATAACTTTGTATATTTCATTCCAATCCCTTCTGGCCTGATAAGTTTCTGTTGAGAAATCACTTGCTAATCTGATCAGGGTTCCTTTGTAGGTGACTTTCTGTCTGTCTTTGGCAGCTTTTAGGATTCTCACTTTGTCGTTGATGTTTGCCAATTTAATTATAACATGCCTTGGTGTCGGTCTTTTGGGGTTTAATTTGCTTGGAACTCTGTGAGCTTCTTGGATTTGTGTGGGTTTTTTCTTTCCTATATCAGTGAAGTTTTCTGTCATTATTTCTTCCAACAGGTTTTCTATTCCTTGCTCAGTTTCCTGTCCCTCTGGAAGCCCTATTATACGTATGTTGTTTTGTTTCATGTTGTCCCAAAGTTCCCTTAGGCTCTCCTCCTGCTTTTTAATTTTTTTTTTCTAGATTCTGCTCTACTTGGGTGTTTTTTCCTACCTTGTCTTCCAGCTCACTGATGCGGTCTTCTGCTTCATCTAGTCTACTCCTGATACTTTCTATGGAGTTCTTTACCTCAGCAATGTCACTTTTCATTTATTCTTGGGTCTTCTTCATTTCTTCATAATTCTTCTTCATTTCTTCATAATTCTTCATTTCTTCATATTTCTTATTCATTTCTTCCTGGCTCTTCTTCATTTCCTCTTGATTCCTCTTCAATTCCTCATGGTTCTTACTTGTATTGGCTTCTGTTCTCTTCATCCACCCTATGACCATTTCTCTGAACTCTCTCTCTGACAGGTTGTTTGCTTCCATTTCGGTTACCTCTTTTTCTGGTGAGGCTTGCTTTTCTTTCATTGGTGGGCTATTTCTTTGTCTCCCCATAGTCTTTCTTCTCTGTGTGTCTTGTTATGTAGTTCTCACTCTCCTGTGTTGATTTAAAGGCTCAGACTACAACACAACCAGGTGCAGCACACCAGGCACAGAAGAAGAATGTATTCACAGTATTGGTAACTCCAAATTAAAAGTGATTGCCAGAGGAAGGTAAATTAGGTGATACGTGGGTAAGAGAGAGTAAGAGAAAACACACTCGCACACACAAAATAAAGAAAGAAATAAAGGAAAAGAAAGGAAGGAAGGAAGGAAGGAAGGAAGGAAGAAAGAAAGAAAGAAAGAAAGAAAGAAAGAAAGAAAGAAAGAAAGAAAGAAAGAAAAAAGGGGAATGCCAAAATAAAGTTGGGAAAAGGGGAAGGAGTAAAAAGAAAGGAAAAGGGAGTAAACTATAAATATGGGTTGGAACCTCCCAGAGGACCGCCACTAATCCCAGCAAAAGCCAACAAGGAGTACTTGGAGACTGATAGAAACTACATACAACAACTAATATCAAGGGAGGTTAGGGAACACAGAAGCTTAAATCTATCAAAAAAACAATGTAAACATCACCAATACACAAAACAATGCCAACTCCCGCCCCACAAAACAAATTAAAAGGAAAGAATAACCAAACCAATCTCACAAATATGCATAAAATATAAACAACATCAGCAGGACCGAGAGAAAAACATTTTAGGTTAGTGAAGTCGGAGAATCATTAGATATGTATGGACTTGGAGCAGATGGTTGGAGATTGGATATAAAAGTGGGGTGAAATTTTAACAGGGGCTAAAAAGAGAGAATAAGGAAAATCTAAACCAGAGAAAGTGTAAGGGGAATAAGACACTAACTAAGGAAAGGTTAGTAAGAGAGTGCTGGCATAAGGGGGAGGTTGAAGTACGTTAAAGAGATACTAAAGGGTAGATGAAAAAAGACTATATATCACTAATCTCTGAGTAGAATAAAGATGGAATAAAATGGCACTTAAAAATTTTTTAAATAGTAGTAGAAATAAAATTGATTCCTTAATTTGTGTTACCCAAGAGACAATTTATGATTCAGCCCCTAGGTGGTAGTGTTTCTGAATTGACCTCCGGGTCTATTGGTCCTCTCTAGCCTGGTCTAAAATCCCGCTATGTCTATGGTATTTACTACTGATTTGTGGAAATAGGCTACCCCAGAGCTGCCTCTCTAATTGTGAGGACCTGTTCTGATCCCCGGCATCAGAAAAACAGCTCGCCCCTGTGGTCTCCCAGGTTCTCATTCACCAGGGGAACCCCCTTCCTCGTTCAGTGCTGAGAAATTCGGATTTAGAGAGGACAAACACAGGCTCGCGAACTCACGTCCTGCTCGTATGTTTGCGCGAAACCCTTTCTCCCCTTGGGTTTGGCAGCCTGCTCCCTCCCAAAACTGCCAGGCTGGCCCTCTCCTTCAGGTCCAAATATGTCGCCCTCTATGTATCCCCCCTCCTGTCACCAGCTCCGAGGACCCTCTTCCACGTTTGCCGGCTTCAATGGCCGCGGGTTTTTCCTCTTTTTTCGCCAGGCGCGAATCTCCCTGTGTTACCAGCTCCCTTAACCCCCGAGGAAACCTGACCTTTCCGCGGCTGAGCACAGGTTTCCTCGGAGTCCGCTTCTTCACCAACTAGGAACCGATGTTGGGGAGGAGGTGGGAGTCTCAGACGCCCAGTGGGTACCACAACTGTAAAATCTTCAGGCTCTTCCCCTTTAAGATGGCGCAGCCGCCTCTGAGCCAGGCTCCGGGAGAGAACCCAGCCGCACGGAGCTGCTCCATTAAGGGCGGCCAATCTAGCAGTCTCCTCCTTCTCCCAAAGCCCTGCTGTCCCCCAGTCGCCAACAAACACTCCCCCCGCGACCCTCAGCTGCTCACCCCGTCTACCCCGGGACACAAATGATTACCGTCCTTCTGACCCGCCGCCATCTTTTTCCTCTCTCATTTTTAAATTATTCTTATGATATTGATAAGTTATAAACTTTTCAGCAAAACTGATTTCTCCATATCAGGGGTGACTCAAATTATTTATATTCAGAGAAATTAAAAAAGAATATTTTAGAAAATTTGGAAAATTGCTATAGGTATCTTCTAGAAAATCATATATTCCTTCATTTTAGAGTAGCACAATATCAAATAGTTTTCTACTGTATTGACAGAATTATATACATGATAAAATTAGTCTATTTTTAAATTATTTTATGAGTAACCCTGCTAATGGAAACATAAGAAGGGTTCAGATCAATTAGGCCATGTAAAGATCTGGAGTCTTATTCTCAACATAACAGGAAGCCATTATTGTGTTTGGAATGAAAAAGTGATATGTTATGATTTTTATTTTAGAGCACAGACTAAGTGTGGAAACAAATTACCTTATAGTGTAGTAGTAGAAGAAGTGTAGACAGTGTAAAGTGGTTGCATTTGTCATGATTTCGAAGGCATTTCTAAGAAATTCTACTAATGGTTTGAAGAGAGTACAAAAAAAAGATGCAAGTCAATGATGACTTTCTTGGTAAACATTAAAGACATCAAAATAGACAATTTATTTATGAGATTCTTGTTTTGGGGTTAGAGATATATTTTTGAATCATCTACATATGATAATTCATTTATGGAAACATAGTAGTACAAGGAGATATCTTAGAGATTAAAAATACATAGATCTGCCCTGGCCAGTGTAGTTCAGTGGTTAGGGTGCCAGCCAAAGGGTCATGGGTTCAATTCTGGATGTGTACCTGGCTTGTGACTTTGCTCCCCACCCCTTGTTGGTGTGCATGTGGGACACAACCAGTCCATGTGTTTCTCTCACACTGATGTCTCTCTCTTCTCTCTTCTCTCTTCTCTCTTCTCTCTCTCTCTCTCTCTCTCTCTCTCTCTCTCTCTCTCTCTCTCTTTCTCTTTTTATTTCCCTCTTTCCTTCTCTCCCTTTGTCCCTCCCACTCTTTCTGAAAATCAATGGAAAAAAATATCCTCAGGTGAGGATTAACAACAACAAAAATGTATATAGATTTGAGAAGAGGATGGTTGGCTCTCAGATGTTGGTGTTGGGATATATTTATTAAAAGAGACTAAGGGAAAGTCAGTCAAATGAAATGGAAAAGAAAGAAAAATAATGTCCCGGAAGCAAGTAAAAAGTTTTTTTTTAAATGAGAGAAATGTATTTTGTGTTAAATGATGCTTGATGCTGATGTGTTAA
Source organism: Antrozous pallidus (assembly GCA_027563665.1). NCBI lineage: Eukaryota > Metazoa > Chordata > Mammalia > Chiroptera > Vespertilionidae > Antrozous > Antrozous pallidus. The sequence continues at coordinate 11,091,289 of CM050511.1, forward strand.
GTATGATTAGTACTGAGAATTAATGCATGTTTTAGTGGATAAGGAGTTCTTTTGTAATCTTTGGTAATCTTGACAAGAGTGGGCTCATCAGAGGATGTATTCAAAGACTGATCAGGATGGAAAGTACAGAGACAGAACTGTAGGTAAGTCTTCATAAAAAACTAGAGGCCCGATACACAAAATTCATGCACTGGGGAGGGTGTCCCTCAGCCCACCCTGCACCCTCTCTAATCGGGAACCCCTTGGGAAATGTCCGAATCCAGGTTTAGGTCTGATTCTGGCCTAAACCTGTAGTCAGACATCCCTCTCACAAACTGCTACCGCTGGCTCCTAACCGCTCACCTGAATGCTTGATTACCCCCTAACTGCTCCTCTGCTGGCCTGATTGTCCCCAACTACCCTCCACTGCTAGCCTGATTGACCCCAAGGCTTTTATTATATAGATATGATCCTTCACAGAAAATTTTACTAAAACTCTGATTTACAATAAGGGCCTGATGATTGAATCATTAAGACCAGACACCAAGATTTCCTTTCTTTGAATAGGGGAGGGAATAATTATTTTGACTTTAAGTTGCCCTGAAATTAAAATGAGATAATGATTTAGAAAAGTATAAAAGCACCATAAAAAGACAACTGTCTTTTTCATGTACTGAAAAGATAATGAAGTGGTAAAATGAAAAACACTGTTTTTATTCTTCCCTTCATTCCTTTACAGCCTTTATTTAAACTTTGAAATTTATAAAAATTTCACTTCAATTTTCATTTCTTTATATTCAATATTATTTTGTATTGGTTTCAGGTTTTATATTAGTTACAGAATAGCGGTTAGACGATCATATACTTTACAAAGTGTTCCCCGATATTTCCAGTACCCACCTGGCATCATACCATCATACAACACTGTTGTCTATATTTCCTATTTAAGTGACAATGGGTTTACAGGTTCCTTCCAGTCTTTCTTTTGTGTTGTTTGCCTTTCCCTTTCTTTACACTTATTCCTTCACTTTCCTTTTATAATATCTCAATTGGCCCTCAAAGTTCAATGAAGGCCTGGACACGCTTAATCCATTTTACAGACCAGGACACTGAGGCCAATTCCAGTTGGCTGTGGAACTTGACTCAGTGCACAGGGAGCCCTCAGAGCCATGCTCTCTGCCTAAGGGCCAGCCGCCCTGCAAACAGAACAAACCTTCCCATCAGGCTTCCCAGCCTTTTTCTCAAGCACCTCTTCATTGCGGATGCTCCACATTCTTTCCTCTCCCCAGTCCCTTGCCCCCATTCTTTACTGCCCACCTTCTCCGGAGCAGGCAGAAGGCTTCACACTCACTACCTAGGCATGCTCTGCCCTGGAGTAGGGCAGTTTGGGCTTGCTTTTGGGTCAAGGCAGGAGCAGGAGTCGCCGCCTCTGAAGTGTGAAGGCCGCCTGGGTGAGGCTACTTAGCACTGGGAGCTTCTCTGAATTACATCAGTCAGTCCGGTACCTTACAGAGCGGCACCCCTCCACTGAGGTGGTACTGCCCCTCAACCGCCACCTCAGGGCTGCGGGTCCTTGCCCCTCCGTCCAGGAGTCCTTCCATGGCCTTGGATCCCTGGCCCTGCCCACCCGCATCTTGGGAACACTGCAGAACCTCTGTCTCTCTGCAGGTGAGGCAGACCCCTGCCCTTGGTCTCTGAGAAACTGTGAATCCGGTCAGAGGCCCAGTCTGCGTCTCAGCAACCCCATGCCTGCGATGTGCCCAGGGCCCCTCGGGAGTGAGTAGGCGGGTCCAGCCAGGTCTCCCCTGGTGGCTACGTTTCCAGGGCCCCACCGGAGTGGCTAGGCAGACCCAGCCTTGTCTCTCTGAGGCTTCAATGTTCTCAGTGCCCCACTGGAGTGGCTGGCCAGCCCGGCTGCACCTCTCCAGGGCAATGATTTCCTCTTGGCCCATCAGGAGTGGCTAGGCAGACAGCTGCCCCTCCCGGGGCTTTTGATGGACACAGACCCCTCAAGTGGCATCTGGCATTTCCCACCCTGCCTCCTTGGCCGGATGAACTTGTACTTTGTGGACGGTGTCTGGCACTGCCCGCCTGGCCTCCTCCGCTTAGGATGGACCCAGAACCCCAGGAGCAGGCCATGGCGCTGCCCTCCCCACCTTTGTATGTCATCTTTGGTGGATTTATTTGCATACACACTCTAATTGGCTGTGGGCATAGCAGAGGTGCGGTCAATTTACATATTTGTCTATTATTAGGTAAGATTCTCTAAAGTGTGACACTTATGTAATGGTAGGTGAAAACAGCTGTCTAAATATTTCTGGTTGGCTTGCACAGCTGGCTTGAGAGCCCTCATCTTTGTGAAGAGTATTGTTAGCAGAGAGCAACAAAGCCATGTTGAGATGGAGGTATTTTAAAGTCCACTAGTCACACCTACTCTAGGTTGCAGCTTTTGTGCACAAGATTGAAACGTTTGTGTCAGCAAAGTACATCATTTACATTTCATGAATATTTGAACTTATGTATGATGGTTAGAAAACTAATTTTAAAATCAAAACCACTGAGAATTTCTTTAAATACTAATGCCAGCATTAGTGTTTAAAATAAGTTGAAAACAAATTCTGCATACTGTGATGTTTATCTGCATGGCCCATTAGGACTATTTAACTTTGCTTTGCTTCAGTGTAAAGAATAGGTACCACAAGCCACCTAAATTTTAGTTGTGAGATTTTTCTGGATCATGTATTAGGCAAAAGTGTATTAATAAACATGTTCTGCTCTCTTGACTCATTTTTTTAGACATGCATTCAGCTTAAAAATAGCTATTTTGGGATCAGAAAAAATAAGGTTATCAAAAAATAGATGAAGAGGACAATTATTTTTCTTCCTAAACTTTTGCTTAAGGAAACTAAAAAAAGTACTATATTCTCTCAGAAACGTTTAGAAACTTTAATATCTACTGATATTTAAAAAAGATTTAGAACCCCTTTAGGGTTTAGGCATACATGTGTATGTACACATGCCATCATAAGGGTGACATATTTTGTTCAAAAGAAGACTATAAAAAAGTACCATAGTGTGAGGGCAAGTCAAGCAATCCTGTATAATAAAAGGGTAATATGCAAATTGATTGAACAGCATGAATGACCAGTCGTTATGAGATGCTCTGAGCAGGTAGGCAGGCAGGCAGAACAGTTAGAGGCAATCCAATAGACAGGTAGGCAAGCAGTTATGAGCCAGCCCTCCCAGATTGTGAAAGGGATGTCCAACTGCCAGGCCTAAACCAGCAGTCAGGCATCCCCTGAGGGGTCCTGGATTGCAAGAGGGTGAAAGCTGGGCTGAGGCCCTCTGTCCCTGTGCACCAATTTCATGCACTAGGCCTCTGCTACTATATAATTAAAGATCTAAGCAAAGGAAGCATGATAGTATTCCAGTGAAAATTAAAGAAGCAAGAAACAGAAATGCTGCCCTTGAGAATATATTTAGATTACTCAGGAATATAAAAAAAAATCTAATGCCATGCGTCTATGTGATATGTAAACTTTACTGAATTGTCATTGATTTCAGAATATTTTCTATTATATTAGGTATTAATTCTTATAAATGATGAAAAGGGTAAAATTAAATTAGTATGGATACTGCTCAAGAAATGTAAATTCTAACAGGAAAAATGAAACATTTTATTGTGTTTGTGTGTGTGTGTCTGTGTACGATAATGATGTAATCTAGCACAGAAGCAAGATAAAGTAGTGATAAGACCTCTTCAAACATCTGTTAGAAGTATTATTCTGGAAAAAGCTGTCAGTTTTCTTACTGTACTCCTGATGTCTTTCTCTGGGAATTTCTTCTGTTTGAAGTATTAAGGATGAAGGTGAGTATCAAGAAAATGACTGAAGATAAAAATATTTAGGGAGCATACTATATATTCTAGGCATTAGTATCAGGTCTGCCCATAAAAAACTATGTTTATGGCATACATGACAGGAGGATGAACAGGCAAGGCAAAGTCTAGGAAAGGTGTCCTTATAGTCACAATGAATGATACTCAGCATTTGAGAAAGTCTTTCTGTATGTAAAGATTGGAAGTCTGAGTCCTTGAGGATAAGTAAGTTAAATATATGAATAGAGGTTAGAGGCATAAAAGCACTACCAGATATAAAGTTAAAGACCAAGGTAGTTCGAGATGAGGTCTTTGAACCATGCTAACAAATTTATTTTACCTCTTAAGAAGTGAAAATTCATTAAAGACATTTAAGCAAGGGAGTCACGTGTTCAATGCAGTGTTTTAGACAGGTCAGATTAGCTACCCTATAGATGATATTTTTGTTGTGTGGTGGATGTGCTTTTTATTTATTTATTTTTCTTTATTGATTAAGGTATTATATATGTCTCCTTATTCCCCCATTGCCTCCCCCCCCACCACTAATGCCCTCATTCCCCTGTTGTCTGTGTGCATTGGTTAGGCTTATATGTATGCATACAAGTCCTTTGGTTGATCTCTCCTCCTTATCCCCACCCTTCCTTACCTTCCTTCTGAGGTTTGATCAATGCTGCTCTGTCTCTTGGGACAAGACTAAATATTCTTAGAAGTGGGATCACTGGGTCAAATGGGAGTTCCATATTTAATTTTTTGAAGAAACTCCATACTGTTTTTCACCATGATCATACTTCTAGGAATATATCCTAGTAAACCTGAAACAACAATCAGAAAGAGTGTATGTACCCCTATGTTCATAGAAGCTCGATTTACAATAGCTAAGATTTGGAAATAGCCCAAGTGCCCATTAGATGAGTGGATAAAAAAATCTGTGGTATATTTGCACCATGGAATACTATGCAGCAGTAAAAAACAAAGTTTCACCATTTGCCACAGCATGGATAGACCTGAAGCGTATTATACTAAGTGAAATAAGCCAGTCAGAGATAGATATGTATTACATGATTTGACTCATATGTGGAATATAATGAACAAAATAAACTGATGAACAAAATAGATCTGGATATACAGAACCATGAATACACTGATGAATTTTGGAAGGAAGGTGGGAGGTAGAGAGGCAGATTAACCAGGGAACTTATGTGCTTACTTGCGTACTAGAGACCCGGTGTGTGGGGGCCCTCAGCCTAGTCTGTGGAGACTGGGCCAAAACTGGCTCTTCAATATCCTCTGAGGGGTCCAGAATCATGAGAGGGCAGTTCTTGGGTGGGGATGCACCCCAGAATCAGGCTAACTCCCCTCTGGTAGCAGGGTGCATCACCTGAGAACCGCTGCTGCCAAATCATTGCAGTTCAGCAGCACCTGTGTTCAGTACCTTCCCTCTGGTGGTCATTGAGCATTCTAGCCTCTGGTCAGATGGTTGAAAGGTCATATGGTCACTTAAGCTTTTATATATATAGACTAGAGGACCGGTGCACAAAATTCATGCATGGGGGCGGAGTGGAGTGTCCCTCAGCCCAGCCTACACGCTCTCCAACCTGGGACCCCTTAAGGGATTTCCAACTGCCTGTTTAGGGCCCGATCCCTCTCATAATCCAGGACTGCTGGCTCCCAACTGCTCACCTGCCTGCCTTCCTGATTGCCCCTAACCATTTCTGCCTGACAGACTGATCTCCCCCTAAACACTCCCCAGCAGACTGATTGATGCCTAATTGCTCCCCTGACAGCCATTTTGCCCCTAACTGCCTGCCTCTGCTGCCCTGGTCTCCCCTAGCTACCCTCCTCTATAGGCCTGGGTCCCCCACAACTGACCTTCCCTGCAGGCCCAGTCACTCCCAACTTCTCTCTTATGATGGCCTGGTCACCCCAACTGCCCTCTGTGGGAATCCTTTTCACGTCTCACGTGTCCAGGATTCCCATGTCAGGGTTCAGAATCTGGAGAAAGCTGCACACAAATGAAGAGAGACTGGAAAAGCAATAATTTGGGAATTATGGGGGCCAGGTGAGAATCCACCTCTAGGGGAAGGACACCACCAGCTCTGGCTTTCCTATCCCCTTTTATTAGGGCTAAGTGTTACATCCATGTCCTTTAGGTCAGAAAGTTCCAATAATGAGTCAACCAGCAAGAATTAACATGAGACTAAAATGTGGAAGCTTTTTCAATTACCAATGTGTCACCTAAACAATATGTGAATAGTTCAGACTTAACATAAGACTAAAAGTGGCAACTGCTTCAGCTACCAATTACTCACCTAAGCAGTGAGTAAATAGTTCCTACTTACAGAGCCATTAAGGTTTGACCAGGTTTCCTGTTTGTTCTATTTACATCTCTATTGGTGAGGTAATGACTGGTTTCCTGCAGCCGTCCCCTGCAGGCTTGATTACCCCCAGCTCCCCGCCCTTGCAGAGCTTGTCCTTCCCAACTGCCCTCCCCTGCTGGCCATCTTGTGGTGGCCATCTTGTGTCCACATAGGGGCAGGATCTTTGACCACATGGGGGCAGCCATCTTGTGTGTTGGAGTGATCATCAATCTGCATATTACTCTTTTATTAGATAGGATAGAGGCCTGGTGCATGGGTGGGGGCCAGCTGGTTTTCCCTGAAGGGTGCCCTGGATCAAGGTTGATGTTTCCTTGGGGTATGGGGCATTTGGGCAAGTGGTCTGTGGTGGTTTGCAGGCTGGCCATGACCCCCGGTGACCCAAGTGGAGGCCCTGGTATCTGGGATTTATTTTTCTTCTACAATTGAAACTTTGTAGCCTGGAGCAGAGCCAAGCCTTCTGCTTGCTCCATGGCAGCAGCCATTTCTGTTGGGTTTTATTTATCTTCTATAATTGAAACTTTGTGACCTTAAGTGGAGGCCTGGGTCAGCCTGGGCAGGTGTAAAGCTTGGCTTCCTCCATCTCTGGGTGCGACTCAACCCTCCTGCTCTTTACAGCTCTTTGGATGCTGTCATTTTTATTTATCTTCTATCATTGAAACTCTGTAGCAATGAGTGGAAGCCTGAGCCAGCAAGTTCAGGTGGAAAGCTTGGCTTCCTCTATTGCTAGGGAAACCCAAGCCTCCCTCCTGCTTTCTGTGGCTGGCATCCATCTTGGTTGGGTTTCTTTTCATACTCACTCCTGATTGGCTGGTGGGCATGGTTTGTTAATGTAGCAGAGGTGTGGCCAATTTGCATATTATTATTTTATTATATAGGCTTTGCATAGCTCATAGATACAAATAATAGTGTGGCAAAAGCTTGGGGGGCAGGTATGAGGAGGAGGGGATCAATGGAGTAAAAAGGAGTCATCTATAATCCTTTAAACAATTAAGATAAAATTTAAAATATATAAAATAAAATAAAATAAAATAAAATGGGTGAAGGGATTAAACAAAGAAAAAAGAGAAGGCTTGTGGACACAGCAACAGCATAATGACTGCCAGAAGTAAGGGTGGGTGGTGGAAAGTAGAAGATAGTAAAGGGGGGATAAATGGTAATGGAAGGAGAAATGACTTAGGGTTGTAAACACACAATATACAGATAATGTAGTATAGAATTGTATACTTGAAACCTATATAATTTTATTAACTAAAGTTACCCTGATAAATTCATTTACAAAAAGAGGAGCTCTGTCCAGTGTAGCTCAGTGGATAGACTGTGGGCCCGTGTATTGTAGGCCTCCGAGTTTGACTCTGGTCAAGGGCATATGCCCAGGTTGTGGGATCAATCCCCAGTGTGAGATGTGCAGGAGGCAGCCAATCAAAGATTCTCTCTCATTATTGATGTTTCTATCTCTCTCTTCCTCTCCCTTCCTTTCTGAAGTCAATAAAGATATGTTAAAAAAAGACTAACTATATAAAAATCATCCAGTGCTAGGAGAGGGGCTGTCTCTTGGTTATGTAATATTGTTAAGAGAGAAAGAATCTGTAACAAAATTCTGAAGATCACTTTTTCTCACATGTCATTGAATAGGATGTAATTGTATGTTCATAATCAAACTTGTCATTAGTAAGAGAAATAGAATGCCGATGATTACCATAGACAGGTCAGGACATGGCCTTAAATCTGGGTAAAGAGCCACTCCTCTGTGAGTCATTGAGGTAAAGAGTGAACCCTAAAGAAAGTTGGGTTTCTGTCAGCAAGAAAGTATTGGAAAGTGTCTATTAATATAGTCTTTCTATATCTATCTATCTGTCAACTTTCTATCTATTTATCCATATCTACCTAACATCTATCTATCATAAAGTATTTTATTTGTAGATGATCAAGTCAGTGAAAGTAAGTAGGTCCATTTAATAGACAGCAGTGGTAAGTCAGTGATCTTATTTGCATGCCTCACAATTTTTACTCTGTCTAGCTAGCATATGACAGATAGTGACAAACACAAAGTCAGATATTATCCAAGGTTTTAGGAAATTTTACTTTAGCAAAATATCTCACGAAGAGAGATTTTAGAAAGAAAATCAATGCAAAAGAGATTGAGTCTTTGAAAAATTAAATTCTTACTGTGCAACTGCAAATGATAAAGATGGAAGGAATCCAAATGATGATATTGCAAATATAGTTATTGAATTGGTGCTGCATTAAAATGATCTCTTTATAAAGTGTAAAAAAGATTGAATTATAAAGTTTTGGGGGGGCAGAAGAATTCTGGAAACCAGGGAGTCTGAAGTTCATATCATTCTCCTCCTAGTAACAATCTCTTTATTGAAGCCTAACAGGAGTTATAGAGACAAATGGGGGCTCAAGGTCTGTGGAAATCCTGTTAAGTATATCTAGTAAGGGAACCTATCTTTCCTGGGTTGAATAAATGCATCTCTCTCTCCTTTAATATGTATCAGAACTGTATTGTGGTCTAAATTATCTCATCACCTACTCTTGTTCCATTCCCTTTTTTCCTTCACAGGAGTTTTCCCAATGTCTGCTCCTCAGAGAATCCAAAAGAAAACCCCCCATTTTACATCATGTACAACAACATGCCGAGTTAAATTGAAGATAAAAATGTAAATAATAAAATTGGCAATAATATCTGGATTCCATGTATGCAATTTAAGGATAGAGAATATATCTTTCATCAAAACAAAACACACATAAACAAACATTCAAAGAAACTTCTAGACTAGTGTTTGACCATGAAATCATACAAATGAACATCACAGCCAGTCAAGTTAATACATAAAATCAACCGTCATTTGTTCTTACAAATTCAATCATCATATGCTCTTACAAATTGAGCAAACAGCCTAAGTGACCATTCAACTGGTAGCTATGATATACACTGACCACCAGGAGGAAGATGCTCAATCCACAGGCATAGAAGCATGGAACAAACTGATGAATCTCAGAAGGAAGTGGGGGGAGGGCAGGAAGAAATTAACAAAAGATCTTATACTAATAATAGAGGCTTGGTGCATAGATTCATGCACTAGTGGGGCCCCTCAGCCTGGCCTATGGGGATCTAGGTGAATCTATGCACTGGGCCTCTGACATCCCCAGAAGGGGTCCCAGATTGTGAGAGGGACCAGGCCAGGCCAAGCAACCACACCACTGCAAGAATCTATGCACCGGGCCTCTAGTAATTTATATCTTTATAAATAAGTAAATGCAAGTGACAAGTAATTATATTTGATAGTATATAACATATATCTATTTATCTACCTAATGTCTATTTTCCAAATAAGAAATTAAAAATAGCTACTGAGAATTGTAATGCATGAAACGACAATAGTTAATTATTTTTCTCCTCAGTTTTATTAAATTATAATTGATAAATAAAATTGTAATATATTTAAGATACACATGATGATCAGATATATATGTGTACATTGTAAAATGATTACCAAATCAAGTTAGTATACACAGTCATTATCTCATGAGTATGTTTCATTTTTTGTGAAAATGTTTAAGACCTATTCTCAGCAAATTTTAATATACAGTACATTATTATTAACTATATCACCATGTTGTACATTAGATCTTCAGAACTTATCCATCTTGTAAATTATAGTTTGTATGTTTGTGTATGTGTATGTGTGTACCACTCCTCATCTGAGGATATTTTTCCCATTGATTTTTTTAAAATGCATTTTTTATTTTTGATAATATTACAGATATCTCCCTGTCCCCCCTTCCCTTGTCTTTTCTCCCTCCTCCCAGCCCCTACCTACCCCCCATGTCTTCACTGCCCTATTGCCCATGTCCATGGGCTATGCATATAAGTATGTAAGTTCTTCGGTTTATCTCTTGTCTCCTCAACCCCACATCAAGTTATGTCAGTCTGGTCCATGCCTCCCTGCTTTGGGTCTTATTTTGTTGGTCAATTCATTTTGTTCATTAGATTCCATAAAGAAGTGAGATTATGAAATATTTGTTTTTCTCAGTTTGGATTATTTCACTTATAACATTTTCCAGGTCCATCCATGCTGCCCTGTAGGGTAAGAGATCCCTCTTTGTTGTTGTTGTTTTGTTTTATAGCTGCATAGTATTCAATAGGGTAAATGTCCCCTCCCCAGTTGTTTTTTTTTATCCATTCATCTACTGATGGGCACTTGGGTTATTTCCAAATCTTAGCTATTGTACATAATGCTGCTATGAAGATAGGAGTGAATATATTAGGTATTCTTTCTGATTGGTGTTTTGGCGTTTTTAGGATGTATTCCCAGAAGTGGGATCACTATGTCAAATGGAAGTTCAATTTTTAATTTTTTGAGGAAACTCCATACTGTTTTCCATAGCGGCTGTACCAATTTGCATTCCCACCAGCAGTGAACTGGAGTACCCTTTTCTCCACATCCTTGCCAGCACTTGTGATTTGTTGATTTTCTTTATGACAGCCATTCTGTCAGGTATGAGGTGATATCTCACTATAGTTTTAATTTGCATTTATCTGATGATTAGTAACTGAGCATTTTTCATGTTTCTCTTGGCCATTTTAAACTAAAATAAACTTTTATTATTACACAAAAGGCCCGGTGCCAAAAGTTCATGCATGGGTAGGATCCCTAGGCAGTGCCTCCGTTACCGCTGACTGCCAGCATGGTGTTACTGACACCAGCATTGTTCCTCGCCGCAAGCTGGTGGTCAGCACATGTCCAACTCACAGTCAATCAAACTCCTGCTCATGGGTATAATTTGCAAATTAGCCTTTTATTATATAAGATAAGCTTGTGTGCATGTGTATTATAATAAGAAAATACATGTAAAATGAGAAAATTAAAACATCATGCTTTATTATTCAAGATGATTACCATTCTGAATACCTTACTATAAATATTTACTTCTATTTTACTTTGTATATACATTAATTTTTTTATTACCAAAATGATATAATATAGTATACTAAAGGCCTGGTGTATGAAATTCGTGCATGGGGGTGGGGAAGGTGTCCCCAAGCCCAGCCTGAACCTGTATACCTAAACCTAACAGTAACATCAACTGTAGCCCTAACATTACCCTCACAATAACCTAAACCTAGCTCTAGTCCTAGATCTAACCCTAACCCTAACACTAAGCCTAACCCTAACCTGAGTCCTAACCCTAACCCTAGCACTAGTCCTTGATCTAAACATAACCCTAACCCTAACCTTAACTATATCCCTAACACTAGTCCTAGCCCAAACCCTAACCCTAGCCCTAAGACTAACCATAGCCCTAACTATAACCATAACCCTACCCCTTATCTAACCCTATTCCTACACTTAGCCAGAACCTTAACTTTTATCCTAACCCTAAGACTTGCCCTAACACTAACCCTGGACCTAAACTTAACCCTAAACCTAAACCTAACTCTAATACTAGCCTTAATTCTAACCCTAATCCTAAGCATAGCCCTAGTCCTAGCCCTACCTTGTATCTGGCAGAACCTAACCTTAAACCTAACCCTAACTCTTGCCCTAACCCTAAGCCTGGCCTTAGGGCTAGGGTTAGGCTAACCAAAGCCTAACCTTATCCCTACCCGTATCCTAACCTTATCCCTAGCCCCAGGCAGAACCTAACCTTAAACCTAACCCTAACTCTTGCCCTAACCCTAACCTTGGCCCTAACCCTAACCCTAATCCTAGCCCTCACCCTAACTAACCCTAACCCTAACCCTAACCCTAACCCTAACCCTAACCCTAACCCTAACCTTAGAACTAGTCCCCAATCTAAGCCTAACCCTAGTACTAACCCTAACCCGAACCCTAGCCCTAAGCATAACTCTAAGCCTATCCATAACCCTAACTCTAAGCCTATCCATAACCCTAACCCAAACCTTAACCCTAACCCGAAAGTTAGCCCTATCATAAACCCTAACCCAAACCCTAACCATATCCCTAACCTTCATCCTAAATATAACCCTAACCCTAAGCCTAACCCTAACCTGACCCCTAACCCTGAAACTAACCATAAGAGTAGCCCTAAACCTAAATCTAACCCTAACCCTAACCCTTACCTTAGCCCAATGTTCGGCAAACTGTGGTTCGTGAGCCACATGTGGGTCTTTGGCCCCTTGAGTGTGGCTCTTCCATAAAATACCACAACCTCGGTGAGTCTAACCCCAACTCGATCCCTGGCTTTATCCAGAACCCTAACCCTAACTCTAGCCCTAACCCTAACCCAACCCTAATACTTGCCCAAACCCTAGCCTTGGCCTTAACTCTAACCTTAAACCTAACCCTAACCCTAACACAAGCCCTAACCCTAACTTTAACACTAACTTTAGCCCTAGCCCTAATTCTAACCCTAACCCTAACCCTAAACTTACCATTAATCCTAGTCGTAACCCTAACCCTAATCCTAATCCTAGCCCTAAACATAGCCCTAAACCTATCCTAATCCTAATCATAGCCCAAACCTTAACGCTAACCCTAACCCAAATAGTAGCTGTAAACCAAAAACTAAAATGAGCCATAACCATAACCCTAACCCTAACCCTTACCAAAACCCTAACTCTAACTGGATCCCTAACCATAGCCCTAGCCCAAACCCTAACCCTAACCTTAACCTAACATAGCCCTAAATCTAAACCTAACCCTAACTCTAACCCCAACTGAAGCTCTAAACCTAAGCCCAATCCTAAACCTACAACTACTATAACCCTAAACCTAACCTTAGCCCTAGCACTAACACTAACTATATCCCTAACGCTAGCCCTAGCCCTAGCTTTAACCCTAACACAAACCCTAACCCTAACCCTAAGGCTAACGCTAGCCCTAACCCTAATCCTAATCCTACCCCTTATCTAAACCTATACCTAGCCTTAGCCAGAAACCTAACCCTTACCCTAACCCTAATACTTGCCCTAATCTTAACCCTGGTCCTACGCTAAATCTAACCTTGCCCTAACCTTAACCCTAACACTAACTGTAATCCTAACCCAAACCCTGGCCTAGCCTTAAACCTAAAACTAGCCCAAATTCTAGCCCTAACATTAACCCTTACCCTTAGTCTAAACCTAACCCTCAACTGAGCCCTACCGCTAACCTTAACCCGCAACCTAGACCTAACCCTAACCCTAGTCCTATTCCTTGACCTAGGCCTAACCATAACCCCAGTCCTAACCCTAGGCCTTGCCCTAACACTAATCCCTAACACTAATTCTAAAACTAAACTTAGCCCTTCCCCTAACCCTAAACCTAACTATATCACTAACTCTAACCCTAAGCCTAGCCCTAGCCTTAACCTTAACCCGAACCTGTTGCCCTAACCCTAGTCTAACCCTAACCTTAACCCTAACCCAAATCCAAACCCTAACCCTAACCCTAACCCTAACCTTAACCCTAACCCTAACCATAATCATAACCATAACCTGAGCCCTTGCCCTCATCCTAACCCTAAATGTAACCCTAACCCTAAACCTAACTATATCACTAACTCTAACCCTAAGCCTAGTCCTAGCCTTAACCTTAACCCGAAACTGTTGCCCTAACCCTAGTCTAACCCTAACCTTAACCCTAACCCAAATCCAAACCCTAACCCTAACCCTAACCCTAACCTTAACCCTAACCCTAACCATAATCATAACCATAACCTGAGCCCTTGCCCTCATCCTAACCCTAAATGTAACCCTAACCCTAAGCCTAACTGTAGCACTACCACTAACACTATACCTAACACAAAATGTATCCCTAGCCCTAGTCTTAGGCCTGAACCTAAACCTAACCCTAGCCCTAAACCTAACCCTAGCCCTAACTCCAAACATAAGCCTAAAACTAACCCTAACCCTAACTCTAAGCCTATCTCTAACACTAACTCTAGCCCAAACTCTTACCCTAGCCTTAATCTTAACACTAACCCCAACCCCAGCCCTAGCCTTATTAACCCTAATGCTAACCGTAACCCTCACGCTAGTCCTAGCCTTAAACCTAAGTCTAGCCCTAACCCTAAGCCTATCCCTAACTCTAAACCTAGCCCAAACCTGAGCCCTAACCCTAGCCCTAAGCCTAACCTAGCCCTGTGATGGCTAATCTATGACATGTGTGTCAGCACTGACATGCGTAGCCATTTTCGATGAAACATGGCCGCATGAGGTCTAATACAGAGAAGTATGGGGCCACATGCTGAGAAGGACGTTTTATCCTCAACTACTGCAGGGCCAGGTGCAGTAGCCAAGGATGAAACACTGGCTGTAGTGTAGTGTAGACACTCTGTGCCAGGGTAGGCAAAAACAACGGAACTCCATCACAGAGCTTCTAGTTCTGGGACTTCCATTTAGGCCGTTAGGGGATCTTTGACCTCACTTCCAGCCAGCGGATCAGGGAACAGTGGAATGCCACAGGGGACACATTTCGGGAGCCCTGTGATCTCCATTACCAGCAACTATATAACCACAGCAACCATCATCCAATCTACTGTTCTGGGGTGTTGTGGATTTCTTACTGAGATAAGTTAGGGGGAAGCTTGGAGAGGCAAGGGCATGTGTTATCAATACTGTTTCCTGCCATTAGAAATAGCGGCATCCATCTTAATTTATATAAGGAACGTCATTTTAAAGCATAGTGCAGACTCCATTTCACCACTATTACTGTTGTGCATCCTTATGAACCCCTGTTTCTGCTTAGTAACCCTGTCTTTTCCTAAAAGACAGTTACATGTGCCATCTTGTGGTCAGTTAGGCTAGTTAACCCCTATTTGCCTACAGGGCTAAACAGGCTATCTATAATTCTATCTTCTGTCACTTGCCCCCCTGATGGAGAACCTAAAAAATAAAAAAAATAAGGGTAAGTAAAGGAAGTGGTAGTAGCAGTAGACAACCCTTTCAAGAGACATGAACCGAGATGTATGGCATTATATAAAAAATGGCAGATCATTTTGCGTTCTATGTACTGAAACGGTAGTAAGCAGAATGTGGAATATAAATAGGCATCTTGAAACTAATCATTCCCAGCTCATGAAAAAAAAGATGAGGATGAAAGGAAGGAATACACATCCAGCAGCTACACCTTTATAACAGCCAATCTAATTCCATCCTTAAATTTATAAAAGGCTTTACAAATTTAATATCTGCAAGTTTGAGAATTGCTCACTCCATAGCTCAACATGGAAAAGCACTCAGTGAGGGAAAATTTATTAAACAAACTCTCCTAAGATGTGCATCAGTTCTATTTCATCATATACAGAATAAAGATGCAATTATTAAGAGAATATCTGAGTTACCACTCAACAGAAATATCATAAAAGACAAAATAATGAGAACAAACATAAACTAAAACATCAATTAAAGAGAGACATAAGTAATTGTAAATATTTTTCGATCTTTCTTGATGAAACTACTGATGTCACATCACATGCTCAGTTGGCCATTATTGGTCGATATTCTGACGGTCTCACAATGAGAGAAGAGTTGATAAAGTTAGTATCGGTGCCAACAAGTACATCAGGAAACAATATATGTAAGGTTGGTATACAAACATTCTGTGACCTAAGCATTGATATCTCTAAAGTTGTGTTAGTGACGACAGATGGGCACCAAACATGGTGGAGAAAAAAGGCAGACTTGTCAAATTGTTTACAGAAGCTATTGGACATCCGATTGTGCTTTTTCATTGGGTTATCCATCAGGAGGTTTTATGTGCCAAGGCAGGATTCACCGACTGAAACGACTTAATGTCAGTTGCTACAATAATTTAATAGCTGTCCCCCCACTTCACAAGAGAGAATTTTTTGCACTTTTACTGGAGGTTGATTCCACCTACAGGGGGCTGCTGATGTACAATTATGTAAGATGACTGAGCCTACACAAAGTTCTTGAGAGCTTTGTGGAATGCTTTAAATAAATTAAAGTATTTCTTGAGGCTAAAGATCCTGGAAACTTTTCTCAGCTCAATGATGATAAGTGGATCATCATTTTACAGATCTATCTGTTCATATTAATGAACTGAACTTAAAGTTTTAAGGTTTTGGCAAAAGTATTGACATTATGTTTGGATATATAAAAGCTTTTGAAAGTAAACTTAAAATTTTTAAGCGAGATGTAGAAACTAAAACTTATAAGTATTTTCCTCAAGTAAAGTATTTTGAGAAGGCCAGTGCAGCTGCTCAAAACGAAATGGAACCCTTGCATATAAAGTACTAGCATGTTTCAGACTCGTTACTTGACTAGGTCAGTGATAGATTTAATCAACTTAGAAGTCTAAAACAGACCATAAAAATAATTAAGTATCCTGATGTAGCAGTCTACAGTAGTTTGGAATTAAATGGTTTCCAATGGATGCAAATTGATGATTTGGAGATGCAACTTGCAGAATTTCAAAACAGCATCTGGGCTCAGGTGTTTGTCAACTTGAGGTCAAAGCTTGAGAATCTGGAAAGTTGCCGCTTGGAGAATCAAAAGCAGTGCCACTAGGAACAGGAAATTTGGAGTGCATGGAACCAATTACCAGACACTTTTAGCACCCTGAAAATATAGCAATGGCTTTACTCACAATTTTTCCCTCTATGTACTTTTGTGAGACCCTATTCTAAGCATTAAATAATATCAAAACCACCAAAAGAAACAGATTGACAGATGAAGTTTGTAGTGCTTGCTTGCACTTGAAGTGTAAAACTTCAATTGAAGTTTTAGCCAATGAAATTCAGCAACAAAAAATTCACTAAAAGGCAGGTTAGTTAAAGAATTCCCCCTCCCCCTCACTTATCTTAGTTCACAGCACCCCACACAAGTTAAATAATATCAAGACAGACAAAAGAAACCGACTGACAGATGAACAAAGAAGTCACGAAGCAGGTAAGTTAAATGATTAGTGTTTGGTTTATTAAATACAGTTATATATTACAATTATACATTTTTGTTATTTAAACTATAAATATCACGAGATTATGTTTTGTTTTTTTCTACAAGTGACTCACCACCCGAGTTATGCTCGGAATTTTGACACACCAAGTTCAAAAGGTTGCCCATCACTACCCTAGCCCTAACTCTAACCCTAACTAAGCCCTAGCCTTAACCCTAACCCTAACCCTAACCCTGACCCTGACCCTGATCCTGACCCTGACCCTGACCCTAACCCTCACCCTAGTCCTAAACATAACCCTAATCCTAACCCCAGCCCTAACCCTAACCCTAACTTTGCTCTGGCCATAACCCTAACCATAGCCTTAACCCTAACCCTAAAGCTAACGCTCACCCTAATCTGAGCACCAGCCCTAACCCTAACCTTAAACCTAATCTAAGCCATACCACTAACCCTAACCCAAACCCTAACTCTAACTGAATCCATAACCTTAACCCTAGAACTACACCTAACCGTAAACCAAATCCTAACCTTAACCCTAACCCTAAAAGTAGACCTAAACCTAACCCTAACCCTACTTTGTATCCTAACCTTACCCCTAGCCCAAGCCAGAAACCTAACCTTAACCGTAACTCTAACCCTAACCCTAACCTTAACCCTAACTCTATCCCTAAAATCCCTAACTGTATCCCTAACACTAACCCTAAACCTAACTCTAACCCTAACCTTAACTGTATCCCTAACTCGAACCCTAACCCTAGCCTTCATCCTAATACTAATACTAACCCTAACCCTAACTCTAAACCCTACCACTAACTTAAGCCTAATCCTAACTGTATCCCTAAACTTCATCCTAAATCTAACCCTAACCCAAAGCCTAATCCTAACCCGACCCCTAACCCTAACACTAACCCTAAGAGTAGCCCTAAACCTAAATCTACCCCTAACCCTAACCCTTACCCTAGCCCCATGCTCAGCAAACTAGGGCTTGTGAGCCACATGTGGCTCTTTGGCCCCTTGAGTGTGGCTCTTCCACAAAATACCACGGCCTGGGCAAGTCTATTTTGAAAAAGTGGCATTAGAAGAAGTTTGAGTTTAAAAAATTTATCTCTCAAAAGAAATTTCAATTGTTATACTGTTGATATTTGGCTCTGTTGAATAATGAGTTTGCTGACCACTGCTCCAGTCCTAACCCTAACCCTATTCCTAACCCCAACACTATCCCTAACCTTATCCAGAACCCAAAACTTTACCCTAACCCTTACACTTTCCCTAACACTAACCTTGGCCCTAACTGTATCCCTAAACATACTCCTAGATCTAACCCTAACACTAAGCTTAACCCTAACCCCACCCCTAACCCTAACACTAACCCTAACCTTAGCCCTAGCCATAAACATAACTCTAAGCCTATCCATAACTCTAACCCTAGCCCAAACCTTAACCCTAACCCTAAACTTAGCCCTACCATAAACCCTAACCAAAACCCTAACTCTTCCCTTAACCCTAACCCTAGCCCAATCCCTAACCCTAACCCTACCCCTAACCCTACCCCTAATCCTAATCCTAACCCTACCCCTAACCCTACCCCTAATCCTAATCCTAACCCTACCCCTAACACTAGCCCTAATCCTAACCCTAATCCTAACCAAAGCCCTAACCCTTACCCTAATACTAACCCTAACCTAACCCTAACCTTAACCCTAATGCTAACCCTATGCCTACATCTAGCTGTAACCCTAACACCCTAAACCTAGCCCTAATCATAGCCCTAACTCAAACCCTAGCTCAAACCCTAACCCTACCAGGATCGAGCCTAAAGGGGCAGTCAGACATCCCTCTCACAATCCAGGACTGCTGTCTCCCAAATGCTTGCCTGCCTGGCTTCCTGATTTCCACTAACAGCTTCAGCATGTCAGCCTGATAACCCCTAACCACTCTCCTGCCAGCCTGATTGCCCCTAACTGCCCTCCCCTGCAGGTTTGGTCCCCCCCAACTGCTCTCCCCTCCAGGCCTGGATTCCTCTCGCGCCCCCACCCCCGCAACTGCCTTTCCCTGCAGACTCAGTCACCCCCAATTTCCCTCCTCTGCTGGCCTGGTCACCCCTAACTGCCCTCCCCTACAGGCTTGATCACCCCCAAATGCCTTCCCTTGCAGGCCTGATCCCTCTCAACTGCTCTTTCCTGCTGGCCTGATCTCCTACAACTGTCGTCTCTTGTAGGAATGGTCCCTGCCAACTGCCCTCCCCTGCTGGTTATCTTGTGGGAGCAATCTTTGACCACATGGGGGAGTCATCTTGTGTTTTGGAATGGTGGTCAATTTGTATATTACTCTTTTACTGGATAGGATAGAGGCCTGGTGCATGGGTGGGGGCCAGCTGGTTTGCCCTGAAGGATGTCCCGGATCCGGTGGGGGTTTCCTTGGGGCAAGAGGCAGCCTGGGTGAGGGGCCTGTGGTGGTTTGCAGGCTGGCCATGAACCCCCAGCGACCCAAAGTGGAGGCCCTGATATCTAGGATTTATTTATCTTTTATAATTGAAACTTTGTAGCCTTGAGTGGAGGCCAAGGCAGGCCAAGAAGCTTGGCTTCCTCCATCGTTGTGAGAAACACAAGCCTCCTGCTCTCTAAGGCTCAGTGGCTGCTGCCATTTTTGTTGGGATTTATTTATCTTCTAAAATTGCTGGGGAACCCTAAGCCTCCTGCTTGCTCCATGGATGCAGCCATTTTGTTTGGGTTAATTTGCATACTCACTGGCTGGTGGACATGGCTTGTGGGTTTAGGAGAGGTATGGTCAATTTGCATATTACTCTTTTACTAGATAGGATGCTATTTTTTTTTTCAAAATATATTTCATTGATTTTTACAGACAGGAAGGGAGAGGGATAGAAAGTATGAAACTTTGATGAGAGAGAAACACTGATCAGCTGCCTCCTGCACACCCCCTACTGGTGATGTGCCCACAACCAAGGTACATGCCCTTGACCGGAATCGAACCTGGGACCCTTCAGTCTGCAGGCCGACACTCTATCCATTGAGCAAAACCAGCTAAAGCGATAGGATGGTATTTTATAAATTGCTTTTATTAAGTAATGATTTTTATTTCTTCTTGAAAATATGTCTTAATATTTTAATAGTTTGTTGAAACCAATGTCTAATTAAGAAGCAGAAATTGCATCTTAATGGTTGATTTTTAGAGAGAGGGGAACAGAGAGGGAGAGACAAAAATATTGATGTTAGAGGGAAACATTAATCAGCTACCAACAATTATTGAACTGACAATCTTCCATGCATGGCGTAACACCCAACCAACTGAGCCACACCAGGCAAGGCCCAAGACTTTTCTAGTCTAATCTAGCACTTAGCACTGTCCCCTTTTATTATTTACATAAAAGAATAATTTTTAAAACTTAAATTAATTAAAAGTATCTATTAATTTTATATGTATATAATTAATGTACTAATAGAAAGGAATAAGCACAATGAAAAGAAACAAAACAAAATCAGGAGGGAATGTTTAATGAGCTGCTGGTTAAGGGCACTCCTAAGAGACAGTACTTGAGCAGACACTTCAGTTATATTAATGCTGTGAATTTTAAACAAATATTTGAGACTTTTTAGTTATGGGTTACTCATATTTTGATTTTTTTCCAATATTGTTTCAGAGGACATAACATGAGGATATTTGATCTGATCCCTTAATACCTATAACTAGTGCCATGAGGTACTAATTCTAAAAACAATTCTTAATACATATAGGTGGAAGGGTAAAAATATTAGTCTCCTAGGCTAATATTAACAGTGATTAAATTATTCCTGATTTACTTTATGAGATCTCATTTCATGTCTTCAATAGGCTATTTGTGTAACTTTATGGCTAAGTAATTAAAATATTCTATCTAATAAAAGAAAAACATGCAAATTACCGTACCTTCACTATGCTACCAGCCAATCAGGAGCTGGGGGCGGGGCGGCAAAGCACGCAGGAGACAGAAGGGCAGAGCACCGCCCTCGCTGGAGGTCAACCATCCAGGACCTGAGCCTCAAACAGAGGCAGCAGGGTGAGCGCACGTGCTGGGGTTCAACGCCCAGGGCCCCAGCCTCAGAGCATCAGCCAGAGGCTTGTGGCCTTGGCCTTGGGCAGAGCAGGGCCATCCTAAGCACTGGGGGTTCCCCGCCCAGGGCCTGAGCCTCAAACAGAGGCTTGTGGCTTTGGCTGGGGGACGGAGCAGGGTAATAGCGCATGCTGGGGGTCAAACTCCCAGGGCCCCATCCTCGGAGCAGAGCGATCAAGCGCACTGGAGGTCCCCTGCCCTAATCTCAGCCTTGGATCCTTGGCCAGAGGCTTGGGGCCTTGGGGGTGGAACAGGGCAATCGCAGCTAACTGGAGGTCCCCAGCTCAGGGCCAGAAGCTTTAGGCCTTGGCAGGAGTGGAGCTGGAGATCAGAGGGGATAGATATGAACTGTAGAGGAAACACCTTTTCTGACCCCTCATTGGCTAAGCTCCCTGTACGCCACTGGTAATATTCTTAGTATCTTGGGTATTAGAATCCAAAAAAGTAATCTAGGGTTCTTCCACCACACTCCTGGAGATAAAAGCAAAGGTCTGCTGCTGGAGGGCTAAGAAATATCATATCCTTTCCCTAGGCAGTTTGGCTCAGTGGATAATGCCTAGGTTTGCCAACCTCAGGGTCCAGGTTATATTCTGATCAAGGGCATATACCTAGGTTGCAGGCTCCTACCTGGCTTGGGCCCAGGTCAGGGCTCACACCGGAGGTAACCAATCAAAGTGTTCCTCTCTCTTTGATGTTTCTCCCTGTCTTTCCCTTTCTCTTCCACACTCTATAAAAATCGATGGAAACATATTCTCAGATGAGGATAAAAAAAGAAAAATAAAGAAATGTTATATCCTATGAAAGTCACATCTTGAAAATGCTTGAAGAAAGTTGTCATTTTTTCATGGTGAAGGGACTGGAGTCTGGGTTGATGAAAACACCTTGGTGGCTGCAGTGACTGGCAGTGGCTGCAGCAGTGGGGTGATGGGGCTGGCGCCTTTCCCTGATCAGCCCAGTCGCCTCCCACAAAGGGAGGCCAGACTATGGCTTAGGCCTGCTCCCCATGGGAAATGGGCCTAAGTCATCAGTAGGACATCCCCTGAGGGGTCCCAATATGTGAGAGGGGACAGACTGGGCTGAGGGCACCCCTACCCCCCCAGTGCACGAATTTTATGCACTGGGCCCCTAGTACTGTATAAGAATTTTTCTATGAAAATCTGTAATCAAAAGAGTATTTTAAAATATAAAAAGTTAAAGGTTTAAATCATAAAAAGCCAAATGTTTTAAATCATAACTTTTTTATATGTAATACTTCAATAGCTCTAGGAGCCAAAAAACCAAATGCTCTTTTACTCTGTATTACAGCTTTCTTATGAAATTGGTCTTATGCCTTGGAGTTAAAATGAACTGGTAGTTTCATTCTCAATATCTCGTTGCCTTCAGCATCTTTTCCTGAAGAAACTGGATCAACTGAAATAAGGTTAGTTTTTTCTAAGAAGCATTTCCAGACCTTTCTTTAGTTCTAACCGTTAAGACCTCTATTTCCATTCAGAAAGTGAATGGAAGCGAGCCACAGTCAACAGCTTTAAAGGCTGTGTTAACATTTCCGGCAGGCTATAGAGTCCAGTTCCCATAGAAATAAAGTTTGGGTTTTTGAAAACAGGAGATATATTTTAAACCCAGTGTGCTCTTTTACTAGTGAAAAAATGTGCAGATGGGTTTTCATGTTTGCAAAATAGGAGTGGTTGAATATTCTATCTGATGAGCTTCCCAATGTGATCTGAAAGTTTGTGGGGGAGAAATAAAACTTCCATAGAATTTGAGTAGAGGAGCATAGATGTGTTAGACTGTTAACAATGACGTAAGAGGACCATAATGTTTCCTAAGAGGCCAGAAAAACATCAAAGCTTTCTGTTTATTTAATTTTGAAAGCTTTAATATACTTATTCTGCAAATCATTATTTACTCTCTTGAGGAACTACAGAAAGCTGGCATTTTAAAGTTTGACTTTAATAAGTAGAACTAAGAGTAGAAATATTTTCATCACTCCTATGATTGAAGTCACACATTGAATATGTGGTCTCTAAGATTGCTAAGTCTGACAGGTCAACATTAGAGAATGCACTTGCAAATTATTTCTATAATGGTTAGTCCTGGAGACTTAACATTGTCTTCTCATTTATATGTATCTTTATTTTGAAATAAATTCTTATTAAAATTTGTTATTAGAGGATCACATTAGCCTTTTTAGCCTGTAGATTTAGAGAATAAGATAAATAAATTATAAATATAAAAATTTCAGATTAATAGCATGAGAGTGAGAGTGATTCTATCTCAAGAACTGAGCCTTTGACTATACACTATGCTCTAAATTATTTCTCTGAGATATAAAATTCTAAGTTTATCCATACTACTTGTTGCTTTATTTAACAAAACTAGGGAAATTACTGGCAGGATGCTTTCCAGAATTTTTAACAACAAAAATATTTCCATTGCAATATTTTGTTTGTCTTGTTCTAATAGATAATTTTTTCCTCTTAAAAACAAACAGCAGCCCAATTACTTTACTATATGTACTGACATCCTACACTTGTTGTAAGCTGGAAACATGCCAATCATTCAGGTATGAATATAAGTGATATTTTCTTTATTATTTGAAAGTTTGGAAAACAGGTAAAAATAATTCTTATCAAATTAATGCAAAATTACAACATAAATGTTATCTGGTTAAATATCCTATCCATAATTGGACTCATTCTAAACTTGATTTAAAGTAATGATGGCTCCTATTGCATGTTTTCTTGAAACAAACCATATGCTTATTGTTGAAATTCGAAATGTTAGGTGTCAACATTTCTTTTTAATTATAATTTTCTAAAAGTATATTTTCAACAATCAAAATGAGATAATGCTAATCAAGGGAAAATTCATAGTCTTATAGTATCACAAGACTAAAGGATGCTTTTGGCTATTCTGGGGATTTGATGATAATATGACCTACATTTTGCTTCAGGGTATTAATCCATTGAAAAACATTAGACTCTCAGAAAGGTTGAGGCACATATTGTAAGGCTGTAGCTCTAGGATTTAGAAGTACTTTTTTTTTTTACAGAGAAGCATAGGTGAGTGGCTTGTGGTTGCAACCTGCATAACTCTTCTGTGTTTACAACTGGAGCTATTACAAAGTTTGCCTCTTGTACTCATTGTGGGAAATATTGAAATGTATTTCTCAAACCTCTTTTCTTCACTAAAGTGCTTCTGGATCTTTTCCAAATAGTGCTTATTGAGTTTATGCAGCTAAATAACAGGTGATAATCAGTGCCAAGAGAAAGACAAAGACAAGATCCAGGAGACAAAGTGGAGATAGGTCCTTAAGTGACATTTTTCCTCATCACATTCTGTTAGATAAGCAGTAGTATTTTACACAAAGCCTTATATGAAATTATCTCTGTCTAGCTTATTGAAATTGCCTCCTGCCATCATTCCTCAGACACCCTAAAGTTTGTCATTTACTCACTTGCTCAACAAGTGTTTATGAGCATATAGAAATAATGAATGAACATACATCATTGAACAGGCCAAATGCCTGTCTTAATGGCATTTATTTTCTAGTTTTGGGGGCGGGTAGGCCAGATATAAATTAACATCTAAATTACTAAGTAAAATAATTTCATGTAGTAGTAAATGCTGATAAGAAAATAAATATAGGATAATTAAATAATGAGTTCCTAGATTGAGGAATGGATGTGCGCCTTTCAAGGAGATGACCCATGATTGAAATCTGAAAAGTAGAAAAGAGGCAGCCTTGAGATATGTGAGCAGAATCTGTGGAAAAAGTAAAACAGCAGAGAAGTCCTGGGGTTGAAATAATGTTGCCACATCCAAGAAATATATATAAAAGAGGCTCATATGGCTTAAGTATAGGTGGGTCTAGAGAGTTTGAAAAGACATGTTATGTAGATGCAGGTATATGGTGCATGGATGTTGGTATCAGCATTGTCTGAGAGCTTATTCTTGGTACCCACTCAAGACCTACCGAATTAAAATCTGGGCCTGTTCCCAGGAATCTATGGTTTAACAAGCTTTCCCAGTGATTTGTATGCATCATAAAGTTTGAATTAGCACTGGTATATGTACAATTCTAGGAGTGATTATTTAGGTGATGGTATTGATTTGGGGTTTACTATAATTTAAGTAAGCACTCTATCCAGAGGAGTTATAGCAAGAATACTGTGTAACTTAAAAAAACAATGTGGTTTTTGTAGACAAGGAAGAAGAAGAAGAAACACCAGTTTGAAGACAATTGCAATATGGTAATTAAAAATGATTTGGGCCTGGACTAAGCTGGAGCCAGTGATGAAAAATAAAGATTATTTCTCATGAAAATATTGGAGAACAATTAGATGTTAGATAAGAAAAATATTAAGAACACGAATGTTTAAATAGTTGTAGTTAATTGAATTATTTACTGAGTGAGATAAAAATAATTAAAAGATGAACATGTTTGGTAAAAAAAAAAGAAACAGATAATCAAGAGTTCAATTATGAGTCAGTTAATTTTGAGATGATTATTATAGTATCTGATAGTATCTGAAATATGTGAAGAATGATTACAACTCAATAACAAGAACCCAACAGTCAACTTGATTTTTAAAAGGGCAGAAGAACTGAATAGATGTTTCAACAAAGAATTTATATACATGGCAAAGATACATAGGAAAAGAAGCTCCAAATCTGTGATAATTAGGTAATTGTAAAGCAAAATAATGTTATTACTGACCCACTAAATTTTTTTATGATAACAATGCTAAGTTTTGGTAAGGATATGGAACAAATGAAATTCTCATAGATTTTTATTGTGAATTCAAAATTTCTAAAGAGGAAGATGAAATTGTCTCCAAAGAAAAAAATGGTTTTAGAATTTGAATTAATTCTTATTGAGTCAAAATTATTTAAATAAAACTTTAACATATTTAGCCAAATGGCCAATTATAAGGGGTGACCATGAAATATACAAACTATTTTTTTTAGCACACAGGGATTCAGAATATCTAGTATGTACAGTCCTTCATGAGAAAAGATATTTATTTCAGACTAGAGGCCTGATGCACAAAATTTGTGCCTCTCCAATCTGAGTCCACCCTAGGGATATCTAAATGCCCTTTTAGGCCTGATTGGGCCTGAATAAGCAGTCGGACATCCCTCTCACAATCCAGGGCTGCTGGCTCCCAACTGTCCGCCTGCCTGCCTTCCTGATTGCCCCTAACCGCTTCTGCCTGCCAGCCTGACCACCCACTAACCACTCCCCTGCAGCCTGATTGATGCCTAATTGCTCCCTGGCAGCCTGTTTGCCCCTAACTGCCATCCCTGCAGGCCTGGTTACCCTAACTGCTAGGCCTGGGTCCCTTCCACCTGCCATTTCCTGCAGGCCTGATTCCCCCCAACTTCCTTTCCCTGCAGGCCTGGTCAGCCCCAACTTTCCTCCTCTGCCTGCCAAGTCACCCCTAACTGCCCTCCTATGCAGGCTTGATTGCCCCCAACTGCCCTCCCTTGCAGGTATGGTCCCTCCTAACTTCCCTCCCCTACTGGCCTGATCACCACAACTGCTCTCCTTTGCAGGCCTGGTCCTTCCCAACTGTCCTCCCCTGTTGGCCCTCTTGTGGTGGCCATATTGTGTCCATATAGGGGCAGCCATCTTGTGTATTGAAGTGATGTTCAATTTGCATGCTACTCTTTTATTAGATAGTATGCCTCTTGACTTATAATGAGGTTATGTCCCAATAAACCCACTGTAAATTGAAAATATCCTAAGTAAAAAGTGCATTTAATCCACCTAACCTACTGAGCATTATACCTCAGCCTAGCCCATCTTAAATGTATTCAAAACACTTACATTAGCTTACAGTGGCCTAAATCATCTAACATATCAGGTGTACCAGTTAATAATGCAGATTTTGTAATAAAAGAAAACACAATAATTTCAAGAGAACCATCAAAAGTGCTATATTCAAAATAATGTCCATCGCTAGCTACACATTTCTCCCATCTTTCAGGTAATTGTGGATATCATCCCAGTAGAACTTTTCTTGTTTTGAGGCAAATCATTCAGAGACCCGATTTTCCACTTCTTTGTATGTTTTGAAATGCTGCTCAGAAAGTGCATCTGTCATCAATCAAAACAAGTGGTAATCTGAAGGAGCAAGGTCTGTTGAATATGGCAGGTAGGTTAATACTTCCTAAGCAAGATATTTTAAAGTGTCTTTAACTGGTTTTAAGTGTGTGATGGTGCGTCATCATGAAGCAAAATTATTTTGTCATGTCTTCTGGAATATTCTGGTCATTTCACGATCAAAGTGTGGTTCAAATTGATTATTTGCTGTTGGTAGTGATCAGTATTAATGGTTTTACCTGGTTTTGAAATCTCATAATACACCACACATTCCTGGTCCTACCAAATGCAGAGAATTCTCTTTTTTTCTGAAGCAATTTGGCATTGCAGTCAATGTTGGTGGTTGACCTGGATCAACTCATGATTTTGTGCATTTGGAATTCTCAAAATAAATCTACTTTTCACTGCCAGTCACAATTTGATACAAAAAAGACTTTCTTTCATGCCATTGAAGCAACATTTTCCTGATGATTTTTTGCTTTCCCATTTGTCTTTCGTTCAGTTGATGTGGCACCCATTTTCCTTCCTTTAAAGTATTTCCCATTGCTTGTAAATGACTGGAAATTGTTTGCTGAGCAATGTTTAATTTTTCTGCAAGCTGTTTTGGAGTTTGAGAGGCATCTTCATCTAATAATGCTTGTAATTGTTGGTCTTCAAACATTTTCAGTTGACCTGGACGTTCTTTGCTTTCACATAAAAATCATCACTTTTAAAGTGTTTAAGCCAGGATTCACAAGTATTTTGAGATGGAGCATATTCATCATAAGCTTCCCAAAGTATTCAGTAGCATTTTTCTTCCAAATAAAGTAATGAATTAAAACTTCCTGCAAATGCTTTTTTCTTGGCACAAAATTTGACATTTTTAAGTGTAAAAATACCTATGATGTTAACACCTTCATCAAATTTGACATATGAAGTTTTGAAGCTTGCTGTCAATACAAAAATAGCATACATATCAAATCTTATATATAGCAACATATGTGTAACTCCATCTATTGAAAAAATCTGCATTATTAACCAGAACACCTGGTAAAGCCTGTATTGAATGTTTCACCTAATTTATTGAATACAACAACCCCCCCCCCCCAAAAAAAAAATGCTGGCATCAGAGTACACTGTGGAGTATGGGTTGTTTGCCCTCACAATTTTGGGACTGACTGGGAGCTGCACCTCTTTCCAGTGCCCAATATTATGAGAGAGTACCATACCCACATATTACTATCCCAGGAAATAAACAAAATTCAAACTTTGAAGTACCATTTCTACTGAATGTGTATCACTTTTGCACTGTGGTAAAGTTAAAAAAATTGTAAGTTGAATCATCTTTAAGTTGAAGACTATGTATTTATAGTTTAGCAAAAAAACAAGTAAAAGGTTTATAAAACAAAGGAGGGTTAGGGGGTCTAAGAATGACTAAGATTAGAAATAAGATAAAATCCTATGATGACAGACATGATACAGACTGGGATAAAATTAGTCCAAATTATGTACAGACATCAGAAGGGCTCCAGAAGACTATCCTAAGGAAGAAAATGAATAGTGTCATCAAAAACCTCTGTTGTATTAGGATGAATGTTGTATACAAAGAGGGGTGGAGGAAAGCAAGTACTATCATACATTATGATTGAGAGAAATGAACAAGCTTGGATCTAAAACCTATAAAAATTAGTTATGAGGTATTTATCAACAACATATTTTTTTCTTAATGATAATCAATAAACTAAATATTAATTTAAATAATAATGATCCTATATTGCCCTTCCTAGCATTTCCTTCTTCCATTTCTTAATAATGGTTGCCTTGAGTAGAGTATACTTAATGACATAAAATAATATCCATGTGTCCAGTCACAACATTTAATTACATAGGAGATAATATGTAATAGCAATGTTTGAATTTGAATGAAAACTAGAGAAAACTAGGAAGTCAATCATCTCTATAATAAAGAGCCAGGGTGTAACACCTTTTTGACCAAAGCTGGACTAGACCAGAAGTCAGTGCTAGATTGCCATGGCAACCCAAGGCTGGCTGATTCCACTGCAGGCCTGGTGCCCTAGCACCGACTGCTGAGGGGGCTGCTAATCAGGGCCAGAGAGAGGACTAAAAGAGAAGCAAGAACTGATCCATTGCCTTTGTGGCAGCTTTGGATCAGCAGTTGCCTCTTTCTTTCTCTCCTAATCTGGCCAACAGCCCTCCATTTCTCTCCAGGATTCCTCTTGGACTGCTGATCAGCCCTGCCTTTCTGATTAGGCCCCATTTATAGACTCAGAGATGCTGACTAGCATAGAAACTGACCAATCAGAACCAAATCTGGGTGAAGTGTGAGAAACCAATGGCTGCCTTTTGATGCTGACTGGCATAGAAACTGACCAGTCAGAACCAAATCTGAGGGCGTAGAGGTATTTCTGTCCAGGGAGAGTGGTAAATCTTGAGGCTAGCTCCAGCA
Organism: Antrozous pallidus; assembly: GCA_027563665.1. NCBI lineage: Eukaryota > Metazoa > Chordata > Mammalia > Chiroptera > Vespertilionidae > Antrozous > Antrozous pallidus. Next base: position 11,121,060 of record CM050511.1, read on the forward strand.
ATGGCTTTTGCAAATCTACAAAAAGTGCTCATCAGTTACACCTGAACCCTTGCTTCCAGAAGATCCTTCAAGATGGAGGATTGTAGGTGGTGAAGCAGAACCTGAGCAAAGAGGAGTTGGTAGAGGAGCTGCAGGACTGTGAAGTCCTTATCAACACAGCAGAGAAGTTCCAGGTGGTGGGCAGGGCCAGCACCAGCATGGACAATGTGGATCTCGAGGCGGCCATGTGGAAGGACATCCTGGTCATGAACACTCCCAGTTGGAACAGTCTTGTGCTGCGAAGCTCACCTGTGGGATGATCATGTGTCTGGCCAGGCAGATTCCCCAGGCGACGGCTTTGATGAAGGATGACAGATGGGACTGAAAGAAGTTCATGGGCACTGAGTTGAATGGAAAGACCCTGGGAATTCTTGGCCTGGGGAGGATCGGGAGAGAGGTGGCTGTCCGGGTGCAGTCATTCGGGATGAAGACTGTAGTGTAGGAACCTATTATCTCACCAGAGATCTTGGCCTCCTTCAGCATTCAGAAGCTGCCCTTAGAGGAGATCTCTGTGACTTCATCACTGTGCACACCCATCCCCTGCCCTCTTTGACAGGCCTGATGAACAACAGCACCTTGGCCCTGTGCAAGAAGGGCATGCTCTTGGAGGTATCATGGGTGCAGTTGGGGCAGTGTGTGGGCTCAGTGCTGGTTATGTTCATGCAGGAGCCACCTTGGGACTGCACCTTGGTGGACCACAAGAACGTCATCAGCTATTGGTGCCAGCACCAAGGAGGGCCAGAGCCGCTACAGGGAGGAGATCATTGTCCAGTTTGTGGATATGGTGAAGAGGAGAGCTCTCTCGCAGGTCATTAATGCCCAGACCCTTACTAAGGCCTTCTCTCTACACACAAAACCTTGGTAGAAACTCTGGGGACTCTGATGACAGTCTAGGCAGGGTCCCCCAAAGGGACCACCCAGGTGGTAATGCAGGGCTTTTCTGTGAAGAATGCCAGGAACTGCCTCAGCCCCAATCATTGTCAGCCTCCTCAAAGATGCTTCTAATTGTGTGGATGTGAACTTGGTGAATGCCAAGCTGCTGGTGAAGGAGGCTGGCCTCAATATAACCACCTTCCATAACCCCACTGAGCCAGGAGAGCAAGGATGCAGGGAAGACCTTGGCAGGTGACCCCTACCAGGCTGTCAACTTTGTCCAGGACACCACACCTGTGCTGCAAGTACTCAATGGAGTTGCCTTCAGATCAGAAGTGTCTCTCTGCAGGGGTCTTCCCTGTTTCTGTTCTGGGCTCAGCCCTCCAACCCTGCCATGCTGCCTACCATGATTGGACTCCTGGCAGAGGTAGGCATGCAACTGCTATCCTACCAGACCTTGGTGGTGTCTGATGCGGAGACCTGGCACATCATGGGCACCTTCTCCCCGCTGCCCAGCCTGGATGCCTAGAAGCATCATATGCCTTTCAGTTTCATTTCTGACCTTGGAGCTCACCAGAACCAGCTTTGGGGGCTTTGTGATCAACATAAACAGGTTAAATTCCCAGGACTGACACCACTGATGTGGTCTTAACCCTGTAATAACCATTTAATAAATAGCCCATCCTCGCAAAAAAAAAAAAAAAAAGAACCAAATCTGGGTCACCTGTGAGAAGCCAATGGCTGCCTAGGAGGAAGAACTTTTGATGCTGACTGGTATAGAAACTGACCGATCAGAATAAAATATGGCCAGCAGGGTAGGACAGTTGTGGGTGAGATTAGGCCAGGAGGGGAAGGCAGTTAAGAATGAGATCAGGGGAGGGAAGTTAGGGGCAATCAGGCAGGCAGTCAGGTGAGTGGTTAAAAGCCTGTGGTCCAAGATTGTAAGAGAGATGTCTGATTGCTGTTTTAGGCCCAATCAGGCCTAAACCAGCAGTCAGACATCCCCCAAAGGGTGTCTGATTACAGACGGTGCAGGCTGGGCTGAGGGAACCCTCCTCCGTGCATGAATGTTTTGCACCATACCACTAATTTATATTATAAAAGGCCATTGGCAGTAACACTGTAATGCTGTAATGACCAAAGAATTGGTCACCAGGAGGTGCATTGATGGGTCTTGCCGTGCAGCGGGTCTGGGGTCCTGCAGTATCACAGTGGGTCTGGGGTCCTACAGCAGTGTGGAGGGCCTGGGTCTCACACGATATCATGCACTGGGCCTCTAGTTACATAATACAAATTCTTTAGTATATATTCTTAACATGGAAATAAAGATATTAATCAGGGCTAGGTCAGAGAATCAGTGTCACATACGCATGCAGGTGTGTATGTATACATTATGTACATAATATAAATGATTTTCAAGGGCCTGGCTAAGAAATGCAAAAGTCTAGAGGGCAAGACATAGAAGAAGGAATATTGTAACAGTTTGAAACCCTATGAGCATGAATTCAAATTTAGAATCTCTCTTCAGTGCATGGAAGTAAGACAGTCTTATCTGTACCTAGCATAAAATAACCATTGCAGTATCATTGCATTATATTTGCCATATTTGATTAATTAGAAAAAAAACATAGTTTTGTGAAAGTGAAACACCCAGTTAAATATCCAGTCATTTAAATATCCTTTTCAAAAAGATTTGTATTTTAGAATTTATGTACTATATCTCTTATCTCTGTAAATTAAAGCAGAGAAAAAGGTGGTTAAGTGATAGAAACTACCAGTACAATTACTGATACTGAAAAATAAGCACCATAAAAGTGTAAAATCTAATTTTTCTCTTGGAACATCTCCTTCGGACTATTCACTCCTAATCCACTTCAAGTTGTAATGAATAGAATAATAAGCACCCCATAATAATTCACTATTCATCAAGAATAATAAACCACTTAGTATAACAAGGCTAAAATAATAAGCTGATGCTTAAATCATGAATAAGGAAAGGGAGAGTGTCAGAGGATTTGAGATCATTGCTATTGTGAGATACTAACTCCCTTGATGTATTGAATTCCATATTAACCTACTCATCAACCCACCCTGCTCAAAATCACTCCATGTGGTTTGTAGACCAACTGTGTCAGACTCACCTAGAGTGCTTGTTACAACAGTCAGAGAGAGGAGATTCCCAAGGTTCTGATTTAACTGGACTGATTCTTATTTAATGATTCTTATATATCTATTTCCCATTCCATCTCAATGACATTTGTTTCTGCTGGCCTTTCCACCTAGAATGAGCTGGATTTCTAACTTCTGTTAAAAATCTGCTCATCCTTTAAGGCTCAGCTCAATAGGTGATTTATTCTCTAGCCTTCTAGCATCCAATTCCCCACCCTTTTACTCACCCTGGCCAACAAGGAAGTAGAATTCAGAGAATGTTAGCAATAAGAGAGCTTAAAGATTACTTAGACCAATTCTTTGTTTTACAGATGAGGAACATAGAAGAGAGAATCTTCACTTAAAGGAAAATCTGCCTTTCCAAAGAAGTAACACTCAAGTTGCTTTTAACAAAGGAATTAAATGCATTTATATAAGAGAGTGACTTAAGTTACTATAATAAATATAGGATAAGAATGTCACTTTCAATAAGAGGTATACAGATATAAAATATAATTATGTATGTTTATCTTTATGTTATATGATAAAGGAACATGAACACTATTAAGAGGCTAAAAATAGAGGAAGGGATTTTAGTTTGTTTTTTTCTAAACCTGATCATCTATGGACTGATAACTTTCAACTTTAGAACTATTGCCCCTTTAACAATTGTGTAAATCAGTTGACTTCTCTGTGGTCCTCTTTCTTCCTAAGTATAACTATATAATATATGTTTTTATTGACTTTAGAGAGGGAGAGGGAGAGAGAGATAGAAACATCAAGGGTGAGATAAAAATCATTGATTGGCTGCTTCCTGCATGTTCTTTATTGGGGATCAAGCCTGCAACTCATGACCTAACTAAGAATTGAATTGAACTGTGACTTCCTGATTCATGCAAATATCTATCTATATCCATATATATAACTGAATGATAATTTGCATATATAAAGTAACTTTAGTAATGTATATTGAATATGTGTTCTAAATTACTGTGTACAAATATTGAACCTTAGGAAAATTGACCTCCACTTCCTCCTCAAATATTTGAAATTTCTTTGAGCATAACAGTGTAGTGAAATTACCAACATTAATTTGGTGAATAATTTTTGCCTCCTTTTAAATTATACTATTTTTGTATTCCTGAAAAAAATATGTGATTTAAAATTACCATAGGTATTTATATAACATTTAGTAACTTTGCATTTATATAATACTTGAGAACTGATGATATTTTTATTGAAAGAAAATTTATAGATAATTTTACCCAATTAAAAGTTTGACTCTCTGAGAAGGAAGCTCTTTCAATATTTTTCATATGGCTGAATATGTAGTTAAGAAATACATTTACCAAATTGTCCTTTAATAAAAAACAAAACAAAACACAGGTTTCCTTGGTAGATTTAATCAATTAAGCAGGACTAATTTCTGTAAAATTTAACACAACATCGACAATTTTACATAATAAAGAGCTAATATGCTAATTAGACCAGATGGCAGAACAACCTTCCAGAATGACCTTCTCGAGGACCTTCCAAAATGACCAGTGGTTAGGGTCACAAGGCCACGGCCGTGAGGCAGCCAAGGCTGTGAGGGCCAAGCCCCTTGCATGAATTTTTTGCATTGGACCTCTAGTATCTATACTAATAAAAGGGTAATATGCAAATTGATTAGGATGCTCTCACACAATGACTGAACAGCAGGTTTTATGGGCAACCAGGCCAGTAGATGGGGGAAGTGAGGGACAGTCAAATGACCAAATATCAGGCTGCATGGGGCAACCAGGCCAGCAGAGGGGGACAATGAGAGGTGACCAGACCAGACCAGAGGGGGTGGGGCAGTTGGGGGTGCTCAGGCTGGCACTGGGGCCCAGTTGTGAGCAACCAGGCTGGCGGGGGAGGGCAGGTAGGGGTGATCAGCCTGGCAGGGGGGACAGTTGGGGACAACCAGGCCAGTAGGAGAAGCAATATGGGCAATCAGGTCACCAGGCAGAAGCCGGTCATTAGGGGTGATCAGGCCGGCAGACAGGTGAGCCGTTAGGAGCCAGCAGTCCCGGATTATGAGAGGGATGTCTGACTACCAGTTTAGGCCCATTCCCTGGATTGGCCTAAACTGGCAGTTGGACATCTCCTGAGGGATCCTGGATTAGAGAGGGTGCAGGCTTGGCTGAGGGGACCCCCACCCACCCATGCATGAATTTTATGCACTGGGCCTCTAGTTTTAAATAAAAGGTAGCAAAAGAAAAACTTCTAGTAGATTTAAATTAAGACATTTTCCATACTTGTAACTGTCAAACATCAATCTTATTGTAAATTCTTATCTAACCCCAAACTTTTTTATTTTTGGTAGCTTCATGTATTAATGTGTCTGGGGGAAAAAAGTGTTTCCAAAATGTTGTAATGAGTGCATGGATTTCAGAAAAATGTAAAAAGCCCATTGTAATGAAATGGTAACTTTTCTGCAAACACTACAATTAGATATAAAATAACTAATAATGTCATTATTAGATGTCACCATCTAATATGACCTAAAAAGAAAAACAAATATAGTTTGTATAGCAATTAGATTGTGCTTTATTTTGTTCTCAACAAAAGTATGCTTATTTAAAGAAGTTTACTGACTATAGCTTTGGGCAAAATTCCTATGAAGCTGTGATCATAGCCAATGTAAAAAATGAGTCTGTCTCCAGCTTCTCATTGTCAGATTCCAGTAATGTAAAACTGTGCCCTGGATGAAATTCATCACTACTGCCTCCAAATCCTTAAGTAGTGCATTTCATCACTATTCACAAATATGGAAAATTCATAAGAAGATTCTGGAAATGAAAATATTTGGGTGTATCTCTAGAGATAACAGTCTGACTGGTGTAGTTCAGTGGTTTAACATCAACTTATGAAGGAAAAGGTCACAGTTTGATTCCAGTCAGGGCACAAGTCTGAGTTGAAGGCTCAATCCCCACTAAGGGGCATGCAGGAGGCAGCCAATCAATGATTCTCTGTCATCATTGATGCTTCTATCTCTCCCTCTCTCTTCCTCACTGAAATAAAGAAAAAATATATATTTTTAAAAGAATAGGTGATCATCTAACCTACCTTCATACTTTTTTCTTCCTTCATTCTTCCCTCCCTCCCCTAGTAAGAATAGTATATGGTATTGTGTATTCTAAATGCAGTCAGAGGGAAGGATAGAGTCCTTGTTAATAAAAGCAGAACCTCTAGGCATCAAGCACCTTGGAAATAGCAGGAGTTTGATAGTGACTGAACAGAGTACCTTTTGCATTGTCTGCTAGGCTCATTTTTTTGAGATCTATTTTATCTATCTATAATAATAAAAGGGTAATATACTAATTAGAACAAATGTCCTTCCAGACATCATTCCAAATGTCCTTCTGAACAAAGCTGGGTCCAGAACAAAGTCCAGGTCCTCGGGACATGCTGGCGGTGGCCAGAGAAAAGCAACCCAGGACACAGGTGACTGCCAGCGTGGCCTGAGCGAAGCAGCCCGGGTCACCAGTGCCAGAGGGAAGCCAGTGCAGGCAGCTGGGGGAGTGAAGACTACCCTTGCACAAATTTTTGTGCATCAAGCCTCTAATCTATATATATGAAAGGCTAATATACTAAGTGTCCACCTGAGCAGTCACTCTGACTTGCACTAACCACTAGGGGGCAAACGCTCACCATAGGAACTGCCATGATGCACACTGGCCATTTACAGAGAAATGGCATTGTGGACCTGGCACCCATAAAGCAACACTCAGCTTCCCCCAAGTGGGGCATAGGCACTTCCACCACCCCAGAACAACACCCCACTATATCACAGCCAATGCTGCCAAGACCCCATTGCACAAAATGTGGCCCACAGCACAGCACAGCACAGCACAGCCCAGAAATGGTGGCTGTGGGTGTCGGTTAATGACATCACATAGCAGCACCTAGATTCCTATCCCTAGCAACTAGCCTCCTTAGAGTTTCTTCAGCCCAGGAATACAACTTGCTTTACAGCCAGGTATAACCATTTTGCATTTAACCAAATGTCTGTGAAGCATTTTCCCATGCCTCATCTCATTTGATCCTCACAGAAGTCTTAGAATAGGTATACTAGTCAGAAAACAGAAATTTAGAAAGCTTAGAAACTTGACCTGACTGAAAAGAACTACGAAATGTTGGACCTTGAAAATGACTTAAGGTTTTCTCACTGCACAGAATATAGTCAAACATTGCTGCAGTTAAATATTTTACCCTTTGTTCTCCCTGTGTGATCGACAAAAATAATTAGCTTCATGTTAATATTTACTGCTGTGTTGCTGACAATAACCTGAAAGAAAAGTTGGGGTGTTTCACTGGGCTGGAAAAGTTTAGCTAAATTAGAAAGTAGGTCTAATTAAGCAAATTTATTCTATATATAAAAGGCTAAGTTGACTTGTACATGCACGATACATATAAAGCTTGGACTGGCGCCTATCGCATGTGTGTGTTTCGATCTGTAATTGTCGATCGTGAATTTGGTTGACATTTCTATTATAGAAAAAGGGTGAATAGTGATATTAAAATATTTCTTATAATTAATTTCCTTTCAATGTGCATAAATTTGTGCCTCTAGTTCAAATATAAAGTTGTATGGGCGATATAAGCTAAATCTATCTGGGGTTGGAAGTTCACAGAACAGGGGATTTGAGCTGGGTTTAGATAGATCACTGGGAATTCAAATAAAAGAAAATGAAAAGGAATCCTATCTAATAAAAGAGTAACATGCAAATGTGACTGTACCTTGGATCCTGATTGGCTATGCTACCAGCCAATCAGGAGTGGGGGGTGGGGCGTGCAGTGCACTATCCTGCCTCTCCCACCGCCTCTGCACAGCCTGGGGAACAAGCGCCATGGGCCTGGGGAGCAGACGCTGTGCTGGTGGTTCCAGCAAGCCCATGGTGCCAGTTCTCCAGGCTACTCGGAGGCATGGTAGGAAGGCCAGCCACCACCGTGCTTTGCCATGGGAGCCTGGGGTCTGAAATTGTGAAGGGCGTGAGCACAGGGTCCCAGATCACTGGTGCACGTGCGAAGGGTGGGGCCATGGGAGGCCAGTGGGAAAGACTGGCTACAGCCATGCTTCACTGTGGGTGCCGGGGGTCCCAGATTATGAAGGGCATGTGCACACGGGGGTCCCAGATCGCCATGGTGGAGGGGCCAAGGCAGAGGCCATTAGGGGTGATCAGGCCAGGAGGGGTGGGCAGTTGAAGGTAATCAGGCTGATGGTGGGGGGCAGTTTGGGCCGAGCAGGCTGGCAGAGGGGACCAGTTGCAGAGTGGTTAGCAAGCAGAGTGGTTAGGGGTGATCAAGCAATCAGGCAAGTGAGCGGTTAGGAGTGGATTGCGAGGGGATTTTCCAAGTGCCAGTATAGGCCTGATCCCACAGGGATCTCAGATTGGAGAGGATGCAGGCCGGACTGAGAGACAACCCCCACCCTCACCCACCGCATGCACGAATTTCGTGTACCGGGCCACTAGTATTATATAAAGGAGACATTTTCAAATTCAAGGAAGAGAAGAGCATTTATCTATAGAATTTAGTGCAATTGAATTATTGGATGTATTGTATTGATTGGCAGCAGATAAGATGGTTTCCAATCAGAAAAAAATGTAGTAGGTCAAGATGAAGAGTTTGGCCTTTGTTCTTTTAATGATGGAGAGCACTTACACATTTATGAGAAAGAAATTAATGAGTCCAGAATAAAGGCATTTTGTTAGTCAGTTTCCCCAAATCCCTCACAAGAAGCAATTGGAAAAATAACTATTGATGCCACCTCTTAATTTTTTAAAAAAATATTTAATTTATTCTTACTGTTCTTAAGGTTATATAATAAATACTCAGCATTTAATGCTATAATGATTTCTGCCATATAGTAGATGAAACCTGCAAATGATGATGTACTGGGTATAGATGTCAAATGTTGCTCTGGATACTATCATAGCACATAAAAGGAAATTTAATGTGCCCTTGTGGGACTAGGTAAGGATTCTAAGAAGTTTTATTCACTCTGAAACTTTAGGACTGGCATTAATTGCTTGCAATTATCTAATTATCTATGTGGAGATGTTTCTTTTTTAATCTCATAATGTATATTTAATCAGTATTTTACATACAAATAAGAGAAACTATATGATTTGGTATAGATAAACATATGAATAGTTAGTCTTTACAGTTAAGATTACGTTGCTTACTTTTATAAAACCAGATAATTAGATTCTCTTAAAAATTCTCTTAATGAGCTTCAGTTTTATTTGAGTGGCCTACAGCTTTCAACAAGAATTATTTTCTCTTCTAAAGCATGCCTGTCTATTTATAATTTTTATGAAAGGAAAAACACATTTCTTCCATGTGGCTACTCTCAATACTCTACAACAGAACTACTTCACTTTACTTCTGACACTTCTGGTCACTAAATGTTTAGGAGGAGGGTTTCCCAAATCACACAGCTTAGGTGTCCTGACTTTCTCTACCTGGACAGAGTGTCAGACTCCAAAGATTAATAGCCCAGCCATACACAACCCTCCTGCTCCTACGCACGCAGGTGCGCACAGACACCCACTTGCCCTCTCCCCACCTCAACACACACTTCAGACACCAATTACAAGTGCAGATTGCCACCTATGCTTCTGACCAACAATATATAAATCAGAAGTTCCCACATCCCCCTTCTTGAATTTTATTAATTTGCTAAAGCAGCTCACAAAACTCAAGAAAACATTTTACTTACTACATTACTACATTACTACATTTTAAAAAGATATAACTCAAGTTCCCAGTTATAAAAGTAAGTTCTGGGGGCTATAGATTATAATACTCTCTTGTACACTTGAAATTTGCTTAAGAGAGTAGATCTTAGGCATTTTTAACACACACACACACACACACACACACACACACACACACACACACACACACAAAATAGAAGTACCCAGATAGGAACAATGCATAGGGCAAGGTATGTGGGAAGAGGCATGAGCTTCTATACCCTTTTCAGGTGCTCCACTCTCCTTGCAGCACCACATGTTACCAAGCTGGAAACCGAACCCCATCTTTTGAGGGTTTTATGGAGAATTCATTACATAGGCATGATTGGTTAAATCACTGGCCATTTGGAAATAGATTCAACATCCAGCCTCTCTCCTCCTCTGAATTCAAGGGCTAGGACTGAAAGTTCCATTCCTCTAATCACAATTGGTTCTCCTGACAACCAGCCCCAACTTAAGGAGTTTTCCTAAAGTCACTCAATATAAACTCAGGAATAATTGGACTTGTATGAAAAGTAAAGGATACCTTTATTTATCCCATCACTTAGGAAATGTCAAGGGTTTTAGGAGCTCTATGCTGTAACAGGATGAAGATCAAGTATATACTAGTATTTCCTTTTTATTTTTAAAATTTTTTTATTCTTTAAAGTATTACAAATAGTAGTACATATGTTTTCCTTTCCCCCCCTATTGTCCTCCCCCAGCATCCCCTACCCCTCAGCACATGCCCTCACCTTCCCGCCCCCGCCCCAGTGTCTTGTATCCATTGGTTATGCTTATATGCTGGTACACAAGTCCTTTGGTGGATCTCTTACAGCCCCCACCCGCCACCTTCTCCTGTCTTCCTCCTGTAGTTTGACAGTCTGTTCAATGATTCTTTGCCTCTGTATCAATATTTTTCCCTGTTTCTTTTCTTTAAAAAGATCTTGCAACTGCATACTGAAAATAAATGTATAAGAACAAAAAATGTTTGAGTCTCAGTTTCAATGTCCAACTGTTCTGAGTCCCAGTTTCAATGTCAAATAGTTTCTTAGTGTACATGTCAGCAATGGTATCTGGATGGTGGAGATATGGTAACAATGCAGGTTCCACCCTCTCTGGTTTGGTCCTGGGCAACCTGCAGTGATGCACAGCTACTAACTGCTAGAATGGCAAGGTGTCATCAGCATCTTCCATCTCTGGACTGTCTTCATGGTTGGAACAGACCTGTCAGTTTCTCTTTGATCCAGGAATCCATACGGTCTTGGAATTGTTTTCTGAAAATATACAAATAAAACATACTCCCAAAAGTTAATAAAGGAATCTTTTCTGTAAATTAGACTTGGGATTCTTTTCACTTTTGCCCAAATAATTTTCCTTTGGCTTATTTTGGTGTTTTTCATGGGTATTTTTCATGAGTGCCCTGCTGTTGGCATTACAAATGGAAGTTACTTTTTTGGAGTAACTATTTTCTGGATGTAATTTACTTACAAGATATTTTTCCTTACATTATATTACCCCACTCTCCCCCTTCCTTTTTTTTTTTTTATTAATGGGGGCTTTTGGAAATTTTATATTGCAGTCTTGGTAACTTTAAATTTTAATTTTTGCACAAAAATCTGACTGCTTTAGGTTCTTTGGATGTTAGGCTATTTTATAATGAGATGATCTACTAATAGAAATTTTAGTTAATATTTTAGGAACAACTTTTTGTCCAGTACACTTGAATTTTCTTGAGTATTCACTTATTTCACTTGGTCAATTTAAATTAATCTGAAAACTTGATTACTATTTTACTGTCAAATTTAATACTCAAGCAATAATCTTAGTCTACCCTGTAAATATTAGTGGAAAGGATTATTTGCATTCTTGAGTAGGCCCTGAGCATTCCTGGTACTAGATTGAATTTAGATATAGAGCAGCTATTGCTGGCCAAGTCTCTGTCTATAACCTGGGTCCCGATCTGAGCTGTGCGTGGGAGGAGAAACAGCCATGGAGGCAGGAGACCTCCCCCACAAGGGGTGAGAGTTCAGGTCCCTGCAAGGTTAGGGAGTAAGGATCTGTGCCCCACCTCTGTTGACCTTTTAGTTCTCTCCTGTTGGCCCCTCTGTGACTGTGCCTGTCTTAGATTGTTCCTTCCCTGAGGAATCTTACCTGTCTCTGGCTAACCAGCCATCCTCCAGGGCCAAGCAGAGTGATGTGATTTTCAGTTCTATCTCCTTGATAGTCTATTCCCCCATGGCCTCCATGCCCAGCACCTGCCTTGGGATCCCCTCGCCTGCTGGCAGGGTCCCGTTAGTATTTTCTTCTTAAAATCACACATCACACATTCCTTTTTGCCTCCTCTCTGTAGGAGTATTACTGAGAGACAGAATATTGTTTTTTCTTTTCTCTTTCCAGAGTTAATTACATTTTAATAATCAAGACATTCTTTCATAAGGGGACATAGTGACTTAAGCATTCTTTGATGACTCAAATGCTGTATCAATGTAGCATTAGTAAGAATAGATAAGCTGTAAAACTGTTTTACTCAAGCAACCTGCTGAAATAATTTCTTTCCCCAGTCCAATCCTTTCTTCAGTGTCCAGTTAAGCATGACATTAAAAGAAAATGCTCATATTCACCACAGATGAGAAACAAATGATTAACATTCCCAGAATTAATGATAGCAGCAGTGTTCTTGTTTCTGCAACTTTGATTCAGCTGATATCAACAATATTGGCAGTGCCTGCAATGGCAGAAAGTGATGAACCTGTGAGAAGTTCTTATTTCTGAGTAGCACCAATGGTCTGTTGAGGGTGAGGAGACCGTTGGGTCATTTTAATCATTAATGACTGTAAATAGAAGAAAAGATTGATTTGTAAACCTCTGTTTCAGTAACAAATAGAATTAACTTCAGAGGGGTTGTGAGAAGACTGTGGAACAGACTTTATAGAAGTATGGGCAAGAGAAGAGGATGCTGAGATATTATCATGCCAAGAGCTGAAAAAATAAAGAGAGAAAATAGGGTTATCAGCGTTCAGTGAGAGTGGAAGTCATGAGGGAGTGGTTGTCTGATAGGATATATGGCCCTGAAGTGTTGTAACTTCTGTCAAAGACATAGGCTGAAGTTAGGAAGGAAATGCCTAGGCTGGTCTCCCATACTGCCCTCTTGCAAAAGCCAGCCCACAAACAGCCCAAAGAGCATAATTGGCATAGTTACTCTTCTAACACAATGAACAGAGAAATGGGAGGTCCTCTGTCTTAGTCTCTCTTTACTTCTAAAACTACCCTGTCTTCCAAGACGATGCTACTTGAGCTTTGGTATCTAGACCACTTATGAAAAAATGTTTTTAGTGCAAATCTATAGGTAAGTCTTCTATGAGCAAACCTGTATGTTTGAAGCAGGATTTTATATACTTTATATTAGATTTGTAACAGTTCTCAGCTCTCCTTTATTTTTTAAACAACTGTCAACAAAAGAAAATCAGACCCTATTTTATGTCATAAAACTCATTATGATAAATTGAGATTATTAATTTCTAGAATCAATAGATTAATTTACTTGCTCTGTTCAGTGTAGCGATGTATGTGAAATGTGTAACTATAATCCATTTTCTCTTAATTTTGTCCTTGTAAATCATATTGGTTAAAAGAAAATCTTTTTAGACACCTAGATATCAGAAATAATTTCTCTGTCCTATACAATCCTATCTAATAAAAAATCAATATGCAAATTAACCATCATTCTGCTACATCCAGAGCCATGCCCACCAGCCAATCAGGAGCAAGTATACAAATTAACCCAACTAAGATGGCTGTGGCCATGGAGAGAGCAGAGGGATTGGGTTTCCTCAGCAATGGAAAAAGCCAAGCTTCTGCAGCTCTGGCATGCCTTGGACTCCACTCAAAGCCACAAAATTTCAATTACAGAAAATAAATTAACCCCAACAAAAATGGCTGTGGTCATGGAGCAAGCAGGAGGCTTGACTCTGCTCAATGTCACAAAGTTTCAATTATAGAAGATAAATAAATCCCAGATACCAAGGTCTCTGCTTGAGTCACTGGGGGGGGTGGGGGGTGGGGCATGGCCGACTTCCAAACCATTATAGGCTCCTCACCCAGGCTGCCCCATACCTCAAGGGAACCCCCACCCTGATCCAAGACACCCTTCAGGGCAAACCAGCTGGCCCCCACCCATGCACCAGCCTCTAGCCTATATAATAAAAGAGTAATATGAAAATTGACTATTACTCCAACACACAAGATGGCTGCCCTATGTGGTCAAAGATCCTGCTCTCATGTGGACACATGATGACCAGCAGGGAGGGCAGTTGGGAGGGACCAGGCCTTCAAGGGAGGGAATCTGGGGGTAATCAAGCCTGCAGGGAGAGCAGTTAGATGTGACCAGGCCAGCAGAGGAGGGAAGTTGGCTGCAACCGGGCCTATAGGGAATGGCAGTTGTGGAGGACCCAGGCTTGCAGAGGAGAACAGTTGGGGGTGACCAGGCCTGCAGGGAAGGGCAGTTAGGGGCAAACAGGCTAGCAGGGGAGCAGTTAGGCATCAATTAGACTGGCAGGGGATTGGTTAGGGGGTGATCAGGAAGACAGGCCAGCGAGCAGTTGGGAACCAGCAGTCCTGGATTGGGAGAGGGATGTCTGATTGCCCATTTAGGCCTGAATTTGGTAGGGTCCCATATTGGAGAGGATACAGGATGGGCTGAGGGACACACCCCCTGGGCACAAATTTTGTGCACCAGGCCTGTGGTATTACAATAAATTTAAAAACTCTGTTTTTCTCATTAGTTGTATACTTGATGAAATCTTGGCCAAAAATAATATTTAAATTAACATCTGTGATTTTTTGAAAGTCTAAGCCTTCATTATATTTTTAGAAAAAAAATAATTTTTAAAATTTTAGTTATAAGTATATATATATATATATATAAAGCCAATGACCAGAATGCCATAGCAACTAGAATGACTGGTTGCTATGATGCCCAATGTGGCCAGCAAACTGGCACAATCAGGGAGTGGGGTCTGCTGGCCAACTTCCCGCAACCCCTCCTCCTGACCATCCCTGCCCCTGATTGCCCCCCATCCCAATAAGGGTCAGGGCCACCTGGCCAACCTCCTGCAGCCCCTACTCCTGCCCAGCCCCACCCTAGATAGGCTCTTCCCACTAATTGAGGGTGGGGCTGGCTGGCCAACCTCCCACATCCCTTCCCTTGGCCACTGACCCTTGATTGGCTCCCCTATCCCATTTAGAGCCAGGGCAGGCCAGCCCACTGCCCACAGACTCCCCCTAGCCAGTCTGGTCCTGATCATCCTGATCAGGGCCAGGCTGGCCAGAACCCTCCCATGCATGAATTCGTGCACTGGACCTCTAGACCATTAAATAAAAGCCTTGGTGGTGGTCACACTATCACGCCATGATGCCCTCATGCCGTCAAAATCCAACACCAGGAGGCAGACAATGATGAGGCAAAATAGGCCCTTGACATCAGGGAGAGATGGGACCTGAGCACTTAGTGTGGAGGGAATAGGACAGGCTTCATGGGAGGGAACACAGAGCAGAGCTGCAAGTGGAGCTGGTTTCACTGGTAAGGAAATGCCAGTGCTACATCCTCCAGGTTTGGAGGAGAGGGAGAATATATTGATTCCAGATTTTAAAGGGCGTTCTGAAAAATAATAAAGAGGCTCCTGAGTCCCTACCTTTCTCAGACTTGAGGTCATGGGGTGCAGGCTGAGCTCAGGGAAAACTTATTCTGGGAGACCATGGTCAGGTCACACTCAGTCTCAGACTTCAGTTTCCTGGTGAGTGTCAGGTGGCTCTCCAGGGCTTCACTCTGTTGCGAGGTTGTGGCCTCAGAATGTGGGTCAAAAGACTGAGAGCCTCCAGGTGGTTAGGAGGGCAGGGGAGGGGAGAAGAGAGCAGACAAGGCTTAGGGGACCCTACGCACACTTGGTTAAATTGTGTCATGGATCTCTAGTAACATATAAATCAGAAGTTTGCTGAATGCCCTCTGTTAGCATAGGTATTAATAAATTTCTCATTTAAGTAAACAGTTTCTATCAGCCATAAGTGAAAAGAAAATCTTGCCATTTGGGACAATATTGTTAAATCTTGATGGCATTATACTAAGTGAAATACTCAGAGAAAGACAAATCCCATATGATCTCACTTCCAAGTAGAATTTATTCCCTGAAATTCTCCTTCTCCCCAATAAAAGCTCAAAGATAGATTTGTGATTGTTAGAAAATGAGATAAAGCATGGGAAAAATGGGTGAAGGTGGTCAAAGGTACAAACTTTCAGCTTAATAAGGCATGGGGATTTGATATACAGCATAGTGACTATCTATAATAATGAAAGCATAATATACCAATTATACTGGATATCCTTTCAGACGACATTCCATATGGAAGCCATGGCAGCAGGGGGCTGAGGCAGAGGCAGTGCAGGCATGGTGGGGCCTGAGTCTCTTGCACAAATTTCATATATTGGGCCTCTAGTCCTATATAATAAAAGCCTAATATGCTAATTGTCAGATCAACCAATAAAGAGTAATATGCTAATGATATTCTAAAGCAGCTTAAGTGCTCCCTATGATGTGCACTGACCACCAGGGGCAGATGCTCCAACCAGTAGGTTACCTTATTGCTGTGGTCCAGCCAATTGGGACTGAGCAAGCCGGGCCAGACATGCCCTGAAGCCCTCTGGCAGTCCCTCCTCAGCTGGCGAACCTTCTGCATCTCTTCCCAGCCCCAATCGTGTACCTGCCTTTCCTTTTAGTTTGACAGTTTGTTCAAGGTCCTTTGGCCTGGCTTGCACCCTCACGTGATCCAGGACCCCTCAGAGGATGTCAGAGAGCTTGTTTCAGCCCGATCCTGAAGGCCAGGCTGAGGGACCCCACTGGTGTGTGAATTCATGCACCGGGCATTTAGTGGCTAATCTATCTAATAATTGGGTAATATGCAAATTGATAAGGATCCCATCACATTATGACGAGCAGCAGGCTGCATCCTCAGCAGAGGCAGATGGGTGGAGACTTGCAGCATCTGGAATAGGGGCAGGGGAGACGGGGCCCACATGGCAACAGTGGCTGTGAGCATTCCCGATGCCACTGCTGCTTGCCCAGAAGAACCACAGGCTCCTTCTGCCAAGTGGCAGCACAGCCACTCTGCTGGGAAACCTCCGCACTGGCAGCAAAGGCAGGTGAGGGAAAGTCCAAGTTCCACAGCTAAGAGCTCCTGGCTTGGCCATACCCCACCTTGGCTTCCAGGACGGGTCAGGGGTTCTGAGAATGGCATCTCCTTTCTGTGGCTCCTAAAACTCCCAAGTCACCTCCATCATCCTTCAACATTCCTCTGGTCAGAGTCAGGAATCAGAGGAGGCTTCCAGGTGTCTGCAGAAAATTTCCTCTAACAGCCAAACCCAGTGATCCAGGGCTAGAGAAAGACCTGTACCCTCCCTTGTAGCCAGGAGAACCCTGGAAGACACAGTCTTCCCATCACCAGATGAGAGCATCCAATTGGGTAAGCACAGGAAAACTTGTGGCTTATGGCTGCGGCCACTTGCCTAGGGCTGACCTGGGGCTCCAGCAAGCCACTGATGGCCACTGGCACTTGCACAGGACTGGCCCAGGGTTCTAGCAAGCTGTTGAAGGCCACTACTGCTGTGAGGGCCTGAAGCCCAGGCAATGAGGGCTGAGCGAGGTACAGGCAAGCCGCAGTGGCTGCGATGGCCAAGTCTCAGGCAGCTTTGCGGCTGGCAGTGGCAGCAACAGAGACATAATTGGGGCACCCCCTTCCTGTGATTGCAGGGTTGCCTCCAGCAGAGGGAGGACAGAGGCAGCAGCAGTGAGGGGAGTGATGGGGGCAGTGCCTTCCCCTGATCAGCTGGTCACCTCCCACAGAGAGACCAGACTGCAGCTTAAGCCCACTCCCCAAGGGCCTGAGCTGTCAGTATAACAACCCCTGAAGGCTCCTGGATTGTGAGAAGGAGCAGGCCGGGCTGAGGGACCCCCCCCTCACCAGTGCACAAATTTTGTGCACCAGGCCTCTAGTAATAATATATTGTGAATTTGAAAATTTCTAAGAAAGTATGAGATCTTAAAAGTTATCATTACAATAAAAAAATTGTACCTGTTTAGTAATGGTGTTAAGTACACTTATTATGGTGATAATTTCAAAATGTAAAATCACATTGTACCCCTAAAACTAATATAATGCTATATGTCAATTATATCTTTTTTTTAATGAACAGCTTCTAGTTGTCCATTTAACATCTCCACTGGAAGTCTAAATATGAACTTAGAGTTAATACTTCAAAAATGATTCCATCATCTATTCCATAAGCACATCCTTCTCAAAACAGACTAGAAATAGATTGGAAATTATGAATAATAATTTAATAATAGCTTCAAAGTCTTTCGATTTTTAGTTAGTCTTTTATATCTCTGTCATGTAATTAAACCATCAAATGCAATGACTATGGCCTTGTTTAGATACAAAGAAATAAGCCTAGTGATTGGATTAATATACTGCACTAGATTTTATTTATTCTTATTGTTTTGCTGATAGTGTATTTTTTTCTGTGCAGAAGTTTTTCATTTTAATGCAATCAAATTTGTTTATTTTCTCCTTAGTTTAATTGGCCTAGGACAGTGGTTGACAAACTGCGGCTCTTGAGCCACATGTGGTTCTTTGACCCCTTGAATGTGGCTCTTCCACAAAATACCATGGCCTGGGCAAGTGTATTTTGAAAAAGTGGCATTAGAAGAAGATTAAGTTTACAAAATTTGGCTCTCAAAAGAAATTTCAGTCATTGTACTGTTGATATTTGGCTCTGTTGACTAATGAGTTTGCTGACCACTGGCCTAGGAGCTGTATTGGTAATGATATTGCTATGACATATATATGATATTTTTCTGCCTATGGATTCTTCTAAGATTTTTATGATTTCCCATCTTAGGTTTAAGTCCTTTACCATTTTTAGTTTATTTTTTGTATATGGAGTAAGTTGGTGGTCTAATTTTATTTTTTTTTGCATGTATCTGTCCAATTTTCCCAACACCATTTATTGAAGAGACTGTCTTGACTCCATTGCATACTCTTGCCTCCTTTGTCAAATATTAATTGAGCATAATGGCTTGGGTCCATCACTGGGTTCTCTGATCTATTCCATTGGTCTATATGTCAATTTTGTGCCAGCACTAGACAGTTTTGAGGTCAGTGGATTTGTAATATTGATTGATATCTGGTATTATGATCACTACAACTTTGTTCTTCTTCCTCAGGATTGCTGCTGCTATTCGGAGTCTTTTGTTTTTAAATCACAGATGAATTTTTGTAGAGTTTGTTCTAGATCTTTGAAATATGCCATAGGTATTTTAATGGGGATTTAATTGAATTTATAGATTGCTTTGGGTAGTATGAACATTTTAATGAAATTGGTTTTACCAATCCACGAACACAGTATATTCTTCCATTTGTTTATGTCTTTCTCTATTTCTTTTTTCAATGTCCTGTAGTTTTATGAGTACAGGACTTTTACCTCCTTAGTTAAGTTTATTCCTAGCTATCTTACTTTTTGATGTCATTGCAATGGTAAATGAGATTGTTTTTTAGTTTTTTTTTCATGAGTTCATTATTGGTGTATAAAAAAGCCGTAGATTTTTGGGTGTTACTTTTGCATCCTGCTATATTGCCAAATTAATTTAAGTCCAGTAGTTGTTTTATGGAGTCTTTAGGGTTTTCTATGTACAATATCAAGTCATCTGCGAATAATGAGTTTTACTTCTTCTTTTATTACAGTTTGGATGCCTTTAATTTCTTCTCCTTATCTGATAGCTATGACTAGTACTTCCAGTACTATGTCGTACGGAAGTGGTGAAAGTGGGCATCCCTGTTTTGCTCCTGTTCTTAGGGACAATGGTTTCAGTGTTTGCAAATTGAGTATGATGTTGGCTATAGATTTGCCATATAAGGCTTTTATTATGTTGAGGTCTGATCCCTCTATTCTCACTTTGCTGAGAGTTTTTACCAAGAAAATGGTTAGATTTTGTCAAATGCATTGTTTTGTTTTACATCAACTGATATGATTATGTGATTTTTGTCTCTCAATTTATGTTATGTATCATGTTTATTGAATTGAAGATATTGGATCATCCTTGCATCACCGGAATAAATCCTACTTGTTGTATGATCTTTCCAATGTAATGATCAATCCAATTTGCTAAGATTTTGTTAAGGATTTTAGCGTCTATCTTCATCAGAGATAATGGACTGTAATTCTCTTTATTTGAGGTGTCCTCATCTGGTTTTGAGATTAGGGCCATAATGGCAAACCTATGACATGCGTGTCAGCACTGACATGCTCAGCCATTTTCAATGACATGCAGCTGCATGCGGTCGCAAACAGAGAAGTATGGGGCTGCATGCCAAGAAGGACATTTCATCCTCGGTTACTGCACAGTGTAGCTAAGGTTGAAGCACTTGCAGTAGTGTAGACACTCTGTGCCAGAGGTCTGTAGGCCAAAACAACAAAACTCGAGCATAGAACTTCTAGTTCTGGGACTTCCAGTTAGGACATTAGGGGATCTTTGACCTCACTTCCAGCCAGTGGAAGCAGCAGAACGCCGTGGGGGATGCATCTCGGGAGCCCTGTGATGGCCATTACCAGCAACCACATAACCACAGCAACCATCATCCAATCTACTGTTCAGAGTGTTGTGGATTTCTAATTGACCATTATTACTGAGATTAAGTGAGGGGGAGGCTAGGAGAAGCAAGGGCATGTGCTATAGGTACCATTTCCCACCATTAGAAACAGCAGCAGCATTCTTAATTTATATAAGGAATGTCATTTTGCACCATAGTGCAGACTCCATTTCACCACTATTACTGTTGTGCATCCTTATGAACCCCTATTTCTGCTTATTAACCCTGCCCATTCCTAAAAGACAGTTACATGTGCCATCTTGTAGTAAGTTAGGCTAGTTAACCCCTATTTGCCTACAGGGCTAAACAGGCTATCTATAATTCTATCTTCTGTCACTGCCCCCCTGATGGAGAACCCAAAAAATAAAAAAAACAAGGGTAAGTAAAGAAAGTGGTAGTAGCAGTAGCCAACCATTTCAAGAGACATGGACCAAGATGTATGGCATTATAGAAAAAAATGGCAGATCATTTTGTGTTCTATGTACTGAAACAGTAGTAATCAGAATGTGGAATATAAATAGACATCTTGAAACTAATCATTCCCAGCTCTTGAAAAAAGTGATGATGAAAGGAAGGAACACATTTCCAGGCAGCTACACCTTGATAAGAGCCCTCTAATTCCAACCTTAAATTTATAAAAGGCTCTGCAAATTTAACATCTGCAAGTTTGAGCATTACTCACTACATAGCTCAGCATGGAAAAGCACTCAGTGAGGGAGAATTTATTAAAGAGAACTCTCCTAAGATATGCACCAATTCTCTTTCACGATATGCAGAATAAAGATGCAATTATTAAGAGAATGTCTGAGTTAACACTTAGTAGAAATATCATAAAAGACCAAATAATGAGACTAAACACAAACATACAACATCAATTAAAGAGAGACATAAGTAATTGTAAATATTTTTCAATCTCTCCTGATGAAAATACTGATGTCACATCACATGCTCAGTTGGATATTATTGGTCAATATTCTGATGGTCTCACAATGAGAAAAGAGTTGATAAAGTTAGTATCAGTGCCAAGAAGTACATCAGGAAGTGAAATATGTAAGGTTGTTATACAAACATTCCGTGACCTAAGCATTGATATCTCTAAAGTTGTGTAAGTGACGACAGATGGGGCACCAACCATGATGGAGAAAAAATTCAGATTTATCAAATTGTTTACGGAAGCTATTGGACATCCGATTGTGCCTTTTCATTGTATTATGCACCAGGAGGTATGTGCCAAGGCAGGATTCACCGACTGAAACGACTTAATGTCAGTTGTTATAAAAATAGTTAATTTAATAGCTGCTTGCCCCCTTCACAAGCGAGAATTTTCTGCACTTTTACTGGAGGTTGATTCCACCTACAGTGGACTGCTGATGTACAATAATGTAAGATGGCTGAGCCGAGGCAAAGTTCTTGAGTGCTTTGTGGAGTGCTTTGAAGAAATTAAGGTATTTCTTGAGCATAAGGATCTGGAAAACTTTTCTCAGCTCAATGATGATAAGTGGGTCAACACCTTGATATTTTTTTACAGATCTCTCTGTTCATATTAATGAACTGAACTTAAAGTTACAAGGTTTTGGCAAAAGTATTGACATTATGTTTAGATACATAAAACCTTCTGAAAGTAAACTTAAAATTTTCAAGCGAGATGTAGAAACTAAAACTTAAAAGTATTTTCCTCGAGTAACAAAGTATTTTGAGAAGGCCCGTGCAGCTATACAAAATGAAAAGGAACCCTTGCATATAAAGTACTAGCATGTTTCAGACTCGTTACTTGACCAGTTCATGATAGATTTAATCAATTTAGAAGCCTAGAACAGACCATAAAAATAATTAAGTATCCTGATGTAGCAGTCTACAGTAGTTTGGAATTAAATGGTTTCCAATGGATGCAAATTGATGATTTGGAGATGCAACTGGCAGAATTTCAAGACAGCATCTGGGCTCAGGTGTTTGTCAACTTGAGGTCAAAGCTTGAGAATCTGGAAAGGTGCTGCTTGGAGAATCAAATCAAGGCCACTATGAACAGGAAATTTGAAGTGCCTGGAACCGATTACCAGACACTTTTAGCACCCTGAAAAATATAGCAATGGGCTTACTCACAATTTTTCCCTCCATGTACCTTTGTGAGACCTTATTCTCAGTGTTAAATAATATCAAAACCAACAAAAGAAACAGATTGAGAGATGAAGTTAGTAGGGCTTGCTGGGGCTTGAAGTGTACAAAATACCAACCTTCAATTGAAGGTTTAACCAATGAAATTCCACAACAAAAAAGTCACTAATAGGCAGGTTAGTTAAAGAATCCCCCTCCTCACTTATCTTAGTTCACGGCACCCCACACAAGTTAAATAATATCAAGACCAACAAAAGAAACTGACTGACAGATGAACAAAGAAGTCACTAAGCAAGTAAGTTAAATAATTAGTTTTTGGTTTATTAAATACAGTTATATATTACAATTATACATTTTTTGTTATTTAAACTATAAATATCACAAAATTATGTTTTTTTTCTTGAAGTGACATATCACCCAAATTATGCTCATTTTTGTGGCGAATTTTGACACACCAACCTGAAAAGGTTGCCCAATACTGGATTAGGGTAATACTGGCTTTATAGTAAGAGCATGGAAGTGTGCTATCCTCTTGAATTTTTTTTTGAATAATCAGAGGAGGATTGGTTTTAGTTTTTCTTTTAATATTTAATAAAACTTCCCTGTGATGCTTTCTGGACCAGAGGTTTTGTTTCCTGAAAGTGTTTTGATTACTGCTTCAATTTCATTAATAGTTATCAGCTTATTCAGGTGTTTTTTTTTTTACTTGTTCTTGATTGAGTTTTAGAAGATTGTATTTTTCTAGGAATATATTCATTTCATCTACATTGTCCAGTTCATCAGTGTAGAGTTCTTTGTGGTGTTTTTTAAATTTATTTTTGTTTCATATATTTTTATAGATTTCAGAGTAGGGAGAGGAAGAGACATATAGAAACATCCATGATGAGAGAGAACCATGGATCGACCTTCTCCTGCATGCCCCATACTGGGGATCAAGCCTGAAACTTGGGCATGTGCCCTTGACTATGAATCAAACCCAGGACCTTTGAGTCTGCAGGATGATGCTCTATCCACTGAGACAAAATGGCTAGGGCTGCAGTAGTATTTTACAACTAGAGGCCTGGTGTGCATGGGCTGGGAGTCCCTCAGCCTGGCCTGCACCCTCTCCAATCTGGGATCCCTTGAGAGATGTCCAACTGCCATTTTAGGCCCAATCTGGCAGTCAGACGTTTCTCTCGCAATTTGAGACTGGTGCCACCTAACTACTCATCTGCTTGCCTGCCTGATCACCCCTAACCACTCTGCCTGCCTGCCTGACAGTCCCTAACCACCTTTGACTGCTGGCCTAATTGCTCTTAACTGCTCCCCTGCCCGTCTGATCATCCTTAACTGCCCTTCCAGGCCAGTCTGGTTGCCCCTAATCACCTCTGCCTTGGCCACTGCCGCCATGGCTTTGTCCAGATAGATGTCCAGTCTAATTAGCATATTTTCCTTTTGTTAGTATAAATCCTTTGTATGTCTGTGGGGTTGGTTGTTACTTCACC
Source organism: Antrozous pallidus (assembly GCA_027563665.1). Classification (NCBI taxonomy): domain Eukaryota; kingdom Metazoa; phylum Chordata; class Mammalia; order Chiroptera; family Vespertilionidae; genus Antrozous; species Antrozous pallidus. Next base: position 11,145,181 of record CM050511.1, read on the forward strand.
TCTTTCATTTCTGATTTTGTTTATTTAGGTCCCCTCTCTTTGTTTCTAGGTGAGCCTGGCTAGAGGTTCATCAATCTTCTTTATCCTTTCAAAGAACCAACTCTTGCTTTTATTGATCTTTTGTATTTTTTGGTCTCTATATTGTTTATTTCTGCTCTAATCTTTATTATTTCTTTCCTTCTTCTTATTCTGGCCTTTTCTTATTCTCTTTCTAATTCTTCAAGTTATAGGGTTAGATAATTTATTACAATTTTTTTTGTGGTAGGCTTGTAGAGCATTGGACTTCCCTCTCAGGACTGCTTTCACTGTGTCCTGTAGATTTTGGATTGTTGTGTTTTCATTGTCAATTATTTCCAGGATGCTTTGTATTTCTTCTTTGATCTCTTTGGTAACCCAATCATTGTATAATAACATGCTATTCAACCTTGAAGTGCTTAATTTTTTTCATTGCAGTTGATTTCTAATTTTATGCCATTGTAATATGCGAAGATGCTTGATATGATTTCTATCTTGTTGAATTTGAAGAGATTTTCCCTATATCCCAATATGTGGTCTATCTTTGAAAATGTCCCATGTGCACTGAGAAGAATGTATATTCTATAGCTTTGGGATAAAATGTTCTGAAGATATCAATGAAATTTATCTGATCTAGTGAGACATTTAGGGTTGATGTTTCTTTGCTGATTTTTTTGTTTAGAGTATTTATCCGGTGATGTTAATAGGGTATTAAACTCCCCTACTATGATTGTGCTGCTATTGGTTTCTCCATTGATATCTTGCAGTTTTATTATGTACTAGAGGTCTGATGGATGAAATTGGTGCACAAGGGTTGGGGGAGTGTTCCTTAGCCCAGCCAACATCCTTTCCAATCTGGGACCCCTTGAGGGATGTCCGACTGCCCGATTAGGCACAATCCCATTAGGATCGGGCCTAAACGGGCAGTCTGATATCCCTCTCACAATCCAGGACTGCTGGCTTCCAACTGCTCGCCTTCCTGCCTTCCTGATTGCCCCTAACTGCTTCTACCTGCAAGCCTAATCACCCCCTAAACATTCTCCTGCCAGCCTTATTGATGCCTAATTGCTCCCCTGCCAGCCTATTTGCCCCTAACTGCCATCCCCTACAGGCCTTGGTCCCCACTAAGAGCCCTTCTATGCAGGTCCAGTCACCCCCAACTTCCTTCCTCTGCCAGCCTGGTCACCCCTAACTAGCCTCTTCTGCAGCTTAATCGCCCCCAATTCTTCTCCTCTGCTGGCCATTTTGTGGTGGCCATCTTGTGTCCACATGGAGAAAGGATCTTTGACTACATGGGAGCAGCCATCTTGTGTGTTGGAGTGATGGTCAGTTTGCATATTACTCTCTTATTAGATAGGATAGAGGCCTGGTGCATGGGTGGGGATTAGCTGGTTTGCCCTGAAGGGTGTCTAAGATCAGGTTGGGAGTTCCCTTGGGTGTGGGGTGGCCTGGGTGAGGAGCCTGTGGACCACCCCCATGTGTACACAAGATGACCACCACAATATGGCCAACAGGGGATGGCAGTTGTGGGTAATTAGGCCAGCAGGTAGGACACTTAGGGGCAACCAGGCCTGTAGGGGAGGGCAGTTGGGAATGACCAGGCCAGCCAGGGAGAACAGTTAGGGGCAATTGGGCCAGCAGGGAAGCAATTAGTTGTTGATCAGGCTGGCAGAGAAGTGGTTAAGGGGTTATCAGGCTGGCATGCAGAAGAGGTTAGGGGAAATCAAGCAGGCAGGCTGGCATGCAGTTAGGAGCCAGCAGTCCTGGATTGTAAGAGGGATGCCTGACTACCAGTTTAAGCCTTGGGATGTCATACCTAAACGGGCAGTCTGACATCCCTCGATGGGTTCCTGATTAGAAAGACTACAGGCTGAGCTCAAGCACACGCCACCCCATGCAAGAATTTTATGCACTGGGCCTCTAGTCTACTGTTGAAACTTTCCATTGTGCTGTTTATTGCAGCTATTTCATTTTTCCTTTCTCCTTGATTTTTCGTTATTTACTCTTGATTCTTGCAAATGTTGGAATTTTCTTCCATTCTTTTCAGCATCCTTATAACCATTGCTCTCAACTCTTTCTCTGACAAATCGCTTGCCTCCATTTTGTTTATTTCTTTTTTTGGTGATTACCCTTTTTCTTTCCAATGGGGATTATTTCTTTGTTTCCTTCTTTTTGCTGTTCCTTTCTGATTGTTTCTATGTATTAGATCAACATCTATGTCACTTATTTTTTTTTGAGTTTGGTTTCTATAGTAGACATTTTGTGGGACCCAGTGGTGCAAGTCTTTTGGGCTGGGTACTATAAGGATGCCCCCTACTTGGGATATTTGGGTTCTCTTGGTTTAGTTGGGTCTTGAGTGTTATTATATCATCTGTAGATGGAATATCCTCTTTGGGTGTCTGGTTGTGTGGCTCCCTCTCCACTGCATTGAACAAATAGCATAAAATACAACACAAGAATTCACAACACAAAGGGAATAAAACATGAATGTACTCATGACACCAGTAACCCCAATAAAAGTGACCACTAGAGAAAAGAGAATTAGAAGAGAGATAAGAGAGCAAAAATGATATAAGAAAAGGGGAAAAAAGGCAAGAGAAAAAAGATAAAATAGAAAGAAGGAGAACAAATATATGGGAAGAAAATATCACAAAACAATTCAATAAACCAAAAAATACAAACAACAAACACCCAGAAGAAGGGGGGTGGGATATGTAGAGCAGAGCTTATGTACAGAAAGTAAGGTTAAGGAATTGAATGAATAGGGGAAGGACCACACTTCAGTATAGAGGAGGCAGAAAGTGAATGAGTGGATAAGGAGTAAAGGGGAAGGGAGAAACACACCTAAATAATCAATAAGTAAAAAAATTAAAAGATAAAACAAAAGTTTTTAAAAGAATTTGTCTATCACTTGACTTATCTATTTTTAGAAAAGGAGAACAGGAGAGAGAACAGATAGGATTGAGTTTTTGAGTTAAACTAATTAAAAAATTAAGAGAAGAAGAGAGCAAGAGAGGAGAGGAATAACAAAAGCATAAAAATTGACTAGTGAAGAAAGAGAAAAGAGAAGTGTTCATGGACTTGGAGCAGGGAGAAGAAATTAGATATATGACTAAGCCAATAGAGACTACAATAATAATAACACATCAATAAAGCAGATAAAGAAAATTATTTTTAACAAAGGGCAAAAAGAAAGAAAAAATAAAAATTAAAGTGGGGACAGGAGAAACCAGGATGAAAAGGAAGAAGTGAGAAAGAAAAGGGTGGAAATAAAGAAAAAGAGATGATAAAGTATAATAATAATAAACAAATAAATAAAATAATGAAAAGTAATACAAAAAATAAAAGATGAACAAAAGAAAAAATAAAAGAAAAAATTAAAGAAAAAATAGAAAAGTGAAGTGTCATTTTGTTCGAGTATTAATGCCCCATGAGGGCTGGTTTAAGAACACACTCTTCTGTTCTGCCTGCCACTTCTCAGTTTCCTTTTAGGTATTCAGCACTGTGTTGGAGTTCCAGATGATCCACAGCTCCTCAGTGTCTGTCACCACAGCCTTGACTGCAGGCAGGTAGAACCAATCTGCCCACTTAGCCTGTCTGCCTGCTGTCAGTCTTAATTACTTAAGAGCCTCTTTCTGACAGGACTTTAAGTGGGGGTGGTTCAGTATTGTTTTCTGGGACCTAATGACACCTCCTCAACCTAGTTCCTGAGGGCTCCTTGAGGCTATTCAGAATCTTTGTTCCCTCTGCTATCTCTTCAGGGGAAAAATTGCTGCTTAGGTTGGAAGGTCCAGAATATCTCAGTGACGGACTTGCAAACACCTCTCCCTGTCCTGTTCCCTCCATAGCCTCCACAAATCTGCACCTCCACCTGCACCACAGCCTCCTTGAGTGTTTGTAATTGTAAGGTAATATGTACTGGGTTTAGCAAATAAAAGCAAAGACAAAACAGAGGCAAAACAACTGCACAACTGTGAATTTCTAACTCCCCAACCCAACACTGCGGGGGGCTTGGGCAGCTCTTCAGGCTGCCTTTCTGGGTACAGCCTCTTATGGCTGTGAGCTTAGATCTAGATTCCCCGGCTGCCAGTAGCCCTGTGGATTTCCCTTCCACAGTCAGATGTTACATGTGTCCCCAAGGGATGTGGAACTGATGTTACACATCTCTCTGTCTTCAGCCCAGATCCCTGAACCTACCATTCTCTAGGCACCTGCCACCTTTTCCAGCTGCAGACTGACTCACCAGCCATGTCTCATTTGCCAGTTCCAGGTGGATATTATGCATTTAGTTGTTTCTTCTGTCTAGTCCAGGTAAGAGCTCAGGACACATCTACCTATTCGGCCACCATTTTGTGTATCCTCCATTTTAGGGTTTTCTTGAAAAAAATATACAAAATGCTAGGCTCTTCCAAAATACACTGTAATTTTACATCAAGAAAAGCTCTACATTATTTTCTGGGCTATTCCACATACTCAATGTGTGTGAGAGTGTGTGTGTGTGTGTGTGTGAAGTCAGATGATAGAGACAGAGATACATAGAGAGAAATAAAGATAGAGATAGAAACAGAGACAGAGATAGATACAGAGATAGAGACAAAGAAGCTCATGGCACCAACAGTCTTTGGGGTTTGACTCTATATGGTTATGAGGAGTTAAACAGTTCCTTTGTCTCTTGCAATATCTGTGCCTATGTTGGATCTCAGACTCTCAGTACCATTTGAAGTGTTCAGGGACACATATTTATATTGGATCAGGTATTCAGGGAGATTAAACTCAGTAAAATCATGGAAGGTATCACTCAGACTGGTAGATGCTGATTTATTGATTTAAAATTGTGCACCATTTCTTTGTGTGTGATCTTGGGCAAGTTACTTAACCTTCTTAGCCTCCAGTTCTTCAGATGACAGGCTAAGTAAATGTGCCCTGTGAGAGAGAGATTGAAAGTCTTTGTTAGTAGTTGACAGAAAATATTTCCTATGGAACACATTCCATAAAAATGCATTCCTAAGTGTTTAAAGACAAATACCTAAAAAATACCAGAAGCTAAACACTCTCATGTACAGTTGGGTTTTAAATAAATAAAAAAGAGAGTAATTAAATGTTTATTATAGGAAATATTGAGATAGCAGTTTCTGCATACCTTCTATCATACTGACCAGGATTTATTTATCAAATTCTCTTTAAAAATATTTATTTATTATTTTATTTTTTTCTTGTTTTTAATTACACTTATTGGAGTGACATTGGTAAATATGATTATATAGCTTTCAGGTATGATTTCTATAAGGAAGAAGCAAATACCACTTGTTCTGTGAGGCTAAGGACCCATAGTCTTACTTCATCTCTGTTAATATTGTTAGACTTAACCATGTTGAAAGAATAAAAAAGGGCTATTGGTATGTTTATTTACACATATGTACAGGGTATCCAAAAATGTATAAAAGCTGATAGCTATTAAATTAAAATGAAATGCATTTTAATAAACACTGCCTTTATATTCAAAGTGTGTATACATTTTTGTAACAAAATATACATATTTATTATGTAGTTTTCTATTCCATCCTATATAATAAAGAAGAAATTTGCTAATTGATCCTCATGCTGTCACAAATATGGTGGCACCCACAACCAATAAGGAGGGAATATGCTAACTGACTGCCTCCCCTCAAAGATGGTAGCACCCATAGCCACAAGATTGCGGCATCCAGTCCCCTTAGCCCCACCAAGGTGCCTGCCTCTGGAGTCCCCCAGTCCTCTCAGCCCTCCAGCCACCCAAGGCTGGCCGAGGTGCAGGAAATCTTGGATTGCAGCTGCCCAGCCTGCAATCCTCGCCCGAGGATACAGGCAAACCTTGAATGGTGGCTGCCCAGCTCCCCAGGGCCACCTGAGGCTCAGGTAACCAGGGCTGGCTGAGTCTTGCACTGCTGGCATTGGCAGCAGCAGAGGTGTGATGAGGTGTTGCCTTTGCTTGATTGCCAGGTTGCCTCCTGCCCCTGAGGGCTCCTAGACTGTGAGAGGTGGCAGGCTTGGCTGAGGAACCCCCCTCTCCAGCGCATGAATTTTCATGCACCGGGCCTCTACTGAAAGTTTAAATTTTCAACCTCCATTACTCCCTTCTCTGTCTCATAATCAATTGAGAACTAGGGAAAGACCAAAGTTCACAAGTTATTTTAGTTAAAACCCTATCTATTGGGACCTTAGCAAAATATTGCTTTTTTTTTATACATGTCCAGTGTTTGAAGGACACCAGAAATACTTTTGCAAAGTTTCCTGTCAGACCTTTGTATATGCTATAATGAAAGTAAACTATTTAAATCTTTACCTCTGGTGAGCTCTCTTCTTGAATTAACTGGTAGGAATCCCATAAAGACAGTTCATACATACATAAAAAGGTGAAAAGTAGGTTTGGACCATTTGATATTCTGAAATGGAGTATTTGGCTTGCAAATAAGATCCTTTTAATTCAAGCCATAAACCTCTTACATAAAGTAAAAGATTAATATTTGAAATTTCTTATCTTTGGCTGCATTTTTATATTTTTTGAGCATCAGAGGAAAACATTTTAAGACTAAGAACTTTAGCCGAAACTGGTTTGGCTCAGTGGAAAGAGACTGAAGGGTTCCAAGTTTAATTCCAGTCAAGGGCATATACCTTGGTTGCAGGCACATCCCCAGTAGAGAGTGTGCAAGAGGCAGCTGATCGATGTTTCTGACTTTCTATCCCTCTTCCCTCCTCTCTGTAGAAAATTAATAAAATATATATTTTTAAAAAAACTAACAACTCTAAGAAGCAGGAGCCATCATTTTCGTCCACCTGCAAGTAGAAGGAATTTTAACCACAAAACATTAAAAATCAGACTCCAGCGCTCAGATTCATACCAATTTAACAAAGATTTTATTCTTATATATTATTGCCACCTTTGTAGTTCTCATGCAGTGATTTCAGAAAGAATGGATTACACTGATGAAGAAAATACACTAGCCAAATTGCAGGGGTCCCTTCATTCTTTATTTCATAATCACTGATTGATTTGTAATGTGTTCAAAGTAGAGACTGCCCTTTTAGCTCTGAGACTGCACTTTTCTTTTTTATGCTTTGTTGTTGTTTTTGCATTTTCCAGTGTTATTTAAAAATAATTGGCATATATTACTGTATAAGTTAAAGGCATATTGCCTAATGGTTTGATTTACATATATTGTGAAATGTTTACAACAACACGTTCAGTTAACACACATTTTCTCATATAGATACAATTAAAAAAAGAAAAAAGAAAACAGGAAAACAATTCTTCTTGTGACTAGAACTATTAGTACTTTATTTATTTATTTATTTATTTATTTATTTATTTAAAATTTTAAATGTTGACATTATTGTAGGTGATCACCTTTTGCCCACCTCCACCCAACCTTGCCTCCCCCTACCTTGGCCTTCACCAAACTATTTTCTGTGTCCATGGAGTATGTATACATGTTCTTTAGCTAATACCTTCACCTTCTTTATCCAGTCACCTCCTTCCCCTTTCTTTGTGCACTGGCCAGTCTGTCCCATGTATCCATGATTCTGGTTCCATTTTGTTTGTTGGTTTATTTTGTTCATTCGATTTTACATATAAGACACATGGTATTTGTCTTTCTCTAACTGGCATATTTTGCTTAAGATAATACTTTCCAGGTTCAGCTATGCTGTTGCAAAGATTAAGAGTTCCTTTTTCTTCTTCTTCTTCTTCTTCTTCTTCTTCTTCTTCTTCTTCTTCTTCTTCTTCTTCTTCTTCTTCTTCTTCTTCTTCTTCTTCTTCTTCTCCTCCTTCTCCTTCTCCTTCTCCTTCTCCTTCTCCTTCTCCTTCTCCTTCTCCTTCTCCTTCTCCTTCTCCTTCTCCTTCTCCTCCTCCTTCTCCTCCTCCTCCTCCTCCTCCTCCTCCTCCTCCTCCTCCTCCTCCTCCTCCTCCTCCTCCTCCTCCTCCTCCTCCTCCTCCTTCTTCTTCTTCTTCTTCTTCTTCTTCTTCTTCTTCTTCTTCTTCTTCTTCTTCTTCTTCTTCTCCTTCTCCTCCTCCTCCTCCTCCTCCTCCTCCTCCTCCTCCTCCTCCTCCTCCTTCCCCTTCCCCTTCCCCTTCCCCTTCCCCTCCTCCTCCTCCTCCTCCTCCTCCTCCTCTTCCTCCTCCTCCTCCTCCTCCTTCTCCTTCTCCTTCCCCTTCCCCTTCCCCTTCCCCTTCCCCTTCCCCTTCCCCTTCCCCTTCTCCTCCTCCTCCTCCTCCTCCTCCTCCTCCTCCTCCTCCTCCTCCTCCTCCTCCTCCTCCTTCTTCTTCTTCTTCTTCTTCTTCTTCTTCTTCTTCTTCTTCTTCTTCTTCTTCTTCTTCTTTTACAGCAGTGTAGTATTCAGTTATGCAAATGTACCACAGCTAGTTTAGAAATATTGACATTATTTGCCACTTAACATAACATTGTAAGACCTAAAATTATCAAAGACTAAGGCAATGATTACAGCAAGACACTGAACTACTTAGACAATTTACATTTATCCACATAGCTTCAAAATTGAGACAACTGAGCAGGAAATGCAGTCAAATATATTTTTCTAAATTTATCTTTGAAAAATAAAAGGTGAAACCTCTCATTAGTCCCCTACATCAGGCATGTCAAACTCACAGCCTGCAGGCTGGAAGAAGCCCACCACAAATGTTTTTGTGGCCCAGCCAACATAATGGTATGCAAGAAACATTTTAATAAAAATTTTGTAACTTAATTTTTACAATATCCTGTTATACATAATTATTAATAACATACTACAACGTTCACTAATGACTGATTACTATAATCATGTTCCATTCAATGCCCTTATGTGCCTTACCCATAGGCACAGCATTTTTCTCCACTAATACTAGCAGGGAATATTTTAGCAGTTAATTTCCACATCGTTAGTCTTGTATTGACATGTTTGGTGTGTGCAACAGGAAATATTTCACTTTTGCAGAACAAGAAAAATAGATTTATTTGTGTTAGATTTATTAATTTGTGCAGTTATTCAGTGTCTGGTAAGTTAATGTTCAAGAAAAGATAATAATTTTCATTAAAATGTTCTATTATTTTATGTTAACAGTTACTAATTTATTTTAGCCTTTTATATTCATCATGTCTCTATTGAAATAAGTCTACATTTTTATGAAAATTGAAACTTTTGTTTTTTTGCAGCCCACAAACTTAAACCTTCTTTATCTGGCCTGTGTTAGCCTTTGAGTTTGCTCTACATCAAACCCCACATTATATTATTGTGCCAAATCTTATATGCTTTAATACTGATACTGTTAATATCAGATTATACTGACAATATAATATGCATACATATTTCATACATGTAAAAGACATTTTGACTTTTATTGGCATATTTCTAAAAACTAAAAATTAAAAATGTCTAAAATGGCATTGATTATATTCATATATATTTCAGAGGAGATAATACTGTTAGAGAATCATTCACATATGTACTATTTTACAAAGGTATGAGAGGCCTGGTGCATGAAATTTATGCACAGAGATGTGTGTCCCTCAGTCCAGCCTGCACCCTCTCCAATCTGGGATCCCGCGAGGGATGTCTGACTACCCGTTTAGGCCTTATCCCAGTGGGATCAGGCATAAAATGGCAGTCGGATATCTAATCTCACAATACAGGACTGCTGGCTCCCAACTGCTAGCCTGCTTGCCTTCCTGATTGTTCCTAAACACTTCTACATGCCAGCTTGATCACCCCATAACCACCCCCCTGCTAGCCTGATCAATACCTAATTGCTCCCCTGCTGATCCAATTGCCCCAACTGCCTTTCCCTGTTGGCCTGATCACACCTAATTGCCCTCCCCTGGTGGCCTGGTTGCCGCTAACTGCCCTCCCCTGCTGGTCTTGTCTCCCCAACTGCCCTCCTTTGCCACTCTGGCCACCCCTAACTGTTCTCCCCTGCTGGCTATCTTGCGGTGGCCATCTTATATCCATATGGGAGAGACCACCTTTGACCACATGGGGATGGCCATCTTGTGTGTTAGAGTGATGGTAATTTGCATATTACCTCTTTATTAGATAGGATACACTGTACATTGTTTTAGTTTTCTAAACCAAATTGTGTAATTTTTTTTAGAAAACTCAAAAGATATATGGAACTGTCAATTAATTGGAATTGGATATTTCCCAAAATTATTATTTCATGAGATAAATAAATGCTTTATATTTTTAAAAGTATTTTATTATAAATATTTATATTCATTTAAAACATTGCAGTATTAATCATATGAAGCAAATAAGTATCCCTTTATGAACAGAATTTTAATAGCTGTTGTGCTGACCATCTATCACCAGAAATCTGCTCTAATCCTTTAAAAAAATCTTGAATTCTGAGTAAATATAAAACTGGTGATAAAAACACAAGATACAAAAGAAAGGGAAATAAAGCCATCAGATAAATCAAGGTTCGCAGGAGTATATAAAATATATTAAACTTACATTATTGCTAAAAATTATGTATAGTGCTCTCTTTGTGAAGGATTTTATGTAAAAAGTCATCTCCACTCTCTAAAATATAAAAAAAAATCCATAAGTCTGTAGTAAATTTTCCAAATTTTGTGGGAGACACTTTCTGAGATTTAATAAGTGCATTTCAAACAAAGAAGTTTCTGAGGAGAGAGTAATTCAACTGTTTAAACACTGTCTAATTAATCCTATCATTTCCTGATACAAAGATGGAATGTGTGACCCAGGAACTTCCTTTGAAACCGAATATCACAAATTTCATAATTAAACTAAAATATTCTGATTACTACCTATTTTCAAGATTTCTGAAAACACAATTTAGGATTAAAATGCTAAAATTTCAACCACGCTACTTAAGAAGTGAAAACTAAAATGTCAATTTCTATCCACCTATGAACTGACTTAAATATCTAAATCTGGTAGGTAAAGAATCAAATGCAAATTTGCTTAATCATAAATATCCTGAGTAATTTATTCTCACACATACACAGCATGAATAAAAAGTCAGGATGCAACTAATTCAGATAAATATTGTATGCCAATATTGTTTTTTGTTGAACAAACATCTAGTAAATGCTGTCTTCCTAGAAGGTTAAGGAAAAGAATAAAAACAAAATCCAACTTGAAAGAAATTGGAGTTTTGTTTCTGATGTTGGAAGTTTTTTAGGAGGTATTTCTAAATTGTTGTCAGACAATATGGCAAGTAAACATTGTTAGAGTCAGCACTGGTCATCACAGAAATCATGATTTGCCTGAGATATTCAAGGCATTGAATTTTAAGAATATTGGCCCCCTTAAAATGTAGTAGGAAAAATGTGTTGTCTATGTTTCAGTGAAGGAAGTAGACTAGTTTACATATTGCACCAGAAATTATCATTTATCCTAACTAATAAAAGAGTAATATGGAAATTAATCACCATTCCACTACACTCACAAGCCATGCCCACCAGCCAATACAGCTCCTGCAAGTATACAAACTATCCCAACCAAGATGGCTGCATCCACAGAGAGAGCAGGAGGATTGGGTTTCTCCAGCAATGGAGGAAACCAAGCTTTCTGCACACCCTGGGAGGCCCAGGTCCACTCAAGGTTACAAAGTTTCAATTATACAAGATCAATATATCCCAAGAAAAATGGCGGCAGCCACGGAGCTAGAGAGAGCATGAGGCTTGGGTTGCCCCCAGTGATGGAGAAAACCAAGCTTCCACTGCCCTGGACTGCCTTGGCCTCCACTACAAAATTTTAATTATCCTATCTAATAAAAGAATAATATGCAAATTGACCATCACTCCAACACACAAGATGCCTGCCCCCATCTAGTCAAAGATGGCAACCCCCATGTGGACACAAGATGGCTACCACAAGATGGCCAGCAGGGGAGGGCAGTTGGGAGGGACCAGGCCACCAAGGGAGGGCAGTTGGAGGCAAGCAAGCCTGCAGGGGAAGACAATTAGGGGTGACCAGGCTGGCAGAGGAGGAAAGTTACAGCTACTGGGCCTGCAGGGAAAGGCAGTTTGGGGGGACCCAGGCCTGTAGGGGAGAGCAGTTGGGGGAGATCAGACCTGCAGGGGAGGGCAGTTAGAGTTGACAAGACCTGCAGGGAAGGGCAGTTATGGGAAAACAGACTGGAAGGGGAGCAGTTAGGCATCAATCAGACTGTCAGGGGAGTGGTTAGGGAGTGATCAGGCTGGCAGGCAGGTGAGCAGTTGAGAACCAGCAGTCCTGGATTGTGAGAGAGATGTCCAACTGCCCCTTTAGGCCTTTTCCTGGTAGGATTAGGCCTAAACAGGCAGTCATAGATTCCTCAAGGGGTCCTAGATGGGAGAGGGTGTAGGCTGGGCTGGTGCACACACCCCTGTGTATGAATTTCATGCACCAGATCTCTAGTTGTATAATAATTTTGTCTCAATTTGGCTGGCCACTGGGTGCCCAGATTAAACATTGTTTTTGGGTATGTCTGTGAGCATGATCCCAAATAAGATTAACAATCAGTGGACTGAGTAAAGTAAATTTCGCTCCTTTATGTTGGCAGACCTTATATAATCCATTGAGGATCTGATTACAGCAAAAGGTAGAGGGAGGAGAAACTTGACCATTTTTCTTCCTCACTGATAAGAGCTGGGACCCCTCATCTCATCTCATCTCATCTCATCTCATCTCATCTCATCTCATCTCATCTCGTTCCATCTCATCTCATATCTTCTAATCTCATCATCTCACTTATATCATCCCATGTTCTCTAGCTCTTAAACCAAGTTTTACACCATTTGCTTCCCTGATTCTCAGATTTTCAGATTCAGATTGAATTATACCACTGACTTTCCTGGAACTCCTTATAATAATAAATAAATCCCTCACTCATTATAAATCAATCAATACCTCTCTCCTCTTCTCTCTCTCTCTCTCTCTCTCTCTCTCTCTCTCTCTCTCTCTCTCTCTCTCTCTCTATTGCTCATGTGTGTATCCTCCCTCCCACCTTCCTTCTCTTTCTCCTCTCTCTAAATATAAAGATATATAGATACACATCTACACTAATAAAAGTGAAATATGAAAATTGACCATAACTCCACAATACCCACCAGCCAACCAGGAGTGAGTATGCAAATTAACCCAACAAATATTGCAAGTTAATTTGCATATGTAGGTATGGAGCAAAGATTAAAGACTGAAGACGTCTGAAGACTGAAGACTGAAGAGGCTTGGCTTCTCCGCTGCGGCAGGAAGGAAGGCCTGGTTCCCAGGTGCCAGATGAAAACCTGTGACAGCAGCAAGGGAAGGAAGGCCTATTGCATGAATCTCCATGCAATGGGCCTCTGGTATAGTTATAAGTATATACATAGTTGTAGATCTTCCACTGGTTCTGTTTCCCTGGAAAACACTGACTAATATACATTGCTTATGCTCAAAATCATCAGTTGAAACTAGAACAAAGATCTCATGCTTTTTATCTTTGCAAAATCCCATATTGGACTGTCCTAAATGAATCCCACCTGTAAAATATTACAGCTAATATTCACTGTGGTTCCTAATTTACGTATCTGCTTTTTCTGGTGGAAACTAGGTAGAATACCACATAGATTTTTTTTTTCCCCTGGGAAGTCCATAAGGAAGTCCATGTGTTCAACCCTCAAATAGAACCTAGTCAAGGGGCTCAATACCTAGATGCTGAATAGACCAACACCTTTTACTTCCCTATCCAAATTAGAATCACAAAAGAACTTTATTAATGATATTTTTAAGTACAATTTCAAAGGAACAGGGTGATAATTATAATGTTAGCTACTTTCTTGTGTCTAAACAATTTATTTAATTTTAGTGTATGATTTTCTCCCTCCCTTCCTTCTACCTTCTTTCTTTGTTGTATCATTTCTATTGGCTAGATAGAAACTTTATCACCTTCCTTGCTTTTCTTTCTTTTTTCTTTCTATTATTTCTGGGAAGGTAGACATTTAATGATTCATTTTCTGTATAGAATAATAAAAATTTAAGTCTATTTGGGATTTAAATTTTTATCCAGTATCTTCCCATCCTTATTAATGTCATAAGATTCATCACTTTCAGAATTTTTTTCTAAAACATTTCATTTTGTAACAATCACATAAATTGTAATTTAAGTATAATATTATAATATTCTTTACTTAGAGAGGTCGCCTCTTCCTTACCCAAATTACAGGGTTATTGTGACTATCAAAATGATAAAATGTCTATGCTAGTGCCTTGTAAAGTATAAAGTACTGTACTCTTATCTAGTGTAATTATTTTGTTGTGATTTTTATAGTATAGGTTGTATTTATGATAAAAAGATGATCTTCAACTAGGTATTAAAACAATAGACTTGTTATAGTTGCTTGTTCCACTTAATCTCTTTTTGAGTGATTACCTATCTTTATTAGTTTCCTTAGAAAATAGTTTATGGATAAATTGCATTCAGTTGTGGAAATAGAGTTGCCAGGGTTTGACCCAGAATTTTGATTGACATATGCTGTCTAGATCATGAGGGAAGCTGCCTGTGCATGAAACAAACACATACCTGAGGTTGGCTTTAGTGTGCTTTCACTGCTGCAATGAAACTTTTTGGTTCAGGAACACTCAGCTCTTCTGTCTCTGAAATACTCTGAGGGGAGATCACATGCAGGTCCAGGTTTGTTCCTTGGCCTTGCTGTAGACTCACTGGATGAATTGGGCTTGTGTTGGAATTCTTCAACTCAAATCAGACCATAGTTATCTAAGCATTGATGACTATGTAATTAAACATGGGGACTGTTTTCAGATATTAAAGAACTCAGGAAAGCAACTCAATGCAAATTCAGTTGAAGATTATCTTTTTATCATAAATACAACCTGTTATAAAAATCACAACAAAATAATTACACTAGATGAGAGTACAGTACTTTATACTTTACAAGGTACTAGCACGGGCATTTTCTTACCTACAAGGTACTAACTACCAGTTAGTTACCTGCAAGAAAGTACCCATATGACTGTCAGCTGATTTCTCAACAGAAACTATGCAGGACAGAAGAGAGTGACAAGTAAAATTCAAAGTGATCAACAGCAAGAACCTATAACCAAGATTAATCTACCCAGCAAAGCTATCATTTAGAATTGAAGGGTAAAGAGATTCACAGGTAAGAAAAAGCTAAAGGAGTTCATCACTGCCAAACCAGTATTATATGAAATGCTGAAGGATATTCTTTAAGAAGAGGAAGAAGAACAAAAAGGTAAAAATAATAATGATGAACAACAAAGTGACAACAAATATATATCTATCAACAAATCTAAAAAGCCAGTGAATAAAAAATCTGATGAATAAAATAAACTGGTGAATATAATAGACTCAGGGGCATAGAAAGGGAAAGGACTGACAATTCTCAGGGGAAAGGTGTTTGGGGGATGTGGAAAGAGACTGAACAAAAATCATACACCTATGGACGAGGCATTGGTGGGGGGGGCTGGTAAGGGCAGTGGGGGGGGGGTGGGGTGGAAATCATGTGAAGGGGAGCTATGGGGGAAAAAGAGGAACAATTGTAATAAGCTGAACAATAAAGATTTATTAAAAAATAAAAAGTCTGTGGTACATTTACACAATGCAATACTATTTGGTTGTGAAAAGAAGGAAATCTTACTATTTGCAACAGCATGGTTGGACCTGAAGAGCATGGTGCTATGTTAAATGAGCCAGTCAGAGAAAGACAAGTACCACATGGTTTCACTCTTATGTGGAATTTAATGAACAAACTGATCTCACAAGCAAAATACAGACCATAGAGAGGAGGCAGACAGCTTTGGTGAGAGGAAGGTTGTGAGGTGGGAGAGTGAAGGGATTGAGCAAAAAAGAAAAATAAAAGAGAAAGCTCATGAACACAGTGTGGTGACAATAGGTGGGATGATGGTAAGTGGAGTGGGAAAGGATTATGTCAGGTAAATGGTAATGGGAAAAATAAAGGGAAAAAAGAGAAAAGTTAAAATATTTTATTGGAAAATTTAAATAAAACTGACTTTTAAAAATGCTAACTGGGCTAGGAGCTGGCCTAGAGTTATTAATGGTAAAAAAGCTGCCATAGCCTGGGCATTTGTTGGTTGGCATAATTTGGGAGGGACTTTGAAACACATAATTATTTAAAAATATTTCACTGATCAATCATGGATAAAATTTAAATTAATCAAATAGTACAAAGTCCTAAGTCTATTAATCCACCATTATTCTTAACTACAGAAATGTTAATAGTTTATGAGCTATTAAATATCAATAGTGTATTGGAGAATCTATTATTTGCATCCAACAATACTTACTATTTTCACTTTAGGTAATTTCAAATTAACTCCACTTGCGTGAATATTTTTAAAATTAGGAAAGTAGAAATGAAGGTATTAATTAGGGGGAAAGTATAATTTATAATACTTATTGATGTACTAGGCTATTTGATAGATGCAAACTGTTTGCAGTTATGTGAAGATTTTGTTTAATCACCAATCTTGCCTTATGAAGCAATTGGAAAATTCATTAGAGACAGCAGTAAATTGAAAGAGAATCGGGTCCCTGACCTTAGTCTGAAATAGCTCTTTTTTTATAGTTTTCTAGGTTTCACATTTTCCCTTTCCTGATGAATCATTTTCTTTTCTAGGCAGTTAAATCTCTATGCTAGAAAAAAGGATTCTCTTGAAGACTAGCTGCGTTTACTTAAGTAATTTGATAATTTCAATGTTTTTGAATGTACTACATACTCTATAATTGTATTTCTGTTGCTCTGATGTCTTTGGCAGAAAACTTTCCCCTGTGTCTCATACAGTTATTCAAACAGCTTTTAGACACGGTGATCCATAAATAACCTAAATCCCAATGGTCAAATATAAACTTGGATTTCATTTTATTATCATTTAAAACTAGGTGTCTTCTTAAAACATAGCATTAATAAAAATCCTATATAATAAAAGGCTACTATGCAAATTGACTGACCAGTGGAACAACCAGTGGCTAGGATGCTCACTGACCACCAAGGGCAGATACTCAATGCACGAACTACCCTCTGGTGGTCAGTGCACTCCCATAGGTGGAGCACTGCTCAGCCAGAAGCCAGGCTCATGGCTGGTGAGTGCAGCGGAGGTGGCAGGAGCCTCTCCTATCCCTAAACAGTGCTAAGGATGTCCAACTGACAGTTCCCAGACTGTGAGAGGGTGCAGGCTGTGCTGAGGGACCCCCCACTCCCTGAGTGCATGAATTCCATACACCAGACCTCTAGTGAAATATAAATTTAAAGGAAGATCAGTTGTAATATATCTGTGCCAAAGCACATTTTGAGTGTATATGTGTGTGTGAATAAGAATAAATGTCCAAAATATAGTGAAAAAATGTAATAAAAGCTGAGGATACATTATAAATACAGGTCAAGAAGTAGCTAGTCTTGCTATAGGAAATACTTATATCAGCTATTTAAACACTAAAACCTTGGAGACAATTATGCCTAATTTAACATCCAGCGATGTGGTAGAGAAGGTTCACATGGTGAATGTTGGTTTGCAAAAGCCTACTACGCATAATTCTTTTCAACTCTGTGTTCAGTAACCTTACATCAGTTGCTTGAAATCAGCTATGGTGATATTATTTACACCACAGAAATTAACAAATATTTCTAACCAGGGCTTTCTCTCTTTGAAGAGCTATTTAGTAAATTTACTAAGAAATGAATATTGGAATGTATAAATTTTCACTTTATTTTTTAATCTTTATTATTTAAAGTACTAGAAGCCCAGTGCACAAAATTCATGCATGGGGGGAGGGGGTATGAAGGGGGGGGTGGTGTCCCTCAGCCCGGCCTGCAAAGATGCCAGCATCCTTCACCCTGGCCTCTAGCCAGAGGTTCCTCTCCTCCTTCCGCACAGCCTCTGGGGAGATGCTTGTCCTGGGGCTCCTCAGGACCCCAGCACATGACGCCCTGTGGGTACTCCGGGGCTTGGGCTTTCAGGTCTGGCTTCCCCGCCCGGCATGGTGCGCATTTGATGCCATGGGAGCAGTGCCTCAGGAGTCTCCCCCTTGGACCATATTACTTGCGAGTGTGTGTGTGTGTGTGTGTGTGTAGGGATGGCTTCAGTGGCAGTGATTTGATGCCTGTAATGTGCCTGCTGGACACCCCCCTGCTTCAGGCCATGCTGGTCACATCTGGACTGTGGGCAGGGGTCTTCTGGGCTGCGACTGGGGCCTGCAGGTGGAGGAGCCTAGCACACATAGGGCTCCATCAGCATCAGGAACTGGAAAGACCAATTTTTTCTGGTTCTTCCCCTCCCTTCACACAGCCAGCCCATTCCTTACCTCCGGCCCCACACGGTCAGGCTGGTGGGGCATGGGTGCTGTGCTCAAGGCCCCAGCTGGCCCCTTTCCTCCCTCCCCACAAGCAGGCCAGTGGGGCGCAGACGCTGAGCTCACTGGCCTGGCTGGCCTGTTCTCTCAGTGGCCACAACCATCTTGGTTGGGGTTTATTTGCTCCTGATTGGCTGGTGGGCGTGGCTTGTGGGTGTGGCTTGATTGCAGGTACAGTCAATTTGCATATTACTATTTTATTAGATAGGATTACATATGTCCCCCATTGACCCCTTCTAGCCTGCCTCAAACCCCGCCTCAGGCCACCACCAACATATTGTCTATGTCCAGGGGTTGTTCATATATGTGTGAAAGTTTTTTGGTTGATCTCTCCCCACTCACCCCACCTTCCCTCTGATATTTGACAGTTTGTTCCATGCATCTATGTCTCTGAATCTATTTTGTTCATTAGTTTATTTTGTTCATTAGATTCTACATATGAGTGAGATCATGTTATACTTACCTTTCTCTGGCTGACTTATTTCACTTAGCATGATATTCTCCAGGACCCCTATGCTGTCTCAAAGGTGATCTTTCTTTTCCACTGCTGCATAGTATTCATCCATGGTGTAAATGTGCCACACTGATGGTGGGAATACAGACTGCTACAGCCATTATGTGAAAGAGTATGAAGTTTTCTCAAAATTAAATATGGAACTGCCATTTGACCCAGTAATCCAACTTGTAGGAATATATCCTATGAAAGCTGAAACACCAATCAAAAAAATGTATGCACTGCTATATTCATAGCAGCCCAATTTACAATAGCTAAGATCTGGAAACAGCCCAAGTGTCTATCAGTAGATGAGTGGAATGCATAACATTTTAAAGGCTCAATTTAAAGAAAGCACATTGTTTTTGGTGAGACTTCAGTGACTACTTCTTCATTTTTAGTGTTAACAACTGTGGCCGATTATCCTCCTGAGTCCCACTTCCATCCTGCCATCATTTTGATATTTCCAACCTGATTCCAGGATTTCCTGGACACTGGAGAAAGTAAATCCAAGTAACAATTATCTAGTCATGTCTATAAGGATCAAACTCTTGGTAGTGAAAGTTCATCTCTTCCTGTAATTGTCTCCCCTTTTGAGATGGTTGGTTGGGTGAGCACACAATGAAAACCAAAAGCTCCTGGGTCCCTGCGAATGCTGCCTCTTAACATGACAATTATGCCAGGTGGTATGCAAGAAAGAGTTAACTCAACAGCATTTGTGTGCTTTCTGTGCACTAAAGAGTTAATTCAGTGGAATTAAGTTGTTTGAACCTTTTACATTCCAAAGAAAGGACTGCCCCCTGATAAGCTCCTGGGAGAAAATCTCTAAACCATAGCACTATCTAATAATAGTGTTTGTATACCTGGGTCATGAACCATGCCAGAGCATTTTACTAACAGTCTCATTTATTGTGGGCCCTTGAGTTAGGCTATATTTGTTTGATCTCTGGAGAGTCCAGAGCAGTGGTTCTCAACCTTCCTAATGCGGCAACCCTTTAATACAGCTCCTCATGTTGTGGTGACTCCCAACCATAAAATTATTTTCATTGCTACTTCATAACTGTAATTTTGCTACTGTTATGAATCATAATGTAAATATCTGTGTTTTCTGATGGTCTTAGGCATCCCTGTGAAAGGGTCGTTTGACCCCCAAAGGGGTCGCAGCTCACAGGTTGAGAACCGCTGGTCTAGAGATTCAGTAACTCAGATCAACCAGGCTCATGCTCCATGCTTAAATGACTAACCTGCACCACTCCTGAAAATATTTGTACACCACAGCTCAGGTGAGCTTTCCTTTTTGGCAGTACCCATGCAGGTTGTCACATGTCATTGCTAAAAGAATTAGCACTCTCTATATGACTTATCTAGGAAAGAAAAACTGAAAACTTATGGCTGTCTCTCCTGGACTGTGGCCTATTTACCATTTTAATCTATACCCTTTTACTATAATAAAAGGCTACTGTGATGATATGAGTTGTGAATGTCCTTCTAGTGAATCATTGAGCCTGAAGGTGGTCTTGGGAACACAGGGTGATGATGTTTAAGGAAGAGTACTGACTTGGAAATCAGGAGTGCTTGAGTCTACTCTGCCCTCTGCCAGAATATAACTATGACCGAAGGCTACCTGCACCTTTTGCCAGATTCTAGTCTCTTTATCTATATGTTTAACCTATGTGATTCCTATGTTTAATTCTATGTCTGAAATTTTAAATATGTAATTTACATATGTTTCTGTCTAGGACTTCAAAGACAATATCACCCTCAAGTCATTGCTCTTTGAACAGAAGTAACTAGGAAATATTTTAGTGCTAATGATAGGTTTGTTATTTGGTCTCTCTTCTATTGTCTGTTATTAAATGGTGGCAATACTTAAAACCGCAACAAAATACTTAGAATCCCCTATAATGATAACAATGTGTTAGCCAGTGTGGGCAATAGGAATGTTCCCCAAACATGAAGGCTGTAAAGCTTTTAGGGTAATGAACATATCTTATAGAAAAACTTTGAAAAGTCTCCAAAACATATTTATTAGTATATCTGATGCCCTCTGGATACTACATAGATATTAAATAACTAGTGGCCCGGTGCATGAGATTCGTGCATGGAGGAGGGGGGGAGGGGGGATTCCCTCAGCCCTGCTTTCACCCTCTCCAATCTGGGACCCCTTGAGGATCAGGCCTAAAGGAGCAGCTGGACATTTTTCTCACAATCCAGGACTGCTGGCTCCAAACTGCTCACCTGCCTGCCTCCCTGATTACCCCTAACCACTTCTGCCTGCCAGCCTGATCACCCCCTGACCACAGCCCTGCCTGCCTAATTGATATCTAACTGCTCCCCTGCCAGACTGCTTGCCCCCAACTTCACTCCTCTGCTAGCCTGATCACCCCTAACTGCCTTCCCCTGCAGGCTTGATACTCCCCAACTGCCCTTCCTTGCAGGCCTGGTCCCTCCCAACTGCCATTCCCTGCTGGCCTGATCACCCACAACTTCCTTCCCAACTGCCCTCCCCTGCTGGCCATCTTGTGATGGTCATCTTGTGTCCACATGGGGACAGAGTCTTTGACCACATGGGGGCAGCCCTCTTGTGTGTTGTAGTGATGGTCAATCTGTGAATTACTCTTTTATTAGATAGGATTCAAATTTTAGTGGCCATAAAGTTTTGTTGGGACACAGCCATCCCGTTCCTTTGGGCTTTGCATGCTAGCACTGCAGAAGTTGAGTATTCGAGGCAATACATAACCCACAAAAATTGAGCTGCACTCTGGCTCCTTATGGCAATAGCATTTGGCCCCTGCCCTAGATAAATTCTGGAGTGTTATTATGTGAAATGTGCATACTGTAAAGTATAGGCTTATAAAATGAAAACATTTGACTTAAGTGTTCATATTCATTTTAAAGGGCACTTTTATTTGTAGCAAATTCAGTTTTCATGGGATTTGTAGAGCCCAATGCTGGGAAGTGGACGCCATGCACAGGTGGTCCCGGCGCTCTGCGTGGCGCCCACTCCAGCCTCAGGGGTCGGAGCCCAGGCTGGGCAGGGGAGCCAGGCTCCATGTGGCCCCCGCAGTAAGCGTCCTACGATGAGGGCCTTTCTTGGTGGCGGCCATGGGACCTCTCTCCTGTGGTCCAGGGTTACCCGTCCCCAAAGCCTGGCCCCATGGCCTTAGTCCCCTTCCTTCCCCGCCCCCCCATCCATCTCCTCATTTCCTTCAGCTGCCCTCCTTCCTGCCACCTCTGCCATTCCTCCAGAGGCCCGGCCTGCCCACCCCGCCTGCCCCACAGGGAAGCCGCAAGGCCTGCTGGTCCTGGAACGAGCTCACGGGGCGCGGGATCTGGGGGGCCCTGTGCCTCCTTCCCCACCTTCATTCAGCTTGCTGGGATCTGGTGTGACTGTGCTGATTCTGCGGTGACAGGGAGGGAGGAGGCGGTGGCCTCCAGGGGGAAGAGGCATTGGCAATCCCAGTGGGCTGCAGCACCCCACGGAGTGGACTGCCGCTTGGCTCACAGCCCCCACCTCGCACTTGGTTCCCATTACCCAAGATGCCCCTGGTGCTCATTTGCATGTCCACATCTCAGTCAAAGCCTAACAGAGCAACCTACATGGGAGCCTCATGAGGGGATATCATGGCATCAAATTCCCCTAACCATCCCAAGGTCACCACGAAAGGTCACAACTCAGTCAACAGTAAGTGTAATGAGAGATGGATCTCGCCAGCCCTTAAGTACCATGTGGGCAGAGCTTGCAGCATGGTGCTTGCTTACTCGGCACTGTGGCCACACCCCTGTCTGCTGGCCATGCCCCCTGCTCCTGATTGGCTGGTAGCATAGCGGAGGTACAGTCAATTTGCATGTTAGTCTTTTATTAGATAGGATATATTGGTTTTCTAGGTTTCCCTATTAACTGATTCTTACAGTCTACACTAAGGTAGTATCAGGTACTTGCTTGTAACATAGCCAGCATAACTCTTATTAGTAATTATTAACTTTTCACCTACAGAGGTTTTCAGATTCAGAGAAGCAGAACCAGTTTCAACCCCAAGTGGGTAGAAACAATATAACAACATAGAAATATTAAATAACATAGTTCTCTAAATCCTTAAATGTAATGTTTTTTTTTTATTGTTCAGTTGTATAAAAGAAAAGTAAGTATAAATAGGAACATCAAAACTTAAAATAGGCAGTTAACTCCACCCACTGTTCTTGTAATAATGTCATACATTTAAAAAGCTAGACTTTTTTTGAGCTTCAATGATTTAATTATTTATCAGGCTATTTCTGATTATTTTTGTACTTTCAATTGAAATTAATAATGATTTCACTTAACTCACTGGAAAAGTTTTTTTTTTTAATCATTACCCATAGATATGTTTTACTGATTTTAGAGAGGGAGGAAGGAAGAGAAAGATAGAGATACATCAATGTATAAAAAAAAAACATGAATTGCTTGCCTCCTGCAGATGCCCCCACTGGTGATCAAACCCACAACCCAGGTATGTATTGTAACCAGGAACAGAACCAGCAACTTTTCTGTGCATAGGCAGATGTTCCAACCAACTGAAAACAACACTGAAATTTGGATTTTGGCCAAGGAGAATAGAACAAAGGCCTTTACCTACTGTTAACTATATAATTTGGCTTTAAAATGTATCTTTCTCATCCTTTGGTAGACTTATGATGGATATAAAAAAAGATATCCAAGTGCCTCCTTTTTAAGATAAAGAAATGCATTTTTGTTTATAGTTATAGGAAGAAGAAGCAAGAGAAAATATTATTTTGTTTTTTATTTTTATTTTGGAAAGAATACAACATAAAATCTACCTTCAACAAAATTTTAAGTGTACAGTACATTATTATCGTTTTGGGTACACTTTATAGCAGATTTATAGAGCATGTTCATCTTACTTGACTGAAACTTTATGGCCCTTGATTAATATTATTTTCTCACCCCCTAACTAATGGCAACCACCAGTCCACTCTGATTCTGTTAATATGACTACTTTTTAAAGATAAAGTAGTCTAATTTATTATTTTTCTTCCTTATGAGCCCAGATGCATAACCTAGATTAGCCTACAAATTTAGTTTAAAGGGGTGTCCATTTTCATTTTTCTATGGGACTTGCTGAACTTTGGGCAGATAAAGAAATACTTCAGAGCCTTTAATAAAATTGAGTCCTTAAGAGCCTTGGAGGTCAATGGATGAGGAAGCTCCCATGTGTAGCAGAGAGATTTAAAAAATAATAATTTATATATATATATATATATATATATATATATATATATATGAAATTGTGCTAAAATATTTACTGATAAAAATATAGAATAAAACACACTTAGAAAATACTCATTTTAATCATGTATAGTTAAGTTTTTGAAAAAAAATATTTACATATACTAGGTATACTGGTTAATAAGGTAGATTTTGTAATAAAAGAAAACACAATAATTTCAAGAGAAATATCAAAAGTTCCTTATCCAAAGTAATGTCCATTGCTAACTACCAGTTTCCCCCATCTTTCAGGTACGTTGTGGATACCTTCTCAATAGAACTTTTCTTGTTTTGAGGCAAACCATTCAGAGACCAAATTTTCTACTTCTTTGTACATTTTGAAGTGCTGCTCAGAAAATGCGTGTGCCATCAATCAGAACAAGTGGTAATCTGAAGGAGCAAGGTCTGGTGAACACAGTGGGTGGGTTAATACTTCCCAGGCAAGATATTTTAACATGTCTTTAACTGTTTTTTAAGTGTGTGGTGGTGCATTATCATGAAGCAAAATTACTTTGCCGTGTCTTCTGGCCCAATCCGGTCATTTCACAAAGTGTGGTACAAATTGATTATTTGTTGTTGGTAGCAACCAGTATTAACAGTTTCACCTGGTTTTAAAAGCTCATAATATACCACACTTTCCTGATCCCACCAAACACAGAGCATTGTCTTTTTTCTGAAGCAATTTGGCCTGGCAGACAGTGTTGATGGTAGACCTGGATCAACCCATGATTTTGTGCATTTGGGATTCTCAAAGTAAATGCATATTTCATCTCCAGTCACAATTTGATGCAAAAAAAAAGACTTTTTTTCATGCACTAGAAGCAACATTTTACTGATGATTTTTCAGTTTTCCATTTGTCTTTCATTAAGTTGATATAGCACCCATTTTTCTTCCTTTAAAATTTTTACCATTGCTTCTCAATGATTGAAAATTCTTTGCTGAGCAATGTTTAATCTTTCTGCAAGTTGTTTTGGAGTTTGACACTTACCTTTATTCAATAATGCTTGTAATTGTTGGTCTTCAATCTTTTTTGGCTGACCTGGATATTCTTTGTCTTTCACATTCAATCATCACTTTTAAAACATTTAAACCAGTGTTCACAATTATCTTGAGATGGAGCATATTCACCATAAGCTTCCCGAAGTATACAACAACTTTTTCTTCAAAATAAAATAATGAATTAAAACTTCCTGCTAAAGCTCTTTTTTTTTGTCACAAAATTCAACATTTTTAAGCATGAAAATATCTATGATCTTAACACCTTTAGCAAATTTGACATATGAAGTTTTGAAGCTTGCTATCAATACAACAAAATAGCATAAATATCAAATCACATGTATATCAACATAAGTGTAACTTTGTCTATTGAAAAAACTCTGCATTAGTAAGTAGTAAAATAATATATAAATTAAACTAAGGCTTCATCTGATCAAAAATACTAAAAATTATGTAAGAATCAAACATAACAAAGTTCAATTATATAACTTTGTATGCACATCAAATCAAACATATTAGATTAATCACATATATTTCTAGAATGTGTCATTAGGTGGAAATTTCATGAATTTTTGTCCCAATTTATAGAAAATTTTTCTTCTTATTATAACTATTCAAAAATAAAATGTGTCACTTTGAGGTTTAACTATTTCTTTTATAAGTGTTTTTTGTTCCTTTCCTTTCATGTGTATAGTTACATCTACCCTCTAGAAATATTGTACATAAGGTTTCTCTTTTGGTTGATTCAATAGGCATGAGAACATATATAGCACAATTAAAAAAACTGGAGGACAGATTAAGGAAACTGTAGGACAACCTGAAACATAACAATATTAGAAAGCAGGTGTGCCTGAAGAGGCAGAAAGGGAGAAAGAGATAGAGAATGTATTTGAAGAAGTAATGGCAGAAAACCTCTTTGGTAAAGGAAAAAGGCACATGAGTTCAGGAGGCATAGAGAACCCCAAACAAGAAGAATCCAAACAGGTCCATGCTAAGATACATCATAATTAAAATCCCAAAAATTAAAGACAAAGAGAGAATCTTAAAGGCAGCAAGAAAAAAGCAAATGTTACTTACAAAGGTGTTCCCATAGGTTGTCAGCTTATTTCTCATCAGAAACTCTACAGGCCCAAAGGGAATGGCATGAAGTACTTAAGGTAATGGAAAGCAAGGATCTGAAATCAAGATTACTGTATCCAGCAAGGCTGTCATTCAAACAAATAAAGAACTTCCCAGAAAGAAAAAGGCTAAAGGCGTTTGTTACCACCCAGTCAGCATTATAATAAATGCTAAATGGACTGCTGTAGTGAGAAATAGAAACAGAGAGAGAAATTTAGGCATATGAAATTAAAATGGCAATAAATAGATACCTATCAATAATAACCCTAAATGTAAGTGGGTTAAATGCTCCAATCAAAAGGCTAAGGGTAGCTGAATGGATACAAAAATATGACCCAACAATAGGCTGTCTACAAGAGACCCAACTAAGAACAAAAGGCACACAAAAGATAACACTGAAGGACTGGGAAGAAATTTTCCATGCAAATAGAAAAGAAAAAAAAAAAGCTGGAGTAGCAATATTTTTAAAAATATATTTTATTGATTTTTCACAGAGAGGAAGGGAAAGGGATAGAAAGTCAGAAACATCGATGAGAGAGAAACATCGATCAGCTGCCTCTTGCACACCCCCTGCTGGAGATGTGCCCGCAGCCACGGTACATGCCCTTGACCGGAATCGAACCTGGGACCTTTCAGTCCACAGGCCGACGCTCTATCCACTGAGCCAAACTGGTTTCGGCTGTAGTAGCAATATTAATATCCCACAAAATAGACTTCAAAATGAAGGCCATTTGAAGACAAAACAAAGTTCACTACATAATACTAAAGGAATTGATCCAACAAGAGGCTATAACACAGATAAACATGTATGTACCAACTTTAGTAGCATATCCTATCTAATAAAAGAGTAATATGGAAATTAACCATCACTCCACTACACCCACAAACCATACCCACAATCCAATCAGGAGCAATTATGGAAATTAACCCAACCAAGATGGCTATAGCCATGGAAAGAGTAGGAGGGAGGCTTGGGTTTCTCTGACAATGGAGGAAGCCAAGCTTTCTGCACACCCTGATGGCCCAGGCCTCTGCTTAAGGCTATAAAGTTTCAATTATAGAAGATAAATAAATCCCAACAGAAATGGCTGCCACCATGGAGGGAGCAAAAGGCTTGGCTCTGCTCCAGGCTACGAAGTTTCAATTGCAGAAGATAAATAAATCCCAGATACCAGGGCCTCTGCTTGGGTTGCTGGGGATATGGCCAGCCTGCAAGCCACCACAGGCTCGTCACCTAGGCTGCCCAATGCCCCAAGGGAACTCCCACCCTGATCTAGAACACCCTTCAAGGCAACCAGCTGGCCCCGCACCTATACACCAGGCCTCTATCCTATCTAATAAAAGTGTAATATGCATATTTACCATCACTCCAACACACAAGATGGCGGCCCCCATGTGGTCAAAGATCCTGCCCCAAGTGGACACAAGATGGCCACCAGAAGATGAACAGCAGGGTAGGGAAGTTGAGAGGGACCAGACCTGCAGGGGAGTGCAGTTAGGGGTGACCAGGCTGGCAGAGGAGGGAAGTTGGAGCAAACAGGCTGGCAGGGGAGCAGTTAGACATGAATCAGGCTGGCAAGGGAATGGTTAAGGGGCGATCAGGCCAGCATGCAGAAGCGGTTAGGGTCAATTAGGAAGGCAGGCAGGTGAACAGTTGGGTGCCAGCAGTCTTGGTTTGTGAGAGGGATGTCCAACTTCCCTTTTAGGCCTGGGATTGGCCCTAAAAGGGCAGTTGGACATCCCTCCGGGGATCCCAAACTAAAGAAGGTGCAGGCTGGGCTAAAGGACACCCTCCACTCGCTGGGCATAGATTTTATGCACAAGCCCTCTAGTAAATGCATAAAAAGCCTTCTGAAGGACTTTAACAGAGAGATCTACAACAATGCAATCATAGTAAGGGACTTTAATACATCTCTGACTTCACTAGATAGCTCTTCTGGACAAACACTTAACAAAGAAACAGTGACTTTATTTTTTTATTTATTTTTATTTTAAAATCTTTATTGTTCAGTTTATTAATTATATTGTTCCCCTTTTTTCCCCCAATAACTCCCCTCCACCCCAGTACCCATCCCATCCTCCACCCACACCTCCCCCATACTGTCCTCTCCCATAGGTACATGATTTTTGACCAGTCTCTTGCTGCAACTCCCACACCCGTCTTCTCCCCAAGAATTGTCAGTAAATTCACTCTCTATGTCTATGATTCTGTTATAGTCACCAATTTATCCTGTTCAGCAGATTATTAATTCACTTATTTTTAGATTCATTTGTTGATAGATGTGTATTTGTTGTTCATAAGTTATATTTTTACCTTTTTCTTCTTCTTCTTCTTCTTCTTCTTCTTTTTCTTCTTCTTCTTCTTCTTCTTCTTCAAGAATATCTTTCAGCATTTCATATAATATTGGTTTGGTGGTGATGAACTCCTTTAGCTTTTTCTTATCTGCGAAGCACTTTATCTGACCTTCAATTCTGAATGATAGCTTTGCTGGGTAGAGTAACCTTGGTTGTAGATTCTTGCTATTCATCACTTTGAATATTTTTTGCAACTCCCGTCTGGCCTGCATCGTTTCTGTTGAGAAATCCACTGACAATCATATGGGTGCTCCCTTATAGGTAACTAACTGTTTTTCTCTTGCTGCTTTTAATATTCTCTCTTTATCTTTTACTCTTGGCATTTTAATTATGATGTGTCTTGGTGTGGTCCTCTTTAGATTCCTATATTTTGGGGTTCTGAGCACTTCCTGGGCTTTTAAGTCAATTTCTTTCACCAGGTGGGAGAAGTTTTTGGTCACTATTTCATCAAGTAGGTTTTCATTATCTTGCTCTCTTTCTTTTTCTGGCACCCCTATAATTTGGATGTTGTTAGCTTGAGGTTGTCCCAGAGGCCCCTTACACTATCTTCAATTTTTTGGTTTCTTGCTTTTCCAGCTTAGTGGATTTTGCTTCTTTGTATTTCAAATCTTTGACTTGGTTCTTGCGGTCATCTGGACTGCTTTTAGGTCTTTGTATAATATTTTTACTTCAGTCAATGTATGCTTAATTTCTAGTTGGTCCTTTTTCATATCCTTGTAGGTCTTGTTCATTTCCTCGTAGGACTTTTTCATTTCCTTGTAGGTATCGGCCTTTTCTGGGAGCCTCTTGAAAAACCTTATAACTGTGGTTTTGAACACTATGTCTAGTCGTCTTTTTTCCTCCATTTCTTTCACATCTGATTTCTTTCCATTTCTCTGCATTGTGGCTGCTTTCCTGAGTTGGTCCATTAGCTTTGTGTGGTAGATGTCCTCTAAGGGACAGTGGCTCAGGTTCTCCAGTTACCTGAGTTGGATACTCTTGCTGCAGCCCTTTATGGGTTGTACAATATTGTTGAAATTAAGCCCAGCTTATTTTTGTTAGCACTAGGAGGTTTTGACCTCCAGGCCAATTGATTGTGAGGGTAAGCTGTGTTCAGGTTGGATGGGCAGAGTCTCTGGGCTGAGCAGGCAGCATCAGCTCCGCTCTATGCAGCACCAGGGTCTCTGTGCCGGGTGGTAATGGCTACATGCACCTCTGAGAGAAAGCTGCCACCGATCTCCACCCTCTGCCAGACAACTCAACCTCTCCCCAAATGAGTTCGCACCCCCAAAGTCTCACCCAGAGTTGTAACAGAATGCAGTCTGGTGGTCTCCCGAATGAGGGAGCAAGTCATGAGTCCTCTCTGTGTGGTCGCACACTTCTGTTGCCAAGTTTACACGCAAACTGCTGTTCCAAGTTCAAGTGCACTCTCTACAACTCACCCTCTCTACAAGCTCACAGACCTCTGCCATGCCAGGTCTGCTTCCCCACTGCCCAGTTTCACCCCTTATGAGTGTGGATTCCCCAGACCTTACCTGGAACTGGGGAATCAGTGCAGTGGGACGCCTTTGCCCTCCCCATTGGAGAAAGACAGCCGGGTTTGCAGTAGCCTGCCCTCTCTGCTGGCGCGCGTGCACAGCTCCAAACCTCTGGCTTTGCGAGTATCTTCAGTGCTGCCCTCCACTGCTCCTCTGAGTCACAGTGTCCTATCTTTACTTTTATTTGTGGAATTTTCACTCAGCCAGCTTTCCAGTGATTCTGGATGGTGTTTGTTCTGTCATTAAGTTGTAGTTTTGGAATTGTTGTGTGGAGCAGCAAGATGTTTACCTATGCTGCCATCTTGGTTCCTCCTTCTAGCCTCATTCTGGAAACAGTGACTTTAAAGGACACATTGGATCAGATTAATTTAATTGACACTTATAGAACATTTCTCCCTAAAGCAGCAGTATATACATTCTTCTCAAGTATCATGGATCATTCACAAAGATAGACTACACATTAGAAAAAAAACAAAACGCAAGTCTCTACAAGTATAGGAAGATTAAATCATATTAAGCATCTTCTCAGATCACATAGGAATGAGATTAGAAATCTACTACAGTAAAAAAAAAAAAACCATTCAAACACATGGAGGCTAAATAGCATGTTATTAAACAACTAGAAACCTGGTGCACAAAATTCGTGCACTTAAGGGTGATCCTTCAGCCTGGCCTGTGTCCTCTCACAGTCTGGGAGCCCTGGAGGGATATCTGACTGATGGCTTAATGGGCCTATGCCATCAGTCAAGACATCTTTACTATTGCCATGAGGTGGGAGAGGCTCCCACGACTGCCGCTGTGTTTGCTAGCCGTTAGCCTGGCTTCTGGCTGAGCGGCACTCCCCTTATGTAAGTCCACTGACTATCAGGGGGCAGCTTCTGCACTGAGTGTCTGCCACCTGTGGTCAGCGCACATCATAGTGACAGGTCAATCCACCATTTGGTCATTCCATATTAGCCTTTTATTATGTATGATATGCTATAGATGAGGCCCCCTAGAACCATAAGAAATGCAAAAAGTTCACTATTAACTCCTTCTCAAATTGAGTCCACTTAAAATCAAATTGCCCACCCCACTGTGGGTCATGTGCTGCACCTTGGGAATCAGTGGGTTTGTCACTTTTCCTCCATGAGCTTCATTTCTGAACACATTATGCATATACTATAGGAATTGTAATCTCTTCTCCGCCTACCTAACTGGGTTGTCATGAGCTAATAAACCTAGAAATGTTTCATGGAGTAAGTGATGTCTAAACTGGAAGGGCTTGTTATTTTTAAGCCCACGGGTACCCTCACAGGTAGCAGGTGCTGATTAGGAGAGGAGGGCATGATTGTTGCCTGGGACTGTAGCTATGGAAGCTTTGCAGGGGGTTCCACAGCCTTGGAGGGGCAGGCTCTGGCCAGCAATCCTGTAGTGGTGGTCATCTCTGGAGGATCTGACAGGGAACAGGGCGTTAGGGGAGTGCTAGGGGGTAGTGGCCAAAGGGGAAGTTACTGTCAAACTTTCTTGCTTGGTGTTACTCTTTAAATGGTACCTGGCTGTTTTGCAGCTATACCTGCTGAGGCAGGGCTCAGACCTCCTGGAGCAGGGTGGTGGCCGGGCCAGGGCGGACTCACGTGGGCTAGGAGATTGGGTTTAGCCACGCCCCCAGCAAGGTTCAGTGTGCTGCAGCTGTGGAGAGGGTATTGCTGCTGTCTGGGAGAAGAGTCTGACCCTGGGGGTCCACTCAGGCCTGCCTCCAACCAGGTCCGGAGTTGTAAGGAAGAGAGGCGTGCCTGGCCCCAGGGGACGGGGCCTGGCAGTGGCAGGCTTTGGGCCCCAGGAGTGCTGAAGGGTGGTCGCCAGCGTGCTTTTGTTGTGGGAGCTCTTGGCAGGGATGGCGGGGGAACAGATCAGGAGTCTGAGGTTCAGGCTGCAGCTACCCCTGAGACTGGGTCTTCTCCCCTTCTGGTCAGCCTCCTTGACTCCCGAGGGGTGCGAAGGCTGGGGTAGGGTGTCCATGCAGGGGGATTGGAAGAGCTCCCAGTGGCTGCTTCCTCTTCCTTCTTTGCAGTCCAGACTCCTGTCAGGCAGTCTCCTAAGACCCCAGGGAACTTGGCTACAGCTGCCCACTCCCTGCTGCATGTGCATCAGTATGCAAATAGGTAATTATGGGGACACCAACATAGATAAATTAGTATATTACCTCTTTATATGTATAGATGAATGGGTTACCAACAAGGTCAAGAAAAAAATAAAAAACTTTCTGGTAACAAATGAAAATGAACACAGAACAACCCAAATCTTTGGGACATGGCAAAAGCAGTCCTGAGAGGGAAGTTCACGGTACTATAGGCATACCTAAAAAAAAAGAAAAAAGAAAAAAAAAGAAAAATAAGCCATAAACTATTGAACTCTACAATTTGAAGAACTGTAAAGAGCCTTAAGTGGCTTGGCTCAGTGGATAGAGTGTCGGCTTGTGGACTGAAGGGTCCCAGGTTCAATTCCGGTCAAGAGTATATATCTTGGTTGCAGGCACATCCCTAGTAGGTGGTGAGCAGGAGGCAGCTGATCGATGTTTCTCTCTCATTGATGTTTCTAACTCTCTATCCCTCTTCCTTCTTCTTGGTAAAAAACTCAATAAAATATATTTAAAAAAAACAGAACCCTAAAGAGAACAAGAAAAGCCTAGAGTAAGCAGAAGAAACTAAATAGCTTAGAGTAGAAATAACAACATGGACTCTTAAAAAAAAGGCAACAATAAAAAAAAATTAAGAAAACCAAAACCTGGTTCTTTGAAAGGATAAACAAAAGTGATGAACTGTTAGTCAGACTCATTAAGAAACAAAGAGAGAGGACCCAAATAAATAAAATCAGAAATGAAAGTGGGGAAGGAACCACTGATACCACAGAAATACAAATGATTGTAAGAAAATACTATGAACAATTATATTCCAACAAGCTGGATAATGTGGATGAAATGGACAAATTCCTAGAAAAATATTATCTCCCAAAAATGAATAATGATGAATCAGAAAACCTGAATAGGCCAAATACAACTGATAAAATAGAAGCAGTAATAAAAATCCCCCAGCAAACAAAAGCTCAGCTCGGGTTGACTTCAAAGGGGAGTTTTACCAAACATTCAAAGAACAACTAACTGATACTCCTCAAAATATTCAAAAAAATCCAAGAAGAAGGTATATTTCCAGACTTTTTAAAATAATGCCAGCATTATGCTAATTCCAAAACCATATAAAGACATTATAAAGGAAGAAAATTACAGGTCAATATTCCTGATGATCATGGGTGCTAAAATTCTTAGCAAAATATTAGCAAATTGGATCTGGCAATATATTAAAAAGAGCATTAACCATGAGTGACACTTATTCCAGGGATGTAATTCTGGTACAATATTTGCAAATCAATAAACGTGATACATAACATTGAATAAACCAATTGAAAGACAAAAATCACATGATCATATCACTAGGTGTAGAAAAACCATTCAAAAAATCCAACACTCACTTTTGATAAAAACTCTTACCAAAGTGGGAATAGAGGGAGCATATCTTAATATGATAAAGGCCATATATGACAAAGCTACAGAGAACCACTCAATGGGCAAAAACCGAAACTATTTTATCTAAGAACAGGAACAAGACAAGTATATCTTCTTTCATCACTCTTATTACTCAGCATAGTACTGGAAGTTCAAGCCACAGTGATCAGATAAGAAGAAGAAATAAAAGTCATCCAAATTGAAAAGGAAGAAATAAAACTCTCATTATTCACAAATGACATGATATTGTACACAGAAAACCCTAAAGAATCCACCAAAAAACTACCAGATTTAATAAATTAATTTGGCAATGTAGTAAGATACAAAATCAACACTCAAAAATCAATAACTTTTTTTATATACAACAAAAATAAATTATCAGAAAGAGAAACTAAATAAATAATCATATTGACCATTGCAACAAAAAAAATTAAGATACTTAAAAATAAACTTAACCAAGGAAGCAAAAGACTTGTACTTAGAAAACTATAGGATGTTGAAAAAAGAGACAGAAGATATTAACAGGTGGAAGAACATAGCATGTTCATAGATTGGTAGAATCAAAATCATTAAAATGTCCACATTACCAAAGGCAATGTATAGATTCAATGCAGTCCCTATTAAAATATCAATGTCATATTTCACAGAGCTAGAACAAACACTCCAAAAGTTTATATGGAATCAAAAAAGGCCCCAAATAACTATAGTAATCTTTAGGGGGAAAAAATTGGAGGAATCACAATACCAGATTTTAGGTTATACTACAAAGCCACCATAATTAACACAGCCTGGTCCTGACTCAAGAGCAGGCATACAGACCAATGGAACAGACAAAGAACCCAGAAATTGGCCCACACCATTACAGTTAATATTTGACAAAGGAGGCAAGAGCATACAATGGAGAGAAGAGAACCTCTTCAATAAATGATATTGGGAAAATTAGACAGATACACGCAAAAGAATGAAACTAGAACATCAACTTACACCATACACAAGAATAAACTCAATATGGATAAAAGACTTAAATGTAAATAGTGAAACCATAAAAATCCTAGAAGAAATCAGGCAGCAAAATCTCAGACATCTCTCACAGCAGTATGTTTATGGATACATCTCCTAAGGCAAAGGGAACTAAGGAGAAAAAATGGGAGGCCACTGTATTGGAGAACATATTTGGCAATGATACATCTGATAAAGGATAACATCCAAAATATATAAGAAACTCATCCAACTTAACAAAAGGTAGACAAACAATACAATTTAAAAATGGACAAAAGATCTAAAAAATTACTTCTTCAAAAAGGACACACAGATGGCCAAGAGACATGAAAAATGTTCAAAGTCAAGGATCATCAGAGAGATGCAAATTAAAATGTCAATTAGGTATCACATCACAATTGTCAGAATGGCTACCATCAACAAATTAACAAATGACAAGTGCTGGAGAGGATTGGAGAAAAGTGAACCCTAATACACTGCTGGTGGGAATGCAAACTGGTGCAACCACTATGGAAAACAGTATGGAGTTTCCTCAAATAATTAAACATGGAACTGCCATTTCATTCAGTGATCCTACTTTTAGGAATATATCCTAAGAAATCCCAATCACTAATCAGAAAGAACGTATGCACCCCTATGTTAATAACAGCCCAATTTACAATAGCTAAGATCTGGAAACAGCCCAAATGCCCATCAGGAGATGATTGCATAAGAAAGACAAGATATATACTGTTTCATCGAAAACAACTGAATGGACAAACAGGATGTGTGTAGGGACCAGGCTGGAAGGGGGGTCAGTTGGGGGTGACCACGTCAGCAGAGGTGGCAGTAAGGGGCAACCAGGCCAGCGGGATGGGGGGACAGTTAGGGGCAACCAGGCTGGTGGGAGGGGGCACTAAGGGGTGACCAGGCAAGCAGGCAGGGGCACAGTTGGGGATGACCAGGCCAACAGGGTAGGGGCAATCAAATGGGCAAGCAGGTGAGCAGTTAGAAGCTAGTGGTCTCAGATTGTGAGAAGGATGTCCGACTGCCAGTTTAGAACATCCCCTGAGGAGTCCCGAATTGGAGAGGGTGTAGACTGGCTGTGGGGAGCCAATGGCTGCCTAGGAGGTGGAGCTTTTGATGCTGACTGGCATAGGAACTGACCAGTCAGAACCAAAGGTGGTTGCTATGGGGAGCCAATGGCTGCCTACGAGGTGGAGCTTTTGATGCTGACTGGCATAGGAACCAACCAGTCAGAACCAAAGGTGGTTGCTATGGGGAGCCAATGGCTGCCTACGAGGTGGAGCTTTTAATGCTGGCATAGGAACTGACCAATCAGAACCAAATTGGCCAGAGGAGGGCAGTTGGGGGCAACATCAGGCCTTCAGGAGAGGGTGTTTAGAGGTGATCAGGCTGGCAGGCAGAGGCAGTTAGGGGAAATCAGGCAGTCAGGCAGGTGAGCAGTTAGGAGCCAGTGATCCTAGATTGTGAGAGGGATGTCTGTCCTTCCAGCGATCCTTAATTGAGAGGGTGCAGGCTGAGTGGAGAGAATCCCCTCTCTGAGCATGAAATTTATGCACCAGGTCTCTAGTCCTATGATGTTTGAGATTGGTTTTACAATAATTCAGTAAGGGAATGGGGAGAAATAGGTTTTGCTATGAATAAAATAACATTGGTGCTGAGGCAATAATAATGAAAACCAGGTGATGGGTTTATGAGTTCATTACAGTATTTTTTCTCCTTTTGTCTCTCTTTTACTTTCTTATAATAATAATTTAAAACAAAAAAAAAAATAGAAGCAACATTCTCTCATGTATGTCAGAAAAGATTGAGTAAGAAAAAAAGTAAAGATAAAGATAAATAAAAATTAAATCAACTTAGAGAGAGCTTTCTCTTCTCAAACTATGTTGCATATAGTAAGAAAACTACCACTTTAGGGCAAATATTTTTATATTTCTTCTGTCATTTTTTCTTCTGTTATATTTTATTTTTTGTTAATTAAAGAAAGCTACTTGCTCTTAAAATACATTGTGTCTTCTACAGTATGTAAAAGCAAAAACAATATTTAGTATTGAAAAGTACTATTTAAGTTATTAATTTTTTTAACTAGAAGATGTAAAGTAAAATATAAATTTCTGCTGTCCATAACCATAATATGCAGATTAAAACTCAGGACAATATCAACGAATGAATACATTAAGCAGATGAAAACTCTGCTTGAATATTGATAGTAACACAAAAAACATGTTGAGGTATTTTAGCAAACTACTCAAGCCACAAAGTGGCAAGCAATAGGAATCTCTAAAAGGAGAGTAGTTGGTTAAAGAAATATATATATAAGCACAATAAGAGAATATTAAGTGCAGGACACAAAGAGATGACAAAAAATATAATTGGAGAAATGGAAAAAAGAATATTTAATTCCCTCTGCATGCCAAGCATTGTTATAAGAATTAGTTCTAAAAGAGCAAATAAAACAAAATTGCTGTCATCATGGAACCTGTTTTTTTTTTGCTTTATTGAGGTATAATTAGTAACTTTGCTAAATCATTTTATAATGAAAAACAAAATATAAAGTAAGATATTTTAAAAATACATCATTGAGAGGAACCAAGATGGTGGCATAGGTAAACACCTATTTTGCTGCCCCACACAACAAGTCCAAAACTACAACTTAACAACAAAACAAACTTCATCCAGAATCACTAGAAAGCTGGCTGAGTGAAAATTCCACAGATAAAAATAAAGATAGGACACTGCGACTCAGAGGAGCAGCAGTGCACCACCTTGAAGATATGCGTGGAGAGAGGTTCGGAGCTTCGTGTATGCCAGTGGTGAGGGGCGGGCGGCAGCAAACCGAGCTGGTTTTCTCCAACAGGGAGGGTGGAGACATCCAATGGCACTAATCCCCCAGTTCCATGTGAGATCCAAGGTCCGGGAAAGGCAAGCTAAAACCTGGCACAACAGAGGTCTCCAAGTTTGAGGAGAGTGCACATAGCTTGGAATAGCAGTTTGCGTGCGAAGTGCACAAATGCACAGAGAGGATGTGTGACTTGCTCCCTTGTTCAGGAGACCACCGGACTGCTTTGTTTTACAACCCTGGGCGAGACTTTGGGTGTGCAGACTCATTTGAGGAGAGGCAGAGTTGTCTGACAACGGGTGGAGACCAGCGGCGGCTTTCTCTTGGAGGTGCCTGCAGTCATTATCACCCAACACAGAGACCCGCGCGCCGCATAGGGCGGAACTGATGCTGATGCTGCCTGCTCAGCCTGGAGACTGTGCTCATCCAAACTGAACACAGTTTATCTTCACAGCCAATTGGCCTGGAGGTCAAACAAACCCTCCTATTGCTAACAACAAGAAGCTGGGCTTAAGTTCATCAATACTGTACAACCCATAAAGGATTGCAGTAAGAGTATCCACCTCAGGTAACTGGGGAGACTGAGCCAGTGTCCCTTAGAGGACATCTACCACACACAGCTAATGGACCAACTCAGGAAAGCAGCCACAATTCAGAGAAATGGAAAGAAATCAGAATTGAAAGAAATGGAGGGAAAAAAAGGCGACTAGACATAGAGTTCAAAACCACAGAAATAAGGTTTTTCAAGAGGCTCCTAGACAAGGCCGATGAACTTAATGAGAACTATGAGGAAATGAACAAGACTTACAAGGAAATGAACAAGACCTATGAGGATATGAAAAAGGACCAACTAGAAATTAAGCATACAATGACTGAAACAAAAAATATTATACAAAGACCTAAAAGCAGTCCAGATGACCGCAAGAACCAAGTCAAAGATTTGAAATATAAAAAAGCAAAATCCACTCAGCCAGAAAACCAAGAAGCAAAAAGAATCCAAATAATTGAAAATACTATAAGGGGCCTCTGGGACAACTTCAAGCATTCCAACATCAGAATTATTGTGGTGCCAGAAAAAGATAGAGAGCAAGATAATGAAAACCTACTTGAAGAAATATTGACCAAAAACTTCCCCCACCTGCTGAAAGAAATTGACTTGAAAACCCAAGAAGTGCACAGAGCCCCAAAATATAGGAATCTAAAGAGGACCACTCCAAGACACACCATAATTAAAATTCCAAGAGCAAAAGATAAAGAGAGAATATTAAAATCAGCAAGACAAAAACAGTTAGTTACCTATAAGGGAGCACCCATATGATTGTCAGTAGATTTCTCAACAGAAATGATGCAGGCCAGACAGGAGTGACAAGAAATATTCAAAGTGATGAATAGCAAGAATCTACAACCAAGATTATTCTATCCAGCAAAGCTATCATTCAGAATTGAAGGTCAGATAAAATGCTTCGCAGATAAGGAAAAGCTAAAGGAGTTCATCAACACCAAACTAATATTATATGAAATGCTGAAAGATATTCTTTAAGAAGAGGAAGAAGAAAAAGGTAAAAATATAAATTATGAACAACAAATATACATCTATCAACAAATGAATCTAAAAATCAAGTGAATTAATAATCTGATGAACAGGATAAACTGGTGAATATAACAGAATCATGGACATAGAGAGGGAATGGACTGACAATTCTTGGTGAAAAAAGGGGTGTGGGAAGTGCACCAAGAGACTGGACAAAAATCATGCAACTATGGGAGAGGACAGTGGAGGGGAGATGAGGGCGGAGGGTGGGATGGGTACCGGGTGGAGGGGAGGTATGGGGGGGGAAAGGAGGAATAATTTTATTAATAAACTGAACAATAAAGATAAATAAAATAAAAATATAAAATAAAAATAAAAATACATCATTGATAATGTTTTAAGATATTTTAAAAATACAACATGATAAGATTTAATATGTTTATACATTGTGAAAGGACTCCCAAATCATATTAACACATCCATTACCTCACATATTACTTTATTGTTTCCATTGATGAGATATTGTACATTTTACACTCTTAACAAATTTTAATTATACAATAATATTGTCTACCATGGTCACCATAGTATACATCCTTAGACCTCATTCATTTTAAGACTGACAGTTTGTGCACTTTTATAACCTCTCCCTCTTTCCCCCACCCTCCAGCAGTGACCTTTCTACATTCAGTTTGTATAAGTTTGATTTTTTAAAATATTTTATGTATATTAGTATGTGATACCATTCAGTGTTTGTCTTTCTCTTTCTGGCTTATTTTATTCAACACAATGCCCTCCAAGTTCAACAATGTTCTTGCAAATGACAAAATTTCCTTCTTTATAAAAGCTGAATATTTCATATGTGTATGTTTGTGTTTATACACACATGCAATCAAATATTCTAGATACATTCATCCATTGATGGACACTTTGGTTATTTTTATAACTTGGCTATTATGAATATGCTATAATGAACATGGGACTATAGATCCTTCTTTGAGATACGTTTTTATTTTCTTTGTTGAATTCTGAGAATTGGGATTGATGGATCATATAGCAGTTCTATTTTTAATTTCTTAGGGAACCTCCATACTGTTTTTCATAGTGGCTTAAACAGTTTACATTCCAATCAACAGTGTATAATAGTTCATTTTTCTCCAAATTATCATTAGCAATCATTATTCATTATCTTTTTAATAAGAGCAGTCCTAATAGGTATAAGGTGATATATCTCACTGTGATTTTGGTTTGCATTTTCCTGAGGATCAGTACCTATTGGCCATACATATGTCTTTTTTTTTAAACAAATATCTTTACTATTTAAAGTGGGTCATTTTCTCTACTATTAAGCATCGGAGTTCCTTGTATATTTTAAGTATTAACCCTTTATTGTATATGTGGTTTGAAACTTTTGTTTTCTATTTTGTAGGTTGCCTTTTTGTTGTTGTTAATGGTTTCTTTTGCTGAGCAGAAGCTTTTTTTAGTTTGATAATTTGTACTTGTTTAATTTTGCTGTTGCTGCCTTTGATTTGGGTGTCAAGTAAAAAAAAAACAAACAAAAAACAAAAAAAAACCTTGCCAAAACTAATGTCAAGAAGCATATCTCCTATGTTTTATTCTAGGAGCTTTACAGTTTCAGGTCTTATATTAAAGTCTTTAATCTACGTTTAGTTATTTTTTGTGTATGGTGTAACAATTGGCAGTGGTTCAGTTTCATTGTTTTGCATGTGACTGTCCAGATTTCCCACTACTGTTTATTGAAGAGACTATTCTTTCCCCATTGTATATCTTGCCTCCTCTGTCAAAAATCAATTTGCGATGTATGTTTGGGCAAATAACTGGGCTCTTTATCTGTTCCATTAAACTGTGTGTCTGTTTTTATGTCAATGCAACACGATTTTGACTACTGTAGCTTTGCATTATCTTTAAAATTAGGAAGTGTGATTCTTCCAGGTTTTTATTTCTCGAGATTATTTATCTGTCAAATATCACATAAAAAATAAGTGTAGGAGTGAGGATCAATATTGTACCCTGATTATCAATGATGTTCTCTTTTTCCATTTGCGGTATTTTTTTTTTCAGGAGACTCATTTGTCCATCTGCTATATGTTAACAAGTGCACATGGTTTGTTTTCCTTTCTTCCATGTCAGCCTTGGGTGATGGGGGCAAGAGGAGCACAATTGAAAAAGAAGACCTAGCTATAGAGGGCCACACAAGTGAAAACATTTTCAGTAGCGGTGGTTCTACTTGATGCTTCATTATTGGTGGGAGCATTGCTGTTCAGCTATGAAGCCAGACATTGGTGTTTGCTTGTCCATAATATGAGTGATCTTCAAGCTTTGGATTCTTTGAAGTTATAATATATTCTGCATCCCCTGTGTCAGGCCTCTTCAGGTAATTTTAATATAGGTTTGTCTTGTCTCTGATTTATCATATTTTGCAAAGTAGAAATAAATCCTGTATTCAAATAAAGTGGTAATAATGATTAATCTAGCATATTACAGGATAACCTACATCACATCAATTTAGTGTTCCTCTGAAGACAGACTTCCTGTGGGGCAGCATATATTAGTGTATGAAAAGTAGGTAGGAAAGTTCTTTGGGGTAATAGCATATGCTCTCTACTGACCTGACTGATATAATAACATTATGTTAAATCAGTGAGATACATCAGATAACCTCCTTGCTTCTCTTTGAGATATAACTTGAATATCTGGTCAGTTTATGTGTGTGTGTGTGTGTGTGTGTGTGTGTGTGTGTGTGTGTGTGTGTGTAGGTGT
The DNA here is from genome assembly GCA_027563665.1 of Antrozous pallidus. Lineage (NCBI taxonomy): Eukaryota > Metazoa > Chordata > Mammalia > Chiroptera > Vespertilionidae > Antrozous > Antrozous pallidus. The sequence continues at coordinate 11,187,001 of CM050511.1, forward strand.
ATGATGGGGGGAGAATGATAATGAAAAAGGAAAAGGAGAAGAAGATGATTTTCAAAACAGTAGAACTTGACTATGCCTTAGAGCAGTGATGGGCAACCGTTTGAGCATGGTGTGTCAAAATTCACCAAAAAAACGAGCATAACTCGGGTGGTGTGTCACTTTGAGAAAAAAACCATAATTTTATGATATTTATAGTTTAAATAACAAAAATGTATAATTATAATATATAACTGTATTTAATAAACCAAAAACTAATTATTTAACTTACTTGCTTAGTGACTTCTTTGTTCATCTGTCAGTCAGTTTCGTTTGTTGGTCTTGATATTATTTAAATTGTATGGGGTGCCATGAACTAAGATAAGTGAGGGGGGGGATTCTTTAACTAACCTGCCTACTAGTGACTTTTTTGTTGCGGAATTTCATTGGTTAAACCTTCAATTGAAGATTGGTATTTTGTACACTTCAAGCCCAAGCAAGCACTACTAACTTCATCTCTAAATCTGTTTCTTTTGTTGGTTTTGATATTATTTAACACTGAGAATAAGGTCTCACAAAAGTACGTGGAGGGAAAAATTGTGAGTAAAGCCATTGCTATATTTTTCAGGGTGCTAAAAATGTCTGGTAATTGGTTCCAGGCACTCCAAATTTCCTGTTCATAGTGGCACTCCTCTTGATTCTCCAAGCAGCACCTTTCCAGATTCTCAAGCTTTGACCTCAAGTTGACAAACACCTGAGCCCAGATGCTGTCTTGAAATTCTGCAAGTTGCATCTCCAAATCATTAATTTGCATCCATTGGAAACCATTTAATTCCAAACTACTGTAGACTGCTACATCAGGATACTTAATTATTTTTATGGTCTGTTCCAGGCTTCTAAATTGATTAAATCTGTCACTGAACTGGTCAAGTAACGAATCTAAAACATGCTGGCACTTTATATGCAAGGGTTCCATTTCATTTTGTACAGTTGCACTGGCCTTCTCAAAATATTTTGTTACTCCAGGAAAATACTTAGTTTTAATTTCTATATCTTGCTTGAAAATTTTAAGTTTATGTTCAAAAGCTTTTATGTATCCAAACATAACGTCAATACTTTTGCCAAAACCTTGTAACTTTAAGTTCAGTTCATTAGTATGAACCAAGAATCTGTAAAAATATCAAGGTGTTGACCCACTTATCATCATTGAGCTGAGAAAAGTTTTCCAGATCCTTTTGCTCAAGAAATACCTTAATTTCTTCAAAGCACTCCACAAAGCATTCAAGAACTTTGCCTCAGCTCAGCCATCTTACATTATTGTACATCAGCAGCCCCCTGTAGGTGGAATCAACCTCCACTAAAAGCGCAGAAAATTCTCGCTTGTGAATGGGGTGAGCAGCTACTAAAATAACTATTTTTGTAACAACTGACATTAAGCCGTTTCAGTCGGTGAATCATACCTTGGCACATAAAACCTCCTGATGGATGTGCAATATCTTCCATAAACAATTTGACAAATTCTACTTTTTCCCCCACCATTTTTGGTGCCCCATCTGTTGTCACTGACACAACTTTAGAGATATCATTGCTTAAGTCATTGAATGTTTGTTTAACAACCTTACATATTCCACTTCTCAATGTATTTATTGGCACTGATACTAACTTCATCAACTCTTCTCTCATTTTGAGACCATCAGAATATCGACCAATAATGGCCAACTGATCATGGTGTGTGACATTAGTAGTTTCATCAAGAGAGATAGAAAATATTTACAATTACTTATGTCTCTCTTTAGTTGATGTTGTACATTTGTGTTCAGTCTCATTATTTGGTGTTTTATGATATTTCTACTAAGTGTTAACTCAGATATTCTCTTAATAATTACATCTTTATTCTGCATATCGTGAAATAGAACTGGTGCACATCTTAGGAGAGTTTGTTTAATAAACTCTCCCTCACTGAGTGCTTTTCCATGCTGAGCTATGGAGTGAGTAATGCTCAAACTTGCAGATGTTAAATTTGCAGAGCCTTTATAAATTTAAGGATGGAATTAGATTAGGTCTTATAAAGGTATAGTTGCCTAGAAATGTATTCCTTCCTTTCATCCTCACTTTTTCTCAAGAGCTGGGAATGATTAGTTTTAAAATGTCTATTTATATTTCACATCCTGCTTACTACCGTTTCAGTACATAGAAAGCAAAGTGATCTGCAATTTTTTATATAATGCCATACATCTTGGTCCATGTCTCTTAAAAGGGTTGGCTACTGCTACTACCACTTCCTTTACTTACCCTTGGTTTTTTGTTTTTTGGTTTCTCCTTCGGGGGGTAGTGACAGAAGATAGAATTATGGATAGCCTGTTAGCTCTGTAGGCAATTAGGGGTTAACTAGCCTAGCTGACCACAAGGTGGCACATGTAACTGTCTTTTAGGAAATGGCAGGGTTAATAAGCAGAAATAGGGGTTAATAAGGATTCACAACAGTAATAGTGGTGAAATTGAGTGCACTATGCTGCAAAATGATGTTCCTTATATAAATTAAGATGGCTGCCGCTATTTCTAATGGCAGGAAATGGCACCCATAGCACATGGCCTTGCCTCTCCCAGCCTCCCCCTCACTGATCTCAGTAATGATGGTCAATTAGAAATCCATGACACCCCAGAACAGTAGATTGGATGGTGCTTGCTTTGTTTATGTGGTTGCTGGTAATGGCAATCACAGGGCTCCCAAGATGCGTCCCCCTGGTATTCAACTGCTTTATGCTCCACTGGCTAAAAGTGAGGTCAAAGATCCCCTAATGGCCTAACTGGAAGTCCCAGAACTAGACACTCTGTGCTGGACTTCTGTTGTTTTGGCCTACAGACCTCTGGCACAGAGTGTCTACACTACAATACAGCAAATGCTTCATCCTTGGTTACTGCACCTCACTGTGCAGTAGCCAAGGATGAAACATCCTTCTTGGCATGCGGCCCCATACTTCTCTGTATGCGACCACATGTGTGTCATTGAAAATGGCTATGCGTGTCAGTGCTGACAAGGGTGTCATGTGATCGCCATCATGGCCTTAGAGTCTACTAAGAAGCTTTAAAAACCTTGATACCCTTGGAGTACCTCAGGTCAATTATATTAGAAAAATTTTATAGTATAATTGAGGAGCCTTGTGTCATCAAATCAGAGAATGAATGACATAAACCGCCCATTCATTCTGAGCATCAGTTCCCAGGCTGGAAGCTTGAGATGATGCTATGTTTCCTTAGGGTAACATGTTCTGTATTATGGGCATCAAATGAGTTAATGTACACTTAGTGCATATCACACTATCCCAAACATGCTAATAATTAAGAAATAAAAACTAATTAATTAACATCTATGCTTGTAAAATTAATTGTCTACTGTGTATCTTAGGAATATTGAGAAAATTATCTCTCAAATAATTCTTTGTATTCTGTATTTAGCTAATGCAGCGGTCGGCAAACTCATTAGTCAACAGAGCCAAATCTCAACAGTACAACAATTGAAATTTCTTTTGAGAGCCATATTTTTTAAATTTAAACTTCTAATGCCACTTTTCAAAAAACACTTGCCCAGGCCATAGTATTTTGTGGAAGAACCACACTCAAGGGGCCAAAGAGTCATATGTGAATCATGAGCTTCTGTTTGCTTACCATTGAAGTAATGAATTCAGGTTGAAAGTACTGTTATAGATAATTTTTCCAGGCATTGGAATCAGGCAGTCCTGGATTTAACCTGACCCACCCTTTACTACCTTTGTATCCTGGAAATAATTACCTAATTGTTCTGAGCTTTAATTAGTTCATCTATAATCTGGAGATGATAAGACTCTCAGGGTTGTTGTAAGAAATCCTACATAATAAAGAGGTAATATGCAAATTCACTGCCACATCCTCACAAGATGGTTGCCTATGACCTGTCCAGCAGGGGATTAGTGAGGGATGACCAAACAACTGAACAAGGAGGCTGTATGGGGTGACCAGGCTAGCAGAGGAGGTAGTTGAGGGTGAGCAGGCAAGCAGGGGGGAAGTTGGGGGTGACCAGGCCAGCGGGGGGGGGGCATTTAGGGGTGATCAGGCTGGCACACAGAGGCAGTAAGGGTGATAACGCCATCAGGGGGTCCAGTTAGGGGAGTCCAGGAAGGCATGCAGATGAGCAATTAGGAGTCAGTGGTCCAGGATTGTGAGAGTGATGTCTGGATCAGGCCTAAACCATCAGTCAGATATCCCCTGAGGTATCCCAAATTAAATAGGGTGTAGGCTGGGCTCAGGGGACACCCCCCATGCATGAATTTTATGCACCTGGCCTCTAGTAAATGTATAAGTGCACAACATAATACGGAACATGTACCAAGTACTTATGATAAACTATTATTTTTTGATATATATTTTATTGATTTTTTACAGAGAGGAAGGGAGAGGGATAGAAAGTCAGAAACATTTATGAGAGAGAAGCATCGTTCAGCTGCCTCTTGCACACCCCCTATTGGGGATGTGCCCGCAGCCAAGGTACATGCCCTTGACCGGAATCAAACCTGGGACCTTCCAGTCCATAGGCCAAGGCTCTATCCACTGAGCCAAACTGGTTTTGGAAACTATTATTTTTTTAATTACTACTTATTATATACTTTAACAATGTTGGGCCAACTAATGAAGTTAGTGTTATAGTATTAAAAGAAGATTTGGCAAAATCATAATGAGAATATAAGGAAAGCATAATAGTACAAGTTGTGGCTTTGTCTTTATTTTTTAACACTCAACATTTTGCTATTTCTATTATTTTATTAAGTAAAGGTAATTTAAATTATGTGACTAACAAATCAGACAAAAAGAAATAGCTAACACTACTATAAATATTGAACAATATATGTCACTAAAGAGATTATACACTCCATAACAAAAATGAGTACTTAATCCTCAATAATGAATTTGTAGAACTTACAGGTATATAAAATGAAAATATTCTTAGTAATTTTCATTTTTTTAATTAGACATTTAACTCTCTGAACACAAACATTTTTCTTTCTAATTGAAGATCAAACTGGTTGTTTATAGCATAAAAGGTTGATTATAAGCTATTAAGATCTTCTCTAATTTTTAATTGTAGTTTACTTCTTATGTACCATAATTTGTTATATTAAGAATGATTTACAGGAACCAAGATGGCAGCATAGGTAAACACCTACTGTGCTGCCCCACGCAACAATTCCAAAACTACAACATAACAACAAAACAAACATCATCCAGAATCACAAGAAAGCTGTTTGAGTGAAAATTCCACAAATAAGAGTGAAGGTGGGACACTGAGACTCAAAAGAGCGACGGAGCGCAATCTTGAGGATATGCCCAGAGAGAGGTTCGGAGCCGTGAGCGCGCATGGGCTGTAGGGCTGGAAGCAGCAATCCCAGCTGGATCTCTCCAATGGGGAGGGCGGAGGTGTCCCAATTCACAGATTTCCCAGTGCCAAGCGAGGTCCGAGGTACAGTGTATGCATGCTAAAAGCCTGGTGCAGCAGAGGTCTCCAAGTTTGTGGAGAGTGCGCATAGCTTGGAACAGCAGTTTGCACGAGTAAAGTGCGAGGATGCGTGACTTGCTACCTCGTTCGGGAGACCACCGGACTGCTTTGTTTTATGACTGTGGGCGAGACATTGGGTGTGCAGACTCATTTGGGGAGAGGCAGAGTTGTCTGGCAATGGGTGGAGACCAGTGGCGGCTTTTGCTTGGAGGTGCCTGCAGCCATTACCACCCAACACAGAAACCCGTGCGCCACATAGGGCAGAGCTGACGCTGACGCTGACGCTGCCTGCCCAGCCCGGAGACTCCGCCCATCCAACCTGAACACAGCTCACCTTCACACCCAATTGGCCTGGAGGTCAAACCCTCCTAGTGCTAACAACAAGAAGCTGGGCTTAACTCCAACAATACTGTACAACCCATAAAGGATTGCAGTAAGAGTATCCACCTCAGGTAACTGGGGAGGCTGAGCCACTGTCCCTTAGAGGACATCTACCACACACAGATAATAGACCAACTCAGGAAAGCAGCCACAATGCAGAGAAATGGAAAGAAATCAGGTGTGAAAGTAATGGAGGAAAAAAGACGACTAGACATAGGGTTCAAAACCACAGTAATTAGGTTTTTCAAGAGGCTCCTAGAAAAGGCCAATGAACTTAATGAGAACTATGAGGAAATGAACAAGTCCAATGAGGAAATGAACAAGACCTTTAAGGAAATGAATGAGACCTACAAGGAAATGAACAAGACCTACGAGGATATGAACGAGAACCTCAAGGATATGAAAAAGGACCAACTAGAAATTAAGCATACACTGACTGAAATAAAACATATTACACAAAGTCCTAAAAGCAGTTGAGAGGACCGCAAGAACCAAGTCAAAGATTTGAAATACAAAGAAGCAAAATACATTTGGCTGGAAAAGCAAGAAACAACAAGAATCCAGATAATTGAAGATAGTGTATGGGGCCTGTGGGACAACCTCATGCATGCCAATATCCGAATTATGGGGGTGCCAGAAAAAGAGAGAAAGCAAGGTAATGAAAACCTACTTGAAGAAAAGGTGACTGAAAACTTCCCCCACCTGGTGAAAGAAACTGACTTAAAAGCTCAAGGAGTACACAGAACCCCAAAATATAGGAATCTAAAGAGGACCAGACCAAGACACATTGTAATTAAAATGCCAAGAGCAAAAGATAAAGAGAGAATATTAAAAGCAGCAAGACAAAAAGAGTTAGTTACCTATAAGGGAGCACCCATACGATTGTCAGCGGATTTCTCAACAGAAATGATGCAGGCCAGACAGGAGTGGCAAAAAATATTCACAGTGATGAATAGCAAGAATCTACAACCAAGGTTACTCTACCCAGCAAAGCTATCATTCAGAATTGAAGGTCAGATAAAGTGCTTCGCAGATAAGAAAAAGCTAAAGGAGTTCATCACTGCCAAACCAATATTGTATGAAATGCTGAAAGATATTCTTTAAGAAGAAGAAGAAGGTAAAAATATAAATTATGAACAACAAATACACATCTATCAACAAATGAATCTAAAAATCAAGTGAATTAATAATCTGATGAACAGGATAAACTGGTGAATATAACAGAATGAGGGACATAGAGAGGGAATGGACTGGGAAGAATTGGGGAGAAAAGGGGTGTGGGAAGTGCAGCAAGAGACTAGACAAAAATCTTGCAACAATGGGAAAGAACAGTAGCGGGAGGGAGGTGAGTGCAGAGGGTGGGATGGGTACAGGGTGGAGGGGAACTATAGGGGGATATAAAAGGGGCGAACAATGTAATTAATAAACTGAACAATAAAGATAAAAAAATAAAAGTGTATCATCACAGATAATAGGGTGGTGAGGCCTTGGGTGGGGTGCGGTTCGGGTAGAGGGACTAATGGGGGGAATTAAAGGGGAACATCTGTAATTCAACAATAAAGATTAAAAAATATATAAAAAAGAATGATTTACAAAATAAGTTTTGCCTTTTAAAATAAAATAGTTCTTAAATTTGCTAAATATTTATTCCTTAATATATTATTTACAAAATTATAAATCAAATATTATAAAAGCTTCTAATTTGGGGAAATTTAATTGCATCTTAGTTTGTCACAACATTGAGTTAAATGTTTGCTGTTATATGCTAGGAGCAAAAAGTTATATAGTTCTGAAAGGTTCTATTAATTATACTTTGATTTATTTTATTATTTTGTTTTTCAATTACATAAAATATTATATTAGTTTTAGTTGCACAACATAATTAGACATTTATATACCTTATGAAATGATCACCCCAGGAAGCCTAGTATCATACATACTTATTACAGTACTAGAAGCCTGATGCACAAAATTTGTGCAAGGGCCTCAGCCCTCAGAGCTCTTCACAGCCCTGGCTGGTCCTCACAGCCCCTTACAGTCCCAGCCAGCCCCATAGCCCCTGACAGCCTCATCAGGCCCTCACAGCCTCTAACAGGCCTGGCTTTGTCCTAAAGGTCGTCCAGATGGTCGTTATGCTGTTTGGTCTAATTAGAATATTAGCTCTTTATTATAGAGGACTAGAGGCTCAGTGCATGAAATTCGTGAGCAGGTATGGTCCCTAGGCCTGGCCTGTGATTAGGGCCACATTTCTCAGCTGCCTGCAGCCAGTTCCACCTCCCACTGCCACCCAACCCTGGTTCCTCTTTCACCATTGGGTGATCGGTGCCTGACAGCAGGGGGAAGGGACCAAGAGTTCAGCTGCTCCTGTCCACTCACCGCACCACCCCTCCCACAGTGGGTGGCCATCAGGCAACTGGAGACTGTTGGCTGGATAAAGGGACCAAGTGGTTGTCAGTATACCTCATAGTGACTGGTCTTGCAGTCATTCTGGTTGTTCTGCCATTAGTATCAATTTGCATATTACCCTTTTATACATAGGACTAGAGGCCCAGTGAACAAAATTCATGCACAGGGAGTGTGTCTCTCACCCCAGCCTGCACCATCTCCAATCTGGTATCCCTCTCACAATCCAGGACCACTGACTCCCAATCGCTCGCCTGACTTCCTGCCTGCTTGATTGCCCCTTAACCACTCCCTTGCCAGCCTAATCAACACCCTCCAACTTCCCTCCCCTGCTGGCCTGGTCATCCCTAACTGTCCTCCCCTGCAGGCCTGGTCCCCCCCCCAACTTTTCTCTCCTGCAGCCTTATCCCTCTCAACTGCCCTCTTCTACAGGCCTGGCCCCCCACAACTTCCCTCCCTTGTAGGCCTGGATCGCCGCAACTGTCCTTCTCTGCAGGCCTGGTTGCCCCCAACTATCTTCCTTTGCTGGCCTGATCACCCATCTTGTGTCCACATGGGGGTGGCCATCTTTGACCATATGGGAGCAGTCATCTTGTGTGTTGGAGTGGTCAGTTTGCATATTATCTCTTTATTGTATAGGATAGAGGCCTGTTGCACAGGTGGGAGCTGGCTGGCCTGCCCTAAAAGGGGCCCCAGATCTGTGGGGAGTCCCCACTGAGGGTGGGACCAATCTGGGCAAGGGGCCATGGGCAGTTTGCAAGCCAGCCACACCCCCAATCAGGGCGGGGTCCTTGCTGGGGGGTGAGGCTGGCCTGGGCGAGCAGCCTGGGGAAGTTTTCCTGCTAGCCATACTCCTGATCAGGGTGGGAGTCCCCATTAGGGGCAGGGCCAGCCTGGATGAGGGGCTGGGGATGGTTTATAGACTATCATGCTTCCAACTGGGGTGTGGGTCCTCATTGCGGGGGGGGGCAGGGCTGGCCCAGACATGGGGCTTGGGGCAGTTTGCATGTCTGCCACATCCCCAATCAGGGTAGGAGTCCCTGCTGGGGGTAGGGTGGGCAAGAAGGTGGGCCAGAGAGAGTGTCCTGGAGCCATTTGCAGGCTGGCCCCACCGCCGGTCAACATGAGGTTTCCCACTGGGGGCGGGGCAGTTTTCAAGCAGGCCATGACCCCATTGGGGTGTGGGTCCCTGCTAGGGGCGGGGTCAGACTGGGTGAGGGGCGATTGGTGGTTTCCAGGCTGGCCATGCCCCCAGCTTTGTCAGGAAGATTGTCCTGAAGATGTTCAATCTAATTAGCCTATTCCCCTTTTATTAGTTTAAATTACTGACTATGCTCCTTATGCTGTACTTTATGTCTTCACAACTATCTTAATGACTGGCAATTGGTACTTCTTAATCCCTTTCACCATTTTCTCATATTTGGCAACTATTAACTTTTTTTTTCATTGCAGTTTTCTTTGTTCATTTTCTATATATTTTTACATATATGTGAAATCATGCAGTTTGTCTTTCTTTGTTTGACTTATTGCACTCAGTGTAATACCTTCTACTTCTATCCATGTTGTTGCAAATTGCAATATTTCATTCATTTTTATGACTGAGTAATATTCTACTTATATAAACGTACCTTATAGCCTTGCCAAAATCAGTACTTTTAAATGTTGCCAATCTGATTAGTGAAAGTAAAACTTTTTTTAGAATAGTCTCAAATTTTACTTCTCTGGTATAACAGTATAGAAACTCAGGCTATTTTCATACATCAAATACCTGAAATATAATTTGAGATTTAAAAACAACTTTACCAACAATTATGTATCATTTCTACTTTTAAAAGCCAAACTATAGACCGATTATTATATTCTATCTACCCTCCATCTGGATAGTATTTCATTTCTTATATGTGGCTTCTTCTTTGAGTTTTCTAATAATTTTCTTTTCTCTTTGAGAACATTTGTACTCTAAGTTAAAAATTCTGTCTGAAGAAATTCATTCTTAGATCCATGAAAGACTATTAAGGCTATATTGAGAAAAGACACCACTTGTGTTTTTTATGTATTCTTTGAATCATAACCAGCATATTATCCTGGACCTTTTTTCAGATTTTAGATTTAATGGAAGAACCAGGGCTTTTTCTGTATGTCACTTATACTGTTGTCTAAATTTGTAGACTACATTTAGAAAATGTAATAGCTAACTTCCAATACTTTTATTGCTAGATATTTTGCTGTGTTTTTATGTTCATGACCTCATTTAAATATTTACCATCATTCTCTAAAATAGTTTACAGGTTTTAAAAATGACTATGTTTATTCTTTTGAGCATCAAAAAAGTAAAAATACCCATCTGCGGTCACCTAGCGATTAAGAGTTAGAACTGAGATTCCAGCAGAACTCTTTTTTAAATTGTTGATTGGTAGCAGTTAATCTATTTAAAATAGCAATAAACTTCATGCTAGCTGAAGCTGTGTCTTTAAAAAAAATCATATTGTCAATGATAATCCATTCTTTAGAGATAAAGTAAGTGTGACTCCAATCACACACGATTGAGTGATGTGGGTAAACCAAAATTATATGAAGTAAAAACCAAAATAAGAAAAACTCAAAGGAATTTCCCAATACAAACTGTATAAGATAGCACTGTTGAAATCCAATGCACAAGACTCTTTTCTTCTCTATATACTATGTTCATATTAATACATAAAATAGGTATGTACTAGTATATAAGGTTTCGTATTTACAGACAGATCATTTACAAATCATACTGCAACTCCTGTAATAATGAAATTATAAATCTTAGGAGTAAATATATTAGCAAATAAATGTCACCTGTGTTACAGTAATATCACAGTGGAATAAATGTGTCTCCACGTCATCCCTCATGATTGATTTTGCTTCTCTTCAGTGGAGCTGAAATCTTTCACATGGCTGTCTTCACAGCCTTGTCAAGTGTTCTCATATTTTAGATTCATCAGCCCAAATCTCCTTTGCAGAAGCTTAGGCCTTACAAAATGACAGGCATGAGAAAAATGCAATCTCATGTCTATAGAGATGTACCTGTCACAAAAAATGAATAGATGCTACTTTTATTTTCCTCCTTTTTTTTATCATTGTAGTTGTTGTTTCTGAAAACTTAAAGCACTCAAGATATCTATTGCACTAACTTCCTACAAATGCTGGCTTGAAAAAGCAAAAGGCTTTTAAATATATATTTAAGTGGAATGAGATTATAGTAAGTGCTAAATGCATTCATTATAAAGTACATATACCTGTCTCGCAACTCAAAAGAAAAATCCTTAATCTTCTCCCTTTGTCTTTAAACAATACAAATTGCTCATGAAACATGACAGGCAGGAGAAAAATGCAATCTCATGACTACAGAATTAAATTAAAAGGAGAATATTTTTACAGTAGATATTTTACCTCTGTAAGTCACCACAGATACCTCTTTGGGTCATTTGATTTAAACTAGAATTGTCATTGTTTTTAAGTTTCTTTATGTAAAAAACTAGAGGTACAGTGCACCAGTAGGGCAGATTACCGCCAGGCCTGTCTGGAGGAGGAGACATTGGGAGGTTTGCTGGCCGGCCACCCCAATCAGGGTAATCAGGGCCAGGCTGGCTGGGGGAAGAAGACAAGGGCCATTGGCTGGTAGGCCCTTCCCCTGAATACACTGATTGGGGGACAGAGGTCAGTGGAGGGGGGGGGGCAATCAGGGGTGGAGCTGACTGGGGGAGGGGCCACAGGCCGATGGGGTGGTGGGAGCCCACTGAGGGCAGGTCTGGCTGTGGGGAGGGGCTGTGGGATGTGGTCCAGCTGGCTCCACCCTCTATTGGGGTAGGAGGGAGCAATCAGGGTTGGGGCTATTCAGGGGGAGGTGCTGTGGGAAGTTGGCCAGCTGGTACTACCTCCTGATTGGGCCAATTTTCTGGTAACAGTGGGCATCATACTGAACGGTCATTCTGGTTGTTACAGTGTTCCAGTTGCCGGCTTTTTCTTTATTTATAAAATATAGGTCCAGTGCACAAAATTCGTGGAACTGGGGGCAGAGGGGTGTCCCTCAGCCTAGCCTGCACCCTCTCCAATCTGGGTTCCTTTGAGGGATGTCCGATTGCCCGTTTAGGCCCAATCCTACCGAGATCAGGCCTAAATGGGCAGTCTGACATCCCTGTCACAATCCAGGACTATTGGCACCCAACTGCTCACCTGCCTGCCTTCCTGATTGCCCCTAACTGCTTCTTCCTGCCACCCTGATCACCCCCTAACAACTCCCCTGCCAGTCTGATTGATGCCTAATTGCTCCCCTGTCAGCCTGTTTGCCCCTAACTACCTTCTCCTGCAGGCCTGGGTCCCCTTAACTGCACTTCCCTGTAGGCTCAGTCACCCCTAACTTCCCTCCTATACTGCTCTGGTCACCAATAACTGCCCTCCCTTGCAGGCTTGATCACCCCCAACTGCCCTCCCTTGCAGGCCTGGTCCCTTCCAACTACCCTCCCCTGCTGGCCATCTTGTGGTGGCCATCTTGTGTCCACATGGAGGCAGGATCTTTGACCACACGGGGGCAGCCATCTTGTGTGTTGGAGTGATGGTCAGTTTGCATATTACTCTCTTATTAGATAGGGTAGAGGCCTGGTGCATGGGTGGAGGCCAGCTGGTTTGTCCCGGATTAGGGTGGGGGTTGCCTTGGGGTGTGGAGAAGCCTGGGCAAGGGGCCTGCCGTTGTTTGCAGACTGGCTATGCCCCCTAGTGACCCAAGTGGAAGCCTTGGTATCTGGGATTTATTTTTCTCTACAATTGAAACGTTGTAGCCTGGAGTGGAGCCAAGCCTTCTGCTCCCTCCATGGCCACAGCCATTTCTGTTGGTATTTATTTACCTTCTATAATTGAAACTTTGTAGACTTAAGTGGAGGCTTGGGCTGGCCATGGAAGGTGGAAAGCTTGGCTTCCTCCATCTCTGGGTGCAACTCAAGCCTCCTGCTCTCTCTAGCTCTGTGGCTGCTGTCATCTGCTATAATTGAAACTTTGTAGCATTGAATGGAGGCCTGAGCTGGCAAGGGGGGGTGTAAAGCTTGGCTTCCTCCATCGCCGGGGAAACTCAACCCTTCCTCCTGCTCTATGTGGCTGGCAGTCATCCTAGTTGGGTTTATTTGCATATTCCCTCATGATTGGCTGGTGGGTGTGGCTGGTGGGCATGGCTTGTGTGTGGTGGAGGTGCGGTCAATTTGCATATTACTCTTTTATTAGATAGGATAGCTTGCAAATCCTATATTAGGAGATATATTGCTAATTTTTAAAAATATACATTTTATTGATTTTTTTACAAAGAAGTAGGGAGAGGGATAGAAAGCCAGAATATCGATGAAAGAGAAACATCAATCAGCTGCCTCCTGCATATCCCCTACTAGGGATATGCCCACAACTAAGGTACATGCCCTTGACCAGAATAAAACCTGGGACTTTTAAGTCTGCAGGTCTATCCACTGGGCCAAACTAGATTGCTGTTTTTATAAAAGAAAATTCAGAGACTATTCATTCTGAAATACCAGTATATTTGGATTTCTGTTTTATCTAACATTTATATGCTCAAGAATCAAGTAAATTTGAGTTTTATTTTCATTAACAAATACTTATTAAAAATCTAATTAGAGTATGAAATGGTAGCATAATGATTTATATACAGGTTGTGGCAAAAATAGGTTTTCAGTTACAAAAAAAAGTTTATTCTTGGATTATTAATTATTGCATTATTTTTCATAACAACAACTATAAACTTGCTTTTTCCCACCCTATGTTTGCTGTACAGAGATTTTTTTTATATAAGCACTAGTGGCCCAGTGTACAAAATTTGTGCGTGTGTGTGTGTGGGGGTAGGGATTGTCTCTCAGTCATGCCTGCATCCTCTCCAATCTGAGACCCCTGTGGGATCGGGCCTAAACTGGCAGTCAGACAACCCTCTCACAATCTGGGACTGCTGGCTCCTAATCGCTCACCTGCCTGACTGCTTGATCACCTCTAACCACTCTGCCTGCTGGCCTGATTGCCCCAACTGGGCTCCTTTGCTGGCCTGCTTGGCTCCAACTCCACCCCACCAGCCTGATCACCCTCAACTGCCCTCCCCTCCTGGCCTGATCACCCCCTAACTGCCTCTGCCTTGACCCCGCCACCTTGGCTTTGTCTGGAAGGACTTCTGGAAGGTCTCATGGTCTAATTAGCATATTGCCCTTTTATTAATATAGATAGGATATGATATACTGCCATAACTAAAACATATGTACCAGTATTACTCTATGAAAATACATACTTCATGTGGTAAGAAGGCATCTAATACATTACATTGCATATGTTCTAAGTAGTAGAAAATACTATATTCATAGCCCCTGTGACTTCGCTTCCTGATCTGGGAATGGTCCCCCAGTTCTTTGAATGTTTCCTGACCCCTAATGTACCTGTTTTGTAACTTTATTTACTGTTTATTGCACAAGATTTGAGATCTTTAATTTCTAACCACCAAAGATTCAAAGGACTATTTTTTTCTATAAAGATTAACATTAACATCAGTGAATTCATGTATCCATGTGTTTTTATTGTAAGCATCTGAATTATTCACATTGTCATAGATCCTGAACTCATAAGCATGGACCATGCACAGGCTGGCAGCAAGCCAGGAAGCCACTCTGAAAGCAAACAGATACTCTGCATAAGGAGAAAAGTCATTGCACAACATTTAATGTCCAACCTCAGTCACCTCAGAAAATTATATATATTTACTTCTTACTTTATATAGTATTGGGGACTTGGCTGCTTGGTTGTTGACAGGGTTGACCTGGTTTCAGGAGGATTACTCCTGAAATAATTAAGGAAAGGGTGGCTCAATCTTTTCTTGGTTGCTTGCTCCTCCCCAGCACCTTCATTTTTCTTCTCATCCTCAGCTTCTTGGGCATCTTCTCCTTCACCTTCACCTCCTTCTTCTTTATCCTTTGCATCCTCAAATTCTTCCTTGGCACTTTCTTCCTCTTCCTCTCCTTCCTCTTCATCAGCCACTCCCTCTCTTTCTCCTCCTTTTCAACTTCTCTTTCAGAGGGGGAGTTCATCCTTAGCTTCCTCGGCTTTTGCAGCCTCCATGGCCTCCTCCACCTTATCTGCTCCTCCTGGACGTGGCTGGTATATTAAGAAGGGAAGGAGCCAGCAGACATCAAGTAGAAGCTGGTCTGTAAACTAGCTAGGCAGATTGATCAATGACCTGGGAACTGTAGGAGTAGCCACTGGCTATGTGTCCCATGCTGGTGAAACTGAGCCGGGTCTCTTCCCTCACCTTCCAAGAGTTTCCTGTAAGCTGCAATGCCAGTATTCAAAGCCACAATGAGGAGGTCCTGGTATTCTTTCAAATATTATGCCATTTCACTCGTTTTAGTTCTCAACTCATTTTCTAATTTGTTGATTGTGTCCTGAACAGCACTTACATTGGAGTTCTGCTTATCCTCCAGCTCTCGCAGCTGCTTTCCCAGAGCTTAGTTCATGCCCTGGCATGCTTCCATCTCTAGGGTCTTGGCCTTGAGCAGGCAGCAGCTTTCAGATACCTCCACCTTGGCTACGTGCACCCTGTAGATGTTCTTGGCAGTGTTCTCAGTCAACATGGTGAAGTGGCTCTTGTACCATTCTTCGGCACTCTGCACGTTCTTGGCAGCCAGCTTCTTGTACTGGGCACAAACATCCTTGAGCTGGCAGAGAGGACACACTCATCTCCAGGGAGATCTGAGCCTACTAGATTTGCCCCACAGCTCAGCGATCTCCTCTTCATGCACCTGCTTTAGAAAGGTGATTTAGTCCATCAGGCTATCGATGCACTTTTCAAGCTCAGCACCAGCAAGAGCCACCTCATCTGCACCTTTGGCGCCTCCATCAGCCAGCCCTCTGCCTCATCATGGTTTAGCCCTCTTCCTGGTAGCAGACCTGCCAGTTGCTCCCAGTTCTTTCCAAGCTCTGGTGCCTGCTGACTGCCCACTGCCCTCTCCTCTCCAGGGACTGGGCTCGGTAGGCAGGGACACAGGAATCCCATTTTCATTAAAATGTTCAACCCTGTCCTGCTCCACCAGTGTGCACAGGCAGCCCAGGGGCATACAGTGATCCCAGAGACCCTGGACACCCCTGCCTACCCAAGTCCCGGATGTTGGCCTGCCCCCCGTGGGTAGAGTCAGGCTTAGCCACCCTGCCCTTCCCTGACTTCCCTGTTACTCATCTTGGCCTTGACCCAGTCAGGCGCATCCATCCCGCCCTGCCCAACCCTGAAGGCTGCCTGTCCCCCGCAGGTGGCATCAGGCACTGCCCACCAGGCCTACTCGACCCTGATGGTGGCCTGGACCTCGAGTTCAGCATCAGGGGTTGCCACCATGTCCTCCCCTGCCTGCCCAGTTACTGATAGTGGGCTCGGCACTGCCCACCTGGCCTGCCCAGTCCTCCATGGTGGGGTTGCAATCTGGATCGCGCTGCCCGAAGTGAAGCACCGCCATGGCCAGCTTCACTGTGGATGGCGGGGGTCTGGATCCCCTGCTGGGACTAGGGTTGCAATCTAGACCCCCGCCTCCCAAAGCGGCCATGGCCGAGCTTTGGGTGGTGGGGGCGGAGGGCTGGGGGGGGTGCGGCCTGACATCTTATCTTGGTTGGGGTTTATTTGCTCTTGATTAGCTGGTGGGCTTGGCTGGTGGGCGTGGCTCGATCAGAGGTATGGTCAATTTGCATATTACTCTTTTATGAGATAGGATTATTTTAGAAACATAGAAACTCTCATTAAAGTGATATTCACCCCATTTTGTCCTAGGTAAGCAGAGATACAGATTTTTTCTTCATAACTGAAGAGCTGATGGGCAGATTTCCATGAGTTTATGGTTTAGCTAGTGAGATAAACATGGATGTGGGGAGTCACAGGTTAGAAAAAAAAATAAATAGAAGTCCTTACTTCGGTTTTCATTAGAATACAAATGAAACATTATTAGCCATTTTATCCACTCATGTCTCTATTACTTTTAGTCATTTGTTCCTTTTGAAGTCTTACAGTTGCATGCAGTCATTCTTTAGGAGTTAACAATTATTAAGTTAGTTTTGTTCTCATTTTTATTTTCTCACAGCAACATGGATTTATTATCTTACAGTTCTGGAAGTCAGAAGTCTGAAATGGGTCTCACTGGGTCAAAATTAAGGCATCTGCAGGGTGCATTCCCTCCTGGAGGCTACAGAGGAGAATCCATTCCTTGTTTTTCCAGAGCCCAGAGATTCTGCATTCTATGACATGTGAGTGGCCTTTTATACTTCTTCAAAGCCAGCCCTGCCATGAGTCCTTCTCACAAGGTATCTTCTCACAAGGTATCTACAATGAAAAATTATACACCAAATAACTGGAAAACCTAGAAATGAAAAAATTCCTAGAAACATGCAACCTACCAAGACTAAATCTAAATGAAGTAATAGAAAATCTAAACAGACAGGTAACTAGTAAAGAGCTTGAATCAATATTCAAAAACCTCCCAACAAAAAAATGTTTAAGACCAGATAGCTTTATTATGACTTCTACCAAACATTTAAAGAATAAGTAATAGTCAATTCTTCTCAAACTCTTCCAAAATCATTTTATAAGGCCAGCATTACCTTGGTACCCATATAAGAAGACCGTAAGAAAAGAAAATTATAGGCCAATATTTCTAAACATACATGCAAAAGTTGTCAACTATATGTTAGTAAACCATATTCAACAAGATGTTACAAGAATTATACACCATGATTAAGTGGTATTTTTCCCCAAGATCAAAGAATGATTTGACATCTGCAAATTAATCAAGGTGATATGCAGCATTAACAAAATGAAGTTCTGAAATTATGTGAAAATCTAAATAGACTCATAAAAAACATTTGGCAAAATTAAAAATCCATTTATGAGTTTAAAAAAAGAATAATTCTTACCAATATGGGTAGAGAGTGAATATACCTTAACATGATACTTCAATAATTAAGTCCTGGGTCTGGTCCTCAGCTTTTTCTTCCTACCAAAGTGCAGGGAGAAAAGCTCTCTCTGTCTGCAACCAAGCAGTCCCCTTTGCTTTTGCAACTTATGTTTTCACTAATTAATTAGTTACAGCTTCCTAAAAAATACATTTTTCAAAATATCAATTGTGTTCAATAGTAACTCCCAATTTTATTTTTTTTCAATTTATTTATTTATTTTTAATTTCTTTGTTGATTAAGGTATTACATATGTGTTCTTATCCCCCCATTACAGCCTATCCGCCCACTCATCCCATCACTCCCCTGTTGTCTGTGTCCATTGGTTAGGCCTCTATTTATGCATACAAGTCCTTTGGTTAATCTCTCACCCTTACCCCCCCCCTCATTTTTTATAGTTGTATTTTTCTTCAGATTTCTCAAAGTTCAGATCCATGTTATCAGCAAAAGCATTCCCTTATGCTAGAATATCACTGCAGTGCAACACTTGTGAAAGTTTTACAATTGGACTGCTACTTTGGCCTTCACCTACCCTCTACCCAAGGATGGTGGGCCTTACTGCTAGATGGCCAGCTGATGATCCAGTTCCAAAATTCCACCACTAATTCTGGGTCTAATCCTGGCACTAAATGTTGCAGTTAGGTTTCTTTGGAAACACACTGAGCTGGAGATGACCATGGCAGATTGTTGAGAAGTGCTTCTAGGCTCTGCAAATCTGGTCAAAAAGAAGCTGACAAAGTACTAAAACTAGAAAGAGGGGAAATAAAGATTTAATGCAGAAAACTTACCCCAGTGGTTCTCAACCTTTCTAATGCCATGGCCCTTTGGTCCAATGGTCTTAGGCAACCTGTTGAGGACTACTGCTGTAGAGCCTAAGACCATTGGAAAACACAGATATTTACATTATGATTCATTAACAGTAGCAAAATTACAATTATGAAGTAGCAATGAAAATACTTTTATGGTTGGGGGTCATCACAACATGAGGAACTGTATTAAAGGGTCATGGCATTAGAAAGATTGAGAGCCACTGCTAGCCTAACTCTTAGGGAAGTTCTGAAAATTATGTGATTCTTTGAATCTCTTTCAAGTGGGTTTGGGGATAAAGAAGTTAGGTTTTTAAGACCCTAAATGGACCAGTTGTTGAATGTATGCAAGCCAAGAAAGGTCTCTGCAGGGAGCTGGAAACTAAGAGCTATCAATAGTCCTCTTAGCATCTGTGGTACTAAATCCTCATTTCTGAAAATGAACTTGGGTGGTACATTACAAAATCTACCACAGTGATATATCAGAAACTAATAAAACAAGCAGCAAACACAATCAGTAAGGATATAAACAATTGAAACAATACTATAGATGGAATTGATATCAATAGATGACTGTACTTAACAAGTGCAGAAAAAATTATTTTATCAATTTCTTCCAGAATATGTACCCATATTTATTTAACTAGTAGAGGCCCAGTGCATGAAGTTTGTGCATGGGGGTGGGGTCCCTCAACCTGGCCTGCACCCTCTCATAATCCGGGACCTTTTGGAATTGGGTAGAGGGGCTGACTGGAGGAGAGGCCTGCTGTGGTGAGATGCTGTGGGTGGCAGGCTGGCCATCCCAGCCCCCTATTGGTGTGGGAGGGGTGGGACCATACTAGGGGAGGGGCCACAGGCAGTAGCCACCAGCTTTGCCCCTGATCAGAGTGGGGGGGGGGATCAAGGACAGAGCTGGCTTGAGGAAGGGGCCAAGGGCCAATCAGGGTGATGGGGCATGATCAGGGTTGGGGCCAACCAGGGAGAGGGGCTGTGAATGGTGGACCTGATGGTCCCACCACCAAATGGGGTGGGGAGCTGCTGGGGTACAGTAGCCAGGGGGAAAGGCCATGGTGGTTGGCTGGCTGGCCCTGTCTCTGATCAGAGTTGGGGGGCCATGGGGGTGGGGCTGGCCAGGGGGAGGGGCTGTGAACTGATGGGGTGGAGGTGACTGATCAGGGGTAGAGCTGGCCAGGAGGAGGGGCCACAGGCATTTGGTCGGCCAACCTTGCCTCTAATAAGGGTGGTGGGGGGAAGATCTGGGGTGGGGCTGGGTGGGGGGAGCAGCTGCAGAAGGTTGGCCAGTGGACCCTGTCCCCTATTGGGGTAAGAAAGTGATCAGGGGTGGGGCCTGCCAGGGAGAAGGACATAGGGAGGTTTTCTAGCTTCCCTGCCTTGATTAGGGTTGGAGAGACCAATTAGGAGTTGGGGCCCACCAGGGGGAGGGGCCACCCCTGATCCAGCCAGTTCCATGGCCATAGTGAGTGTCATAGCGACTAATCATTATGGTAGTTACAGCATTTCAGTCACTGGCTTTTTATATACATAAATTATTTTTCATACAAACAACAATAAACCTACTTTTGCCCACCCGGGCAAAAGTGAGTTTCTATTGGATGAATGGTGGCATCATTTAGTGAGATGTAGAAGGCTAGGCCAAGATTATGCAGAGTGAGAGTTCTTTGAGACACAGAAACAAAATTGAGAGTTCTGTTTGAGACAAATACAGTTTAAAATATCTTTTACATATTTATATAGAGTTGTTGAAATATAAGATAGGTATATCATACTTAAGTTTAGAAACAAAACTGGATGTGTAAACATGATAGTCATAAGATCATACAAAAAGAGGGTGTGGACATGAAAGTACTGCTGAGAATTTTTAAATTGAGGAACAGGAATTGACCACCGTACTTATCAAGATGGAAGGCACTGGTGACTTTGACAAAAGTAATTTCAGTACGTTGATGAACAAAAAAGTTTAACTGAAGTGGGTTGAAAAGAAAATGGAAGGAAAGAAAAGTGAAAACAGTGTGTCTAGAATATAGGTTTGAAAAAGAGCAGAGATTTGTGCAGGAGAGTTTGCCCTGGATTGCCCATTATTAGCATCTTATCCTCAAAGTTTTACCAGTAGGTCTCAGGCAACTCTCACCTCTTGAGATCCCCCAATTAAATGAGTTAGAAGAAAGATTAAAATTGAGCAGAATTTGTTTTTTACATCTAAAGTCTCTTTAAGCATAGTTCAGTATAACTGAAATTCTTAGTGCTTTTCTAACAAAAACTAAATGGGAACCAATAAGAAAAGATGGCAAATTAATGACTCAAATGTTAAAAATACATATTTTAAAAAACACAGAGAAATAGGGTGGGAGGAATATGTGAACACTAGGATTTGTTTTTAAGAAAAAGATACTATATATTTTTTTATTTTGATACAAATTTTCAGATAGAAAAATGAAATTTATTATGAAACAAACTAAGTTGATTATTAGAACTATGCTATAACTATAATAGGAAAATCCTTGAATAGGCCACAGGCAAGGATACAATGACTGAGTGGAAAAAAATGGCTTCTATGGACCAAAGTTTTCACTGATTTCAACAGACAGAAAGGAAGGCACATGTGTAAGGATGCTGATGTTGAGTTGATCAATGTCCATTCACAAAAATCACTGTCTCAAGCTTCTCCCTCTATAAAACTTATCTGACTATAGTGTATAAGTGTAGACTATGGAATCATATTGACTTTGTTCGAATCACAGCGAAGTGTGACCATGAGAAAGCTGCTTATCATTTTCTCAGACTCTTCTGTAAAAAGCTGATAATAATAATACCTACCCTGTAATTGTGTTGAAATAATTCAAATAAAGCTGTAAAGCTCACAGTAGACATAGAATACAAAATAAATATTGATTTCATTGTCATTTGTCATTAATATTTTTAAATATATTTTATTGATTTCAAGTAGAAAGAAAGATAGAAACCACAATGATGAGAGAGAATCATTGATCTGCTGCCTCCTGCAGGACCCTCAATAGGGATTGAGCCTTCAACCCAGGCATGTGTCCTGACCAGGAATCAAACCATGACTTCCTAGTTCATAGGTCGAAGCTCAACCACTGAGCCACACTGATCAAGCATTAATGGCATTATTATTTTACTATGTCCAACTGTTTATTCAAATCTCTACTTAGATGCCTATCAATCATTTCAAGTACAGCATGTCTAAAACTAAATCTGTAATATGCCTAAATTTCTGATACAAAGCCAAAAAAGAAGGAGTATTCCAGAACCATATCTTAGGTTATATTTGTGTGAATTTATTTCCTTTGCCTTTTTAATCTTCACAGAATTACATAGTCAATAATTCATATTACTTCTAAAATGTATTTTATAATATAAGGTACTTTTTAAAAATTCTCTTTAGAAGTTACTATATTGTAAAAATATGAAGCAGTATCAATTCAACAAATATTTTGATTTTTCTCTCTTTATTTCTATCTGCATTCAATCCAGACATTTAAATAGCTACTCAAGGGAGATAAGAACTAAGATGGCGGCATAGGTGAGCACCTATCTAGCTGTCCACGCAACAATTCTGAAACTACAACTTAACAACAGAACAAAACAACATCCAGAATCACCGGAGAGCTGGCTGAGTGAAAATCCCACACATAAAAGTCGAGGTGGGACGCAGTGGTGACTCGGGAGCAGCGGTACACAGCTTTGAGGTTTGGAGCGCGAGCGAGCAGTGAGGGACAGGCGGCAGACAGCAAGCCCGGCTGGTTTTCTCCAGCAGGGAGGGCGGAGGCCTCCCACAGCACCGACCCCCCAGTTCCAGGTGAGCTCCCAGGTCGAGGAAAGGAGGATCCCGGGCGTGGCTGAGGTCTGTGTGTTTGGGGAGAGTGCACAAGTAAATTGGAGTGCGCAACTGGGCAGAGAACGCGGGCAGAGAACGCACGACTCACTTGCTCAGAGACCACCATACTGCTTTGTTTTACAACCCTGAGTGAGACTTTGGCTGTGCAGACTCATTTGGGGAGAGGCAGAGTTGTCTGGCAATGGGGAGACCAGCGGTGGATTTACACTGCCACCCAACACCGAGACCCGCGAGCCGCACAGATAAGCTGACGCTGTGAGCCCCATAGACCTGAAGCGGTGCGCTAGGAAGGGCGGACTTAAGCTTGACGCTGTGTGCCCATTAGACGCTGAAGCTGTGCACCAGGAAGGGCGGACCTAAGCCTGACACTGTGCGCCCATTAGACACTGAAGCTGTGTACCAAATAGGGTGGCCTAAGGCTGACGCCAGGCACTGCATAAGGAAGCTGAGCCACTGTTCCTTAGAGGATACCTATCACACACCACTAAGGGACCAACTCAGGAAAGCAACCACAATGCAAAGAAAAGGAAAGAACAAAGCTGTGAAAGAAATGGGGGGAAAAAAGACGACTAGACATAGAGTTCAAAACCACAGTAATTAGGTTTATGAAGAGGATACTAGAAAAGGCCGAGAAAATTAATGAGAACTATGCCGAAATAAATAACACCTACAAAGAAATGAACAACGCCTACAAGGATATGAAAAAAGACCAACTAGAAATTAAGCATACACTGACTGAAACAAAAAATATTATACAAAGACCTAAAGGCAGTCCAGACAACCGCAAAAACCAAGTCAAAAATTTGAAACACAAAAAAGCAAAATCCACTCAGCTGGAAAAGCAAGAAGCCAAAAGAGTCCAAAAAATTGAAGATAGTATAAGGGGCCTCTGGGACAATCTCAAGAATACCAACATCAGAATTATTGGGGTGCCAGAAAAAGAGAGAGAGCAAGATAATTAAAACCTACTAGAATAAATAGTGACTGAAAACTTCCCCCAACTGATGAAAGAAATTGACTTGAAAACCCAAGAAGTGCACAGAGCCCCAAAATATAGGAATCTAAAGAGGACCACAACAAGGCACATCATAATTGAAACGCCAAGAGCAATAGATAAAGAGAGAATATTAAAAGCAGCAAGAGAAAAACAGTTAGTTACCTATGAGGGAGCACCCATACGATTGTCAGCAGATTTCTCAACAGAAACGATGCAGGCCAGACAGGAGTGGCAAGACATATTCAAAGTAATGAATAGCAAGAATCTACAACCAAGATTGCTCTATCCAACAAAGCTGTCATTCAGAATTGAAGGTCAGATAAAGTGCTTCACAGATAAGAAAAAGCTAAAGGAGTTCATCACAGCCAAACCAACACTATATGAAATGCTGAAAGGTATTGTTTAAGAAGAAGGAAGAAGAAAAAGGTAAAAATGTACATTATGAACAACAAGTACACATCTATCAACAAATGAATCTAAAAATCAAGTGAATTAACAACCTGATGATCAGGATAAAATGAGGAATAGAACAAAATCATGGACATAGAGAGGGAATGGACTGATAATGCTTGGTGAGAAAAAGGGTGTGGGAAGTACAGCAAGAGACTGGACAAAAAGCATGCAACTATGGGAGAGGACGGGGGGGAGGTAAGGGCGTAGAGTGGGATGGGTACTGGGTGGAGGGGAGCTATTGGGGGAAAATGTAATTAATAAACTGAACAATAAAGGTAATAAATAAATAAATAAATGAATAGCTTCTCAAACGCTTTTAGATAATCTAAAATTATGTTTATATCTCATTGTTTAGCACAGGAGTTAAGTTATGAACTTTAGTCAATTTCAAATTATTCTAATTGATATTATTTGAAAATTATGTAAAATATTTATTGGGAAATGTTCTAAGTTTTCTTTTAGCTGTCAAAATATAAATTGATTTTTATTTTCCTGCCATTCAAGGGAAAAATTAAAATGGCAATGTTCCCAATTGATGGGAAAAAACATTTAATTAAAAAACATCTACTTTATTAAGTTAAATTTCATTTCAGGTTTCATTACACGCAGCTATATTAAAGCACCCTTCAGCATTTATATCAATTTTTAAGATGTGTACAGAAAAACAATAATTTGTTAGGGATGTCACATTGTCTTAGTAAAAAGTGTGAATATTCCTAGAAAATGAAATGTACCACTAAAATTGTAATATATAATAATCCCTCTCAGCAATTAATGACCTGTAACCAAATAGATATATAAAAGAATCAATCCTTATAATGTAATATCCTTAGGGATAATATTAGAAAAAAGTACTTATAACTTATTAAAGTCAGGATTTAATTGGGTGAACACTTGTTGCACATACATTTTTATATCTTAAAAAGCTTCTGGAGAAAGTATTCCTGGATTTCATAGTCTTTTAGTCAAAAAAGCAAATAGAATCAAGCAGTTTGTATACAATAGATATGGTGTACACTGAAATTTGCATTATACAGAATCCTAAACCTAAGGTTTCACTAATGATATGTATCACATTAAGTTTTGAAAAGTGAAATGCTTCAAATATATTTAACCTAGATCATTTCATATATTCAAAGCACTATAAGGTAGAGAAATGTTTTCTCTCTCTGATCATTGACATAAATCCCCTTTTATGTTTGTAATAATATTTTCAGAATACCAAGTAAAAATAATTAAAAATACCCATAGATCTAAGTACATTGATTACACATATAGATAATATCAAGTGCCCTTTGTACTTTATGTAAAGAAGAACTATGTCCTTCAAAAATAAGATTGAAGAGTAAAAATAAATATATCAGGTTAAAGCATATAAAACTTCCAAGATTTGATAACTATTTTTGCAAAAATATTTATATGATTCTACTTAATATAAGACAACAAGAGTGACATGTTAATCAGTCTTATATGCTTGATATAACTACAAAAATTAATTTTCCAGCGTGGTTAAAAAGTAGATAGATTAAATAAGCAATCTAACTTTACATCTAAAGGAACTAGAAAAAGAAGAACAAACAAAGCCAAAGTGAGTAAGTGGAAGAAAATAATAAAGATTAGAGCAGAAATGAACAGAGTAGAGGCAAAAAAAAACCCTACAGAAAAGATTAATAAAACTAAAAGCTAGTTATTTTTAAACACAACCAAATCCTTAGCCAGATTCATCAACAATTTAAAAGAGAGGCCGGAATAAATGAAATCAGGAATTAAAGGGGAGAAGGGACAACACCACAGAATTACAACAGATTTTAGGACAATACTATGAACAAATATATGACAACTGGACAACTTGCAAGGAATGGATAAATTTCTAGAAACATATTTTTCTAAAACTGCTGAATCAGGAAGAAACAGAAAATCTGAACAGATCTGTAACTACTAATGAAATTAAATCAGTAAAACAAGCAAACAAACAAACAAAAAAACACCCCTCCTAAGAAACAAAAATTCTAGACCTGATGGCTTCACAGGTGAATTTTACCCAACACTCAAAGAAAAAATAGTAACTATCCTTTTCAAACTATTTCAAAGAATGAAGAGGAGCAACAGCTCCCAAACTTATTTTATGAGGCCAGCACTGTCCTGATATCAAAACTAGACAAAGATCTTACAAAATATAATTATATGGCAATAAATCTGATGAACATAGATGCAAAAAACCTTAATAAATTCGGCAATAATATAAAAATGCCATACACTATGATCAAGTAGTATTTATTCGTGGTTGCAGAGTTGTTTTAATATAGACAAATCAATTAACTTGATCCACCATATAAACAAAAAGGTAAAAATCCTATGATCATATTGATGGATTCAGAAATACTATTTGCCAAAATCCAGCATCCATTTATGATACAAACTCAACAAAGTAGGAATAGAGAAAACATATCTCTACAAAATAAAGATTATACATTAAAAAAAAACAAAAGTTGCATCTAGCATCACACTAAATGGTGAGAATCTGAAAGCTTTTTCCTTTTTTAAAAATTTTATTTTATTGTTTAAAGTATTACAAATAGTACATGACTTTTTTCCCCCAATTGACCGACCCCCCAATGTCTTTCGACCATTGTTATGCTTATATGCATGCATGCAAGTCCTGCAGTTGATCTCTTAACCCCCACCCACAATCCTCCCCAGCCTTCCCAATGTAGTTTGACAGTCTTTTCTATGCTTCTTTGCCTCTGTATTTATTTTTGTTCATCAGTTTATAATGTTATTTATATTCCACAAATGAGTGAGATCATGTGGTATAGTTCACTTAGCATAATGCTTACCAGTTTCATTCATGCTGTTGCAAATGGTAAGAATTCCTTCTTTTTTTATAGCAGCATAGCATCCCATTGTGTAGATGTACCACAGTTTTCTAATCCACTCATCTGCCGATGGGCATTTAGGCTGTTTCCAAATCTTAGCTATTGTGAATTATGCTGCTATGAACATAGGGGTGCATATATATTTTCTGATTGGTGCTTCTGTTTTCTTGGGATATATTCCTAGAAGCAGTATTACTGTGTCAAATGTCAGTTCCATTTTTATTTTTTTTTGAGGAAACACCATATTGTTTTCCACAGTGGGCTACACCAGTCTGCATTCCCACCAACAGTGAAGGAGGGTTCCTTTTTCTCCACCAGCATTTCTTGTTTGTTGATTTATTGATGATAGCCATTCTGACAGGTGTGAGATAAGATCAGATATAAGACAAGGATATTCACTTACATGTTTTTATTAACATAGTATTTATTCTAAGTCCTAGCCACAGCAATCAGACAACAAAAAAGTATCAAAATTAGAGAGAAGCATGTCATTATTTACAAGTAACATGATATTATAGAGAACCAAAAAGATTTGAACAAAAAGCTATTAGAATTAATGATTCAGTAAAGTAGCAGGGAACAAATTAGTATTTAAAATCAGATTTTTATTCACTAATAACAAACTCTCAGAAAGAGAAAATAAGAACACATCACATTTACAATTGCACAAGTAAGAATGAAATACCTAGGAATAAAATTTTAACTGAGGTAAAAGATCTGTATTCAGAAAACTATAAGACATTAAAGAAAAAATTGAAGACATAAATAAATGGAAGAACATACTGTACTCATGGATAGGAAGAATTAATATTGTTAAAATGTTCACACTACCCAAATCAACCTACAGATTCAATGCAATCTGTATCAAAATGCTAATGGAATTTTTAACAGTTCTAAGACAAATAACCCTAAAGTTAATATGGAACCACAATAAATCCTGAAGAGCCAAAGCAATCTTGAGGCAAAAAAGTTTGAGTTATCACACTACCTGGAATCAATGGATACTACAAATCTGTAGTAAACCAAACAGCATTGTACTGGCATAAAAACAGACACATAGATCAATGGAACAGAATAGAGAATTGGAAATGAACCCATGTCTATATGGTCAATTAATCTATAAGGTAAGAATGTACAATGGAGCAGAGACAGTCTCTAATAAATGGTGTTGGGAAAATTGAACAGATACATGTAAGAGAATGAATTTGTATCACTTTCTTACACCATATACAAAAAAATTAAAAAATGAATTAATAAAAGAGAGAAATTTAGACCTGAAACTATAAGACTTCTAGAAAAAAACATAGGCATCAAACTCACATTGCTCTTAGCACTATATTTTTGGATTTAACTCTTCAAACAAGGGTAATAAAACAAAAAATAAATGTGACTACATCAAATTAAAAATTGTTTATACAATGAATGAAACTATCATCAAAATGGAAAGACAACCTACTGAATGAGATAAGATATTCACCAATAATATACTCAATAAGGGATTTCTATCCAAAATCTATAAAGAACTCTTACAAATCAACACCAAGACAATTAACTGTGGAGAAGCATAAGACTTGGTTGAAAAGCTTGTAAGGAAGACATTCCGAGGAGAGGGAACTGTGCAAAAGGCCATCTACCTTGTTTATTGGAATTCCGACTTAAACGAGTGCTGACAACAGTGCCTCTGATTATTCTTTGACCTTTCCAAACAAGTCTGTGCATGTGCAGACCCCTAGGTGTTTACTGGAATTCTTATGCTTAATCTTTGGGTGTCCTTGCTTAAAGGACACTATAAATATATGTGTCTTCTCAATATTAATTCCCTTACTGATTGCATCTAAAAGATAAACTTTATCTCACACGGGTGCTACAATAAAAGTCTAATGAGGAAGGCAATCAAGGCTATCTGGTTTATTTAGCCAGGCAGTCCCTTAGCCCTCTCTTTCACAGAAAACATTGTTCTGGAGTAATCCACTCATCCATCACTGAGGGTCTGCTGGTCAGCCCCAGTAATTAACAATCTGATTTTAAAAATAGTCACGGACCTGAATAGACATTTCTCTTTAGAGTACATATGGATGGCCAATAGATATATGAAATGATGCTCAATATCACTAATCATCAGGAAATTCAAATTTAAACTACAATTAAATATCACCTCACCCCTGTCAGAATGGCTATCATCAATAAATCAACAATGGTGTTGGTGAGAATGTGGATAAAAGAGAATCCTCATGAACTGCTGGTGGGATTGTAAATTGGTGCTCCCATTATGTAAAACAGTCTCTCAAAAAATTAAAATGTTGCTATCATAAGACCCAGCAGTTTCACTTATGGATATTTATCTGAAAAGTCCAAAACATTAATTCAAAAAGATATATGCACCCTGACATTCATAGATGAATTATTTATAATACCCAAGATATTGAAGCAACTTAAGTGTCTATCAATAGAAGAATGGGCAAAGAATATGTGATACACATAAACAATGGACTGTTACTGAGCCATAAAAAAGAATGAAATATTGCCATTTAAAACATTGATGGACTTAGAAGTTGTTATGCTAAATTAAATAAGTCAGAGAATTACAAATACCATATTATTTTATTTGCATGTGGAATTGAAACAACCAAATAAACAAAGAAAATAGAAATAACTCATAAACATAACAGAGAACAAATTGATTTTTGCTATTTGGGAATAAAGTCAGGAGTTGGTTTGAAAGGATGAAATGTATAAAAAGTGCAACTTGCTATCTACAAAAATGCCACAGATATGTAAAGTATAGCATAATATTATAACAACAATGCATGGTGTTTAATAGGTATGATTCTGATCATGGTGATCACTTTGTAAGGTATGTAAATGTCTAACAGCATGTTGTACACCTGAAACTAATATAATATTATATGTTAACTGTCATTGTAAAGTATATTATTTGTAAGTATAGGTAATCTAAATTTTGCCCTCACTTTGCTACTGTCTGTATCCATTGGTTATGCTCATATGCATGCATAAAAGTCCTTCAGTTGATTTCTTAGTCCTTTATCCCCACTTTTCCTCATAGATTGGACAGTCTGTTTGATGCTTCTATGACTCTGATTCTATGTTTTTCATAACTTTATGTTGTTCATTATATTCCACAAATAAGTGAGTTAATGTGATATTTATATTTTTCTGACTGGCTTATTTCACTTAGCATAATGCTCTCCGGTTCCATCCATGCCATTGCAAATGGTAAGAATTCCTTATTTTGTATAGCAGCATAGTATTTCACTGTATAGATGTACCACAGTTTTCTAATCCACTCATCTGCTGATGGGCAGTTGGGCTGTTTCCAAATCTTATCTATTGTAAATTGTGCTGCTATGAACATAGGGGTGCATATATCCTTTCTGATTGGTGTTTCTGTTTTCTTGGGATATATTCCTAGGAGTGGGATTACTGGGTCAAATGGAAGTTCCAATTTTTAATTTTTTGAGGAAACACTATAGTTTTCCACAGTGGCTGCATTCCCACCAGCATTGCAAGAGGGTTACTTTTTCTCCACATCCTTGCCAACACTTGCCATTTGTTGATTTGTTGATGATAGACATTCCGACAGGTGTGAGATGGTACCACATTGCTGTTTCGATTTGCATGTCTTGGATGATTAGTGACTTTAAGCATGCTTTCATATATCTCTTGACCTCCTGTATATCCTCTTTTGAAAAGTGTCTATTTAGGTCCTTTGCCCATTTTTTTATTGAACTGTTTATCTTCCTTTTGTAAAATTGTATGAGTTCCCTATAAATTTTAGAGATTAAATCTTTATCAGAGATAACATTGGCAAATATGTTCTCCTATGAAGAGGGCTTTCCTGTTGTTTTGTTGGTGGTTTCTTTTGCTGTGCAGAAGCTTTTTATTTTGATGTAGTGCCATTTGTTTATTTTCTCCTTCATTTCCATTGCCTAGGATCTATATTCAGTAAAAATATTGCTACGACAGATGTCTGCTATTTTGCTGCCTATAGCTTCTTCTAAGATTTTTATGGTTTCCTGTTTTATGTTTAAGCCCTTTATCCATTTTGAGTTTATTTTTGTGTATGGTATAAGTTTGTGGTATATATATACATTTATATATATATATATCTTTTATCTGTCCAATTTTCCCAATACCTTACTCACCTTTTAAATTTATTAATTCTGTTTTAGGTAATTATATAGAAAAAATACAGGAACTTTTATACTAAAATGAAGAACTTGAGCATTCAATTTTTGTCTCATTATTATGTAAGAAACAACAATGTATAACTACTTACCTTTTGTGTCTAGTTTTAAAGGTACTTTTTCTGCTTTCATCTAATCACATCTTCAGAACTTTCCAAAACCCATTTGTCACCTCAGAAGCTTCACATTAAATGTCAGATCATCTATTGCCTTCCACATTGGCTATGTAGTACAAGCTTGATATGACCTAATTAGTGAGAAATGTTTCTTATGGGAAATGAGATAGTATGAAAACTCAATTCTTTATTTTAAAGCTACTGGTTAGCAAGTCTTTAATAATAATAATTATTTTTTACTTTCTTTATTGAATTCATTGAGGTGACATCCTATATAATAAAAGCCTAGTATGCAAATTGACCAAATGGCAGAATGACTGGTTGGCAGACGGCAGTCCAGCCAAGGTGGGTGCCAGCAGGCAAAGGGAGGGGATGGCAATCAGGGAGGCAACAGCAACTGGTGGTGGTAGATGGGAATAAAACAGATGTAAATTGCAATCAAACAATTGGACTGCTAGTCACTGCCTGCTGTCAGTCAGACATCCTCTGGTCTCCTGGTCTGCAAGAGGGCACAGGCCAGGTTGAGGGATCCCTCCAAGTTCACAAATTTTTATGTACTGGGCCTCTAGCCCTACATAATAAAAGCCTAATATGCTAAGTGTCTGGTCATCCAGTGACAGGTCGACTATTCAACCAATCAAAGCATAATATGCTAATGATATATTAAGGCTGTTCAACCACTCTCTATGAAGTGCACTGACCACCAGGGATCAGACAGTCAGTCAAATCTTGGACCAATTGTGATAATGTGCACTGACCACCATGGGGCAGAAG
This sequence comes from Antrozous pallidus, assembly GCA_027563665.1. Lineage (NCBI taxonomy): Eukaryota > Metazoa > Chordata > Mammalia > Chiroptera > Vespertilionidae > Antrozous > Antrozous pallidus. Next base: position 11,219,379 of record CM050511.1, read on the forward strand.
CTCTAACTGGTAGGTTAGCTTGCTGCTCAAGTTCGGGTGATTGGGGCTGATCGAGATGGCCTGGACATGCCCTGGAGCCCTCCTGCAGTTCTTCCCAGGCTGGCCAACCTCCCATGTCCCTCCCTGATCAGCTCCAGTCAGGACTGGACGAGATGGGGTCAAACATGCCTGGAGCCTTCCTTTGGCCCTTCACTGGCCCAGATTGTGCACCAGTGGGGTCCCTTGTCATGGCCTGTGCCCTCTCGCAATCTGGCACCCCTCAGGGGATATCAGAGAGCTAGTTTTGGCCCAATCTCACAGGCCACTCTCCTCGGGAGGGTGCCAGACACAGGGTTCACACCTGACAAGTGTTGTAGTGACACAAGCCTCTCCTGATTGGGACTGATTGGGCACAAGCCTTCAGCATGTGCAGTGGAGCCAGGATGAGCAGGAGCTATAGGTAGGAGCTGTAGGTGGCATTGGACTGCGGGTTTCAGCCCAACCCTTGCAGGCCACCCCAAAGGAGCCCACCAAGCACAAATTTGTGCACAGGGCCTCTAGTTGGTTAATAAAATCATATAGCTTTCAAGTGTATAATTCTACTCTACATCATGCGTATATTGTATTGTGTGTTCACCACCACAATTCAAAGGAAGAAAGAATTCTATTGTTTGAGCATAACTTCTAACCTTTGCCAGTGTCCCATCTTGTTGTCTTAAGAAATGAGAAGAAGCTATGCACAGTGAAACCAGTGATTGAGAATCAATGAGAATCAATAAATAGCAACTTCAGTTTGATATTCCCCTTTTAGATTTGCATACATTAAATATAAAGTCTCCACAGATTCAATATTAAGGCTTAGCAGAAAGAAGAGAGGTGGGTATAAATTTAACATCTCTACCTCTATAAATTCCCTACATATATGTTAGTAGTTTCGGTTGCAGATTTTTTCTTTCCTTTACTTACCTCACACATGTGGAAAACTCTTGATCCAAAATATATGACACATGTCCATTTACAAGTAAATGGCTATTTTTTGTTCACTAATATTAAATCAGAAAAATCTCTGAGAGTGTAATTCTATAATTAATATATGCCTATCCTTAAGAGTTCATTTTCATTTCCAAGGCAAAATAACATGAAACATGAATAAACTATGTAAATAGCGAGTAACCTGTTACTCGCTATTTCAGCTTAGGTGAACCTAATCCATGTAGGTTTCCTATATATTGCAATCTAGTCTAATCAAAGAAGTACTCATTTTGTGGAAAATCTATAACACCAAGTTTACTTTTTCTCTTTACATATTTTTTCTACCAATGTAAGAGAGTATAATTCTTTACCTTTAAATTTTTATATTTGGGGATAATTTAATACAATATAGAAAGGTTAAAAATATGAAGATCTTTGATATTTTTTGTATTCTCACATATTACACTTGCATTTTAAATATGATTCTTAGAAAATAAGCCATGAAAATAATTTTTGATGATTTCTTTACTAGTTTTATCAGCACTTGCTATTTTGTTTAAGAATGTTTTGAAAAAAGCTATTACCATTGATGAGTTAACTAATTTTGCTAAACACTTTTTGGTTTTATTCATTTATTTTTAATAGAAACATAGTGGTAGCATAAAAAATTCAATGAACTTCTCTTTGGGTAGGAGAAAACAGATGAAAATTCCAATCAAGCAAATCATTGTTACTTGTGTGTGTGTATGTGTAAAAGTTATTACTAAATATAGATGTTAGTTCATGCATGGAATTAATAATAGAAGAAACTGGTCACCTGTGATGTGTGGGGTCAATTAATTTAGTCTCCCTACTATGAAGATATTTGTAGACAATTCCAGGAATATTAAAACTTCAGATCTCATGAAGAAAATATGATGCTAAAGATGTAAAAGTTGATACTGTTGCAGCAATGTACCACTTAGCCTTCATGGGAATGACAAAAATATTGTTGTGCAGTTGACTGAAGGGAACTTAAATTAGTTCAGTCAATTAAGTAATGATTAATTTATGTTAGATTCTGCTCTCCTGAGTCTATAAAAGCCAAGGCTTTAGTTAACTGGCAGTATTTAGTTTAATAAAAGTAAAGTCTTTAAAAATTAATTCTAGAGAGAGAAAAATTCTACTGACACAATCAATAGACAACAAGATTCCCATTTTCATTTGTGTCAATGTAGGTTAAAATAAATTTAGAAAATGTTAAGTAGAGCACTTCTCCCTTCAAATGAATAACCACATTTCCCAGAAAGTTATTACAATGGCTTGTACAGCACCTCTGCCCGAACATATGACAAATTGTAAGTATGCACTAAAGCAAAGGCTTTCAGTAGCAATTGCTGCCACTAGTGTTAAGCTCATGTTCTCTCCAGGTCTAACATTTCATTGCTAGTACCTTCAGTCAAAAATGATTCTGCGGAAGCTGTGAATAGATTTTGATTATTCTAATTATCAATTTGAACATAATATGAGAGCCTAATGGGACTTTGTGTATTTAGGGTATGTTAAGAGAGCGTGCGATTGTAGGAATATTAATATTTTCCTGAACCACAGAGAAAAGAAAAGGCTGAAAATAAAATTCAGTCTGTTCAAGGGAAAAAGCAAACATGAATCTGAAGGAAAATGCCTGCTTGTCTTCATTAAAACAGAGGCTCATATAGTCTAAATATGTTCAAACCATTTGATTATAAACAGGTGTCACACTTATGATATATCTTTCTTTAATAAAACCAATGAGGGAAATGAATAAAAATTTATGAAGATGATTTGACCCACCTTGGTTTTTTGAAACATGAATAAACTATGTAATCTGAATTCAAGAAAAGTTATGAATAATGACATTCTAGCAGATTTACTTTGATAGACCAATTATCATCTATGATGCAATGGTTGTATTCTACAAGTTCAAAATTATGCTTCCAAGAATTGCCAAATGATTAAGAATGTACGACCTGGAATCAGTCATAAGGATCTACCTGGCTTTCAGTTCTGATTCTGTCATTTACTAGTTGTGAAATATTGAACAATTATTTAAATTCTTTGACTCCAATTTAATAGGGACAATAATAGTCTCAAATGTAGGTTACCATGAGGATGAAATGAAATGTGTATATAACAAACTTAGCCTAGCATGCAATGGGAGTTTGGGACATATTTGCTCTAATTATTATACTTCTAGAGGCCCGATGCATGAAATTTAAGCATGGGAGGGGTGTCCTCAGCCCAACCTACACCCTCTCCCATCTGGGACTCCCTTGGAGGATGTCTGATTGCTGGTCTAGGAATCAGGTCTAAACTAACAGTCAGACATCCCTCTCAAAATCCAGGATTGCTGTCTCTTAAACACTTGCTTGTCTGCCTGTATGCCCAATTGCCCCTAACTGCTTCTGCCTGCAAACCAGTCTGGGGTGGACCAGGCCTGCAGGAAAGGGCAGTTGGGGGCAACCAGGCCAGCAGGGGAGGGCAGTTAGGGGCAATTGGGCCAGCAGGGGAGCAGTTAAACATTGATTAGGCTGACAGACAGGAGCAGTAGAGGCTATCAGGCAGGAAGGCAGGCAAGCACCTGAGAGCCAGCAGTCCTGGATTTGGGCCTAAATGGGCATTCAGACATCCCTCTAGGGTTCCCAGATTGCAGAGGGTGCAGGATGGGCTGAAGAACACACCCCATGCCTACCCCCATGCACAAATTTAGTGCACTGGGCCTCTAGTGTAATGATAAAATGATGTTTATTAACAGAAAATTAGTTCTGACTAAAAATAGATCATTAAAAATAACAACATTTTGGGTGGTGGACACATGATAACATATACAGATGATATATCATAGAATTTATACTTGAAACTTATATAATTTTATTAACTAGTGTAATACCAATAAATTTTAAAAAACGTGGCTGTAAAAAGAAAGATTACCTGTAACTCTTTAAAAAAGAAGACAAAGGATATGAGGGGTGACAAAATTTTTTATTGTTGCTGTTAGAAAACAACAACACACAGAATTTATTGATATATCTATTCAAAAGTCAGGCCTGGCCATCATGGTTCAATGGTTAAACATTGATCTATAAACCAGGAGGTCATGTTTTAATCCTCAGTCATGGCATATGCCTGATGTACAGACACAATCCTCAGCGTTGGGTATGCAGAAGGCAGCTTATCAATGATTCTCTCTCATTATTGATGTTTCTACCTCTCTTTTCCTCTCCCTTCCTCTCTGAAATCAATAAAAATATATATTAAGGCAGAGGAAAAATGGCAGCTAAATGGTAGATATGTCCCAAGCCTTATCCTGGAGCAGATAAAAGGAGCATCTAAATCAAATAACATCCACCCAGCCCTAAACAGTTTGGCTCAGTGGATAGAGCATTGGCCTTTGTATTGAAAGGTCCAAGGTTTGCAGACATATCCTCAGTAGGAGGTGTGCAAGAGGCAGCTGATTGATGATTCTCTATCATTGATGTTTCTAACTCTCTATCTCTCTCCCTTAGTCTCTGTAAAAAAAAATCAATAAAATATATTAAAATAAAATAAAATGTATCTTTCTAAAAAAAATAACATCCTCCTAGAATTGGTGAAATAGATAGGCTTGGTGATACAATTAGCAGCTAGGAAGGGAAGAGGACTCCTGGAGAATGGTACTCCCCCTATTCATTCAATCTCTTAACCTTAAACTCTGCTTCTACAGATTCTGCCTCCTCCCTCCCTCCCACCACCACCACCCCATTTCCCTGGGCATTTCTTGTTTACATTTTTTGGTTTATCTGTTTGTTCTGTAGTGTTTTCTCCCCATATTTTTATTTTCCTTTTTCTTTTCTCTATTACCTTTTTTCCTTTTCTCCACATCATTTTTCTCTCTCCTTATTCTCTTTTCTCACTCCTAATTCTATATTTCTCTGGTGGTCACTTATATTGGGGTTATCTGTGTCGTAAGTAAATTCATATTTTGTTCCCTTTGTGTTGTGTCTTGTTGAGTTGTATTTTGTGTCCTTTGGTCAACATGGTAGAGAGTGAGTCACATAATCAGACAATCTGAGAATAGACTCCATTCATGAATGAAACAATAATATTCAAGACCCAACTATACCCAGAGTATCCAAATATCCCACGTAGGGGGCATATCTAAATTATTCAGCTAAGAAGAACAAGGAAATTTTTCCACTGGGCCCCACAAAACATCTGCAATATGGTAAGACTAACTAAACAAATATGGGTGGCATAGCAGTTTGATCTAACACATAGAAACAATTACAAAGAACCAACCTTCATTGTATAAAAAGGAGGAATCACAAAAAAAGGAAATAAACAAAATGGAGGCAGACAATTTGTCATAGAAATAATTCAGAGCAATGGTTATAAGAATGCTGAAAGGTATGGAAGAAAAATTCAACAAATTCATTTAAGAATCAAGAGGAAATGAAGAATAAAAAAGAAATGAAGAATGACACACCTGCAATAAAGAACACAATGGAAACTTTCAGCAGTAGAGTAGAAGCAGAGGACTGCATCAGCAAGTTAGAAGATGAGGTTGAAAAAAAACACCCAAGCAAGGCAGCAACTGTAAAGAAAACTTAAAAATCAGGAGGAGAGCCTAAGGGAGCATTGGCACAACACAAAACCAAACAAAATCCATGTAATAAGGGCCTCGGAAGGAAAAGTGGAGCAAGGAATAGAAAACTCATCTAAAAAAATAATGACAGAAAATGTCCCTGATGTTGGGAAGAAAAAGCCACACAAGTTTAAGAAGCACACAGAATTCAAACATGATGAACCCAAAAGACTGACACCAAGACACATCATAATTAAATGGGGAAAAGACGAAAAACAAAGTAAGAGTCTTAAAGCCTGCCAGGGAAAGACAGAAAGTTACCTAAAAGGGATCTCCCATTAGACTATCAACTGATTTCTCAACAGAAAAACATCAGGTCAGAAGGGATGGAATGCATTATACACAGTGATACAAAGCAAGAGATTGAATCCCATCAAGGATATAATTCAAAATGAAAGGTCAAATCAGGAGCTTCACAGACAAAAAAAGGCTAAATGACTTTATTATCACCAAGCCAGCAATGCATATGCTAAAGGGACTGTTGTAAAAGGAAGGAATAGGAAGGGAAGAAGAAACACAGGCATAAAGAATACAAATGGTGACAAAAAAGTACCAATCCTATATAATAAGAGGCTAATATGCAAATCAACTAAATGGTGGAATGACCAGTCGCTATGATGCACACTGACCACCAGAGAGCAGATGATCAATGCAGGAGCTGCCCCCTGGTAGTTGGTGAGCTCCCACAGGGGAATACCACTCAGCCAGAAGGTAGGCTCCCAGATGCCAAGTGCATCAGTGGTGGTGGAAGCCTCTCCTGCCTCCACAGTAGTTCAAAGGATGTTCAACTGACAGCTTAGGCCCACTCTCTGGGGAGTGAGCCTAAGCCATCCAGTCTCAGGGAATGGGCTTAAGCCATCAGTTGGACATACCCCGAGGTCTCTTGGACTGTGAGACAGCACAGACCGGACTGAGGGACCCCCCTCCCTGAGTGAACAAATTTCATGCACTGGGCTTCTAGTCAATAATAATCTTAAATATAAATAGACTAAATGGTACAATAAAAAGACAGAGTAGATGAACAGATAAGAAAACATGACTCATAAATTTGCTATCTACAAGAGTGCCACAAAGGATCAAAGGAGTCACACAAACTCAAAGTGAAGTGATGGAAAAATATTTTTTCAGGCAAATAGAAAAGAGAAAAAAGTTGAGGTAGCAATACTTTTATATAAAAAAAAAGAACTCAAAGTGAAGGACATAATAAGAGATAAAGAAGGCCACTTCAACAACAAGATATAACTGGCACCCAATTTAGGAGCACTCAAATACATTACACACAAAACAAACAAACAAACAAAAACAAAACAAAAAATGCACACTTTTTGGAAGATATCCAGGGAGAGATGGATAGCAATACAATCATACTAGAGGACTTTGGTGCCCCATTGACACCACTGGATAAATCCTCTAAACAAAAAATCAGCAAAAGAACAGCAATCCAAGTGACTCACTAGAACAGATGGAACTAATTGATATCTTCAGAACATTACACCCAAAAGCTACAGAATATAAATTTTTCTCAAGTGCACATGAGACATTTTCAAAGATCAACCACATATTAAGATAAAGGCAAGGTCTCTTCAAATTCAAGAAGATAGAAATAATATCAAGCATATTCTCAGATCACAAAGATATAAAATTAGAAATCAACTACAATAAAAACAATGAAAAAAATCAAACACTTGGAGGCTAAATAGCATGCTATTAAACAATGATTAAGTTATCAAAAAGACCAAAGAAGAAATAAAAAGCATCCTGGAAACAACTGAAAATAAAAAGACAACAATCCAAAATCTATATGACACAGTGGAAGCAGTCCTGAGAGGGAAGTTTGTAGCTCTACAGGCCTACCTCAAAAAAGAAGGAAAAAAAAATGGTAATAAATTATATAACCGTGCCACTTAAAGAATTAGAAAGAGAGCAACAATAAAGGCCAGAGTAAGCAGAATGAAGAAAATAATAATGATCACAGCTGAAATAAATGACAAAGAGAATAAAAAATATAAAAGATCAATGAAACCAAGTTTGGTTCTTTGAAAGGATAAATAAGATTGATGAATCTCTAGACTGGCTCACCAAGAAGCAGAGGGAGAAGAGCTAAATAAATCAGAAATGAAAGATGCAAAATAACAACAGACCCCACAGAAATATGAAGGATTATAAAAAAATGCTAGGAACAACTCTACTACAACAAACTGGACAATATAGATGAAATTGACATATTCCTAGAAAAATACAAGCTTCCAAACTCAATTAGGATATCAAAATAACCCGAACAGGCCAATAATTACTGATGAAATTAAAATAGTAATCGAAAAACTTCAAGCAAACAAAAGCCCTGGACCAGACAGCTTCACAGGGGAGTTTTATCAAACATTAAAAGAACTAAAACCTATCCTCTAACTATTCCAAAAAATTCAAAAGGAAGGCATATTTCCAAGTTCTTCCTATGAAGCCAGCATTACCCTAATCACAAAACTGGATAAAGACACTACAATGAAAGCAAATTACAGGCCAATTTTCCTGCTGAACATAGCTGCTAAAATCCTCAACAAAATTCTAGCAAATCTGATCCAGCATTACATTAGAAAGATCATGACCACGTGGGTTTTATTCCTGGATGCAATGCTGGTACAATATCCACTAATCAATAAACATGGTACACAACATAAACAATTTGAGAGTCAAAAATCATATAATCATATTAATTTATGCAAAAGAAGCATTTGACAAAATCTAATATCCTTTCCTGATAAACATTCTCAGCAAAGTGGAAATAGAGGAATCAAACCTCAACATAAGAAAAGCCTTATATGACAAACTTACAGCCAACATCATATACTCAATGGGAACAAAACTAAAACCATTTCCCTTAAGAATAGGAACTAGACAGGGATGCCCACTTTCACCACTCCTGTTCCACATAGTACTGGATGTTCTAGCCATAGCAAAAAGAAGAAATAAAAGTCATCCAATGGAAAAAGAAGAAGTAAAAGTCATTATTTTCAGACTAGAGGCCTGGTACATGGAATTCGTGCAAGTGGGGGGGGGGTGTCCCTCAGTCCAGCCTGCATCCTATCCAATATGGGACATCCCTCTCACAATCCAGGACTGCTGGCTCTCAACCATTCGCCTACCTGCTTGCTGATTGCCCCTAACTGCTTCTGCCTGCCAGCCTGATCGCCCACTACACACTCCCATGCTAACGTGATCGATGCTTAACTGCTCAGCTGTTGGCTGGTTGGCCCTTAACTGCCCTCCCATGTCAGCCTGACCACCCCTAAATGCCCTCCCCTGCTGGCCTGATGACCCCTAACTTCCCTCCCTTGTGAACCTGGTTGCCCTTATCTACCCTCCCCTGCTGGCCTGGTTGCCTCCAACTGCCCTCCCCTGCTGGTCTGGTCACCCCTAACTGTCCTTCCCTGCAGTCCTGGTTGCCCCCAACTGCCCTCCCCTGCTGGTCTGGTCACCCCTAACTTTCCTCCCTTGCCAGCCTGGTCACTGCTAACTGCCCTCCCCTGCCAACCTGGTCTCCCAACTGCCTCCCCTGAAGGCCTGGTCACCCTAAATGCCCTCCTCTGTTGGCCTGGTTGCCCTTAACTGCACTCCTCTGCTGGCCTCATTGGCCCCATTATCCTCCCTGCAGGCCTAGTGCCCCCAAACTGCACTCACCTGCAGGTCTGGTCTACCCCCCAACTCATCTCCATGCTGTCCTGGTCACCCCCAACTGCCCTTGCCTGAAGGTCTGGTGCCCTCCCTCACCTGCCCTCCCTGCAGACCTTTTCCCTCCTAACTGCCCTCTCCTGCTGGCCCGGTCATCCCTAACTTTCCTCCCTTGCCATCTTGGTTACTCTGAACTGCCCTTCCTTGCTGGCCTGATTGCCCCTAACTGCCCTCCCCTGATGTCCTGGTCACCCCAAACTGCCCTATCCTGCAGGCCTGGTCACCCTTAACTGTCTTCCCCTATAGGCTTGGTTGCCCCCAACTAACCTTCCCTGTGGGCCTGGTCACTCCTAACTTCCCTACCTTGCCAGTTTGGTCTCCCCTAACTGCCCTCCTCTGTTGGCCCAATTGGCCCTAACTTTCCTCCCCTGCAGGCCTGGTCCCCCCTAATTGCCCTCCCTGATGGCCTGATGCCCCCAAATTCCCCAACTGGCCATCTTGTGGTGGCCATCTTGTGCTCACTTGGGGGCAGCCATCTCTGACCACATTGGGGCGGCCATCCTGTGGGCTGGAGTAATGATCAATTGCATATTACCTTTTTATTATATAGGATGACATATTATTGTACATAGAAAACCCCAAAAACTTCATAAAAAAACTACTAGACTTAATAAATGAATTTTGGCAATGTAGTAGGATACAAAATTAATACCCAGAAATCTATGGATTTTTTTACACATCAATAAAGAGCTCACAGAAATAGAAACTAAAAAGTACAGTCCCATTTACCATTGCAACAAAAGAATTAAGATACCTAGAAATAAACTTAATTAAAGAGTTAAAAGACTTGTACTCAGAAAAGGACACTGAAAAAAAATAGAGAGACATAAACCAATGGAAGAATATACCATGTTCATGGATTGGTAGAATCAATAAATGTTCATACTACCCAAAACAATCTATAGATTCAATGCAAACCCTATTAAAATACCAACAGCGTATTTCACAGATCTAGAAAAAACTTTCCAAAAATTCATCTGGAATAAAAAATGACCCTGAATAGCCACAGCAAATGATCTCACTCATTTATGGACTATAATCAACAAAGTTGGAGGGATCACAATACTAGATATCAAGAAATATTACAAAACCACTGTTCTCAAAACTGCTTGGTACTGGCACAAGAACCAACATATAGATCAATGGAACAGAATAGAGAAGCCAGAAATCACCCAAGCCATTATGGTCAATTAATATTTGACAAAAGAAGCAAGAGCATACAATGGAGTCAAGAAGGCCTCTATAATAAATGTGTTGGGAAAATTGGACAGATACATGCAAATAAAATGAAACTAGACACCAACTGACACTATAAACAAAATAAACTCAAAATGGATAATGGACTTAAATCTAATTCAGCAAACCACAAAAAATCTTAGAAGAATCCATAAGCAGCAAAAATATCAGACATATATCATAGCAATATCTTCACTTATACATTTCCTGGAAACTAAGGAGAAAATAAACAAATGGCACTACATTAAAATGAAAAGCTTCTGAATAGCAAAAGAAACCTTCTTCAAGACAATAAGAAAGCCCACTACATGGGAGAAGATATTTGCCAATGTTATCTCCTATAAGGATTTAATCTCCAAAATTTACAGGGAACTCATACAAATTATAAAAGGAAGACAAACAATGCACTCAAAAAATGGGGGGGGGGGTATAAGGACACATATGTAACACCATAATCAATAAAGAAATTTTTTTAAAAAGAAGCAAGTAAAATAAATAAATGAATAAAATATAATTTCATAATTTGCATTAAAAAGTGGGCCAAGAACCTAAATAGAAACTTTTCAAAAGAGGACAAAGAGAAGGCTGAAAGACATATGAAAACATACTCAAAGTCACTAATCATCTGAGAGATGCAACTCCAAAGGACAATGCGCTACCATTGCACACCTGTCAGAATGTCTATCATCAACAAATAAGCAAATGACAAGTGCTGACAAGGATGACAAGTGCTGGTGGGAATGCAGGCAAGCACAGTCCCTGTGAAATACAGTATGGAGTTTCCTCAAAAATGTAACTCCCATTTCACCCAGCATTCCAAGTTCTACAAATATATCCCAAGAAATCTGAAACACCAATCAGGAAGGCAATATGTACCTCTACTTTCAAAGCAGCACAATTTACAATAGCTATGAATTGGAAACAGCCTAAGTGCCTATCAGCAGATAAGTGAGTTAAAATCAGTGGTACATTTACACAATGGAATACTATGTTGCTGAATAAAAGAAGGAATTCTTACCATTTAAAACAGCACCAATGGACCTGGAGAGCATTATGCTAAGTAAAATAAGCCAGTTGATAAATATCACATGATCTCACTCATTTGTGGACTATAATGAACAACATAAAGTGATAAACACAAATAAAGCCAGTCATAGAAGCATCAACAGATTGTTCAATCTTTGAGGGAAAGCAGGGTGAAGGACTAAGAGGTCCACTGAAGGATTTGTATGCATGCATATGAGCATAACCAATGGACACAGATAGTATGGGGTGAGGGCATGTGCTGGGGTTGGGGTAGGAGTGGTTGGGGAGAGGTCAATGGGGGAAAAGGGAGACTTATGTAATATACTGTATATAGCCTATATAATAAGGAGATAATATGCAAATTGACCATCACTCCAACACAAAAGATGGCTGCCCCCATGTGGGCAAAGATGGCCACCCCCATGTAGACACAAGATAGCCAGCAGGGGTGGGCAGTTGCGGGGGCAGGTCTTCAGGGGAAGGCAGTTGGGAGGGGCCAGGCCTGCTGAAGAGGGCAGTTGGGGCAATCAGGCCAGTAGGGGAGGGAAGTTAGGGACAACCAGAGGCAGAGGAGGGAATTTGGGGGGTGATCAGGCCTGCAGGGGAGGACACATAGGTGCAACCAGGCTGGCAGGGGTCAGCAGTTAGGGGTGACCAGGTCGGCAGGATATGACAGTTAAGGGCAATTGGGTCAGCATGGGAATAGTTAGGTGTTGATCAGGCTGGCAGGGGTGATCAAACTGGCAGGCAAGGGATTGATTTGAAGCCAGAGTCCTGGATTGTTAGAGCGCATTCAAGCATCCCTCAAGGGGTCTCAGGTTGAAGAGAGTTCAGGCTGGGCTGAGGGACTTACCCCCAACCTATGCATGAATTTCATGCACCAGGCCCCTCTGATGTGTGTGTGTGTGTGTGTGTGTGTGTGTGTGTGTGTGTGTGTGTGTGTGTGTGTATTTTCAGGGTTTTCTTTTAATTGGAAAAAATGGCAGAAACAATAATTATTTATGTGCTGAGTTACTCAAAACCTTCATTTAAAATTAATAAACTTATTGTCTTATAAAGGAGTACTTGTCCATTGTCAGCATTTTGGAAAATATAGATAGCAGAAAGAGGATCATTGAAATAATCTATTATCCAACTGAGTACTTTTGCCCCAACATATAGAGTAACTACTGTGATCTTTCCAAATTGTTGGTCTGCTTCTAGGCCTATAATAGATCCTTGCTACCCCTAAAATAAAGTTTAAATTACTTTTCATGCCTGCACAGCCCCAAATGACTGCTCTCAGGCTCTCTCTCTCTTACTAATACACTATTTCTCTGCTCCTAGCTCCCTGTGTTCCAGCACAGTATTGAGTTAGGATTTCCAAAACAGATCAAGCACATTCCTACCACTGGGAATTTATAGCTACCCCTTGATTGGAATGTTCTTCACTCAGCTTTGTTGTGCACTTTGCTCAGTTCTCCACTCAAACATCACCTCCTCAAAGAGGACCCAGCTGACAATCCCATCCACAACAGCAACCCTCCTATAGCCCCCTCACAGCAACCCTCCTATAGCCCCCTCATTTACCCTGAACTTCTATAACACTTATTACAACCTAATTATTGACTGCATTTTCATTTGCTATGTCCAAGTCATATAAACATATTTAACCATCCTAACAATCAGATGAGAAAGGTATTTCTTTCCCCATCTTATGTATGAGGAAATTGAGGCATAATGATTGTTGAATAACTTACCCAAGATATTACACACACACACACACACACACACACACACACACACACACACACACACACACACATAATAATCCTATATTATAAGAGGTAATATGCAAATTGGCTGTCATGCCCTCACACAAGATAGGCACTACCCTGTGGTCACAAGATGGTCACCACAAGATGGTCGGCAGGGTAGGGCAGTTTTAGGCAATCAGGCCAGCAGGGAAGAGCAGTTGGGAATGACCAGGCCAGCAGGAGAGCACAGTTGGAGGAGACCAGGCCTGCAGGGGAGGGAAGAAAGTTGGGGGGTGGGGGGAGGCCTACAGGGGAGGACAGTTAGGAGCAATGAGGCCAACAGTGGAAGTCATTTATGGGTGACTGGGCCAGCAAGGGAAGTCATGTGGGTGCAACTGAGCCTGCAGTTGAGGCATGGCAGTTGGGAGGTCCAGGCCTGTAGGGGAGGGCAAGTAGGGGCAAACAGACTGGCAGGGGAGGGCAGTTGTGGGCAAGCAGGCTAGCAGGGGAGCAGTTAGGCATCAATCAGGCTGACAGGGGAGTGGTTAGGGCAGTGGTTCTCAACCTTCCTAATGTCGTGACCCTTTAATACAGTTACTCGTGTTGTGGTGTGTCACAACCCACAGTTTGAGCCTAAGACCATTGGAAAACATAGATATTTACATTATGATTCATAACAATAGCAAAACTATAGTTATGAAGTAGCAACAAAAATAATTTTATGGTTGAGTGTCACCAGAACATGAGGAACTGTATTAAAGGGTTGCAGCATTAGAAAGGTTGAGAACCACTTGGTTAGGGGCTGGTATGGCATGCTGGCAGAAGTGGTTAGGGGCAATCAAGCAGGCAGGCAGGCAGGCAAGCAGTTGGGAGTGAGCAGTTCTGGATTGTGATAGGAATTTTCGACTGCCATTTTTGGCCCAGTCTGGCATTTGAACATCCCCCAAAGTGTCCCAGATTGGAAAGGGTGGAGGCTGGGCTGAGGAACCCCTCCAGTGCACAAATTTCATGCACCAGGCCTATAGTAAAAACATTTATGTGCACACAGTCAAACCTAACATACTTTTTTGGATATACTTTTCACATCCTATCTAAGAAAAGGGGAATATGCTAATTTACCATCACACCCTCACAAAGATGGCAGCACCCACAGCCAATAAGGAGGGAATATATTAATTGACTGACACACTCTCAAATATGGCGGCACCCCCAGCCACAGATGGTAGCGCCCAGTCCCCTCAAATCCCAGCCATCCAGGGCCAGCCCAAGGCACAGGCAAGCCTTGGATGGTGGCTGCCTAGCTGCTCAGGGCAGCTCGAGGCTCAAGTAACCAGGGCCGGCCAAGGCTAGTGCTTCTGGCAGTGGCAGCAGCAGAGGTATGATAGGGCTTTGCCTTACCCTGATCACCAGGTTGCCTCCCACCCCTGAGAGCTCCCAGCCTGTGAGAGGGGACAAGCTGGGCTGAGGGACCACCCCCTCCAATGCATGAATTTTCATGCATTGGATCTCTAGTAATTAAATATTCTTTGACAACTTTACTTTAGGCCTGCACCATATATCACTCTATGAATTATCCAGAGGGATTTTAAAACTGTTCTCATAGGATGAACATTTACATATGTCTTTCTCTTACTAATATTATATTAATTTTCATTTTATTTATTTATTTATTTTTCAAACTAATACTGGGGAAACATTTATTAAAGTTTCAAATGTGGAATTCTATAATGCACCATCAGTGTTTATCATGCAAAGTCACATCTCCTGTCAATATAGACTAGTATTTGACTCCCTTATCCTTTACTGGCTCTCCTTTTCCCTCTGGTAACCACCATAATGCTGTCTGTATCTATAAATTCTCAGGGATTTAAAAAAATTATATTACCAAATTATTCTCCAGAAAATTAACTTAATATTTATTACTTTATATCTTTACAAAGCTAGTTATATATTTTAAATTTTAGTCATATTGATAAAATTTATTAATTGAATTTAAAATTTATCTTTATTGTTGAAAGTATTATAGATGTCCCTCTTCCCCCCATTAACCCCTTCTACAAGCTCCCTCCTCCAGGCTTTCACCACACTATTGTCTGTATCCATGGGTCATGCACATCCTGATATATAAAAATCTGTGGTTCGTAATGTCCAAAATGACCAAAGGCTCAACTGACCAGAAGTCAGTCCTGCTGTCAGTGCTAGGTTGCTGTGGAGACCGAGCATTGACTGCCACCAGTGAGGGTGTAGGAACCCAGCACTGACTGCTGAGGGGACTGTGCATCAGCCCCACAGAGAGTTCCGAAGTGAGAGGCAGGGTCTGATCAGCAGCCTCTGTGGCAGCATTTGATCAGCCTTTGTCTCTCTCTTTCTCTCTTTGCCAGCAGCCATGCCTCTGTTTCCCTCTGGATCTCTTTGGGGGCTGCTGATCAGTCCCGCCTCTCTGATCAGGCCCAGAACTAGGCTCAGAGATGATGACTGGCATAGAAATTGACCAATCAGAACCAAATCTGATTGAACTGTGAGGAGTCAATGGCTACCTAGAAGACAGAGCTTTTGATGCTGACTGGCATAGAAACTGACCAATCAGAAATAAATTGGGTGGCAGGAGAGGGCAGTTCTGGGAAGATCAGTCCTGCAAGGGAGGGAAGTTGGGGGTGAGATCAGGCCAGCAGGGGAGGGAAGTTGGGGGCGAGATCAGGTTGGCAGGTAGAGGCAGTTAGGGGAGATCAGGCAAAACAAGAGAGAGCAGTTAGGGGCAAGATCAGGCTGGCAGGGGAGGGCCATTGGAATTGAGATCAGACTGGCAAGGGAGGGCAGTTGGGGGTAACCAGGCTGGCAGGGGAGAGTATTTGGTGGTGAGATCAGGCCGGCAGGGGAGAGCAATTGGGGACAACCAAGATGGCAGGGGAGGGTAGTTGGGGTAAGCTTAGGCCAGCAAGGGAAAGACAGTTTGGGGTGATCATTCAGGCAGAGATAGTGGGGGCAAGATCAGGCTGGCAGGGGAGAGCAGCTGGGGGTGATCAGGTAGGCAGGCAGAGGGGTTAGGGGCAGTCAAGCAAGTTGACAGAGGCAGTTAGGAGTGATCAGGCAGGCACACAGGTAAGTGGTTAGGGGCTAGTGGTCCCAGATTGTAAGAGGGATGTCCAACAGCAAGGGGTCCTCAATTGGAGAGGGTGCAGGCTGGGCTGAAGGAACCCCCACTCTGTGCAGGAATTTCATGCACCAGGCCATTAGTCCTACCTAATAAAAGAGAAACATGCAAATTGACCATACCTCCACTATGCCCACCAGCCAATAAGAGTGAGTATACAAATTAACCCAACAAAGATGGCAGTGTCCACAGAGCTGGAGCAAGCAGGAGGCTTGGGTTGCCCCCAGTGATGGAAGAAGCCAAGCTTCCCACCCACCTCGGCCAGCACTGGCCTCTGCTCAAGGCTACAAAGTTTCAATTATAGAAGATAAATAAATCCCATATACCTGCTTCCAGCAGACCCTGGCCATTGCTCAAGGAGGCACTGGAAAAAAAAAAAGAAAAAAAAAGAAGGGCTGGAAGCTTGGGTCACTGGGGTGTGTGGCCAGCATGCAAATAGCCATCAGCCCCTCATTCAGGCTGGCCAGGCACCCCAGCAGGGACCCCCACCCTTGAAGAGGGTGTGGCCTACCTAAAAATGGCCCTCAGCTCCTCACCCAGGTTGGCCAGGCACTTCAGTGGGATCCCCCATCCTGAAGGGTCTGTGGCCAGCCTGAAAACAGCCCTCAGCCCCTTACCCAGGTTGGTTAGGCACTCCAGCAAAGTCCCCCACCCTGAAGTAGGTATGGCCAGCTTGAAAATAGCAGTCATCCCCTCACCCAGGCTTAACACGCCTCACCACCCCCAGCAGGGACTCTTACCCCATGGGGGCGTGGCCAGCCTGCAAAACACCACAGGCCTCTTTCCCAGGCCGCCCAACACCCCAAGGGAACCCCCACCCTGATTCGGGATACCTTTCAGAGCAAACTAGCTGGCCTCCATCTGTGCACTAGGCCTTTATTTATACTAATAAAAGGGTAATATGCTAATTAGACTGGAAGATCTTCTGGATATTCTTCTGGACAAAGCCATGGTGGTGGGGTTGAGGTAGAGGTGGTCAGAGGACAAGAGGGGAGGGAAGTTGTGCGTGATCAGGCTAGTGGTGGGCTGAGGCCATTGGGAGTAAGCAGAGCAGCAGGGGGGTCAGTTGGAGATCATCAGGACAGCGCGGGGGGGGGGAGGGCAGTTTGGAGAGAGCAGCCCAGCAGGGGTGCAGTTGGGGGTAATTAGGCTGCCAGCAGGGCAGTTTGAGGCGAGCTGGCTGGCAGACAGAGTAGTTAGGGGAAATCAGGCAGGCAGGCAGGTGAGCAGTTAGGAGCCATCAGTCCCAGATTGTGAGAGGGATATCTGACTGCCAGTTTAGGCCTGATCCCTGTAAACCAGCAGTAGGGCATCCTTTGAGGGGTCCCAGATTAGAGAGGGTGCAGGCTGGGCTGAGGAGCACCACCCCCCTGCACAAATATTGTGCATTGGGCCACTAGTATACACATAAATTCTTTGATCTCTACCTACCTCTTGTTTCCTCTTCCCTCTGAGATTCATCAATTTGTGCCATGCTTCTATGCCTCAGAACCCACTTTTTTGGTAAATTTTGTTCATTAGATTACACATATAAGTGAGATCATGTGATATTTGTCTTTCTCTGGCTGGCTTATTTTGCTTAGCATAATATTCTCCAAGTCCCTTTATGCTGTCTCAAAGGGTAAGAGATATTTCTTTTTACAGTTGCATAGTATTCCATTGTGTAAATGTACCACATATTTTTTTATCCACTCATCTATTGATGGGCACTGGGGTTGTTTCCAGATCTTAGCTATTATAAATAGCATTGTTGCAAACGTAAGTTACATATATTCTTTCTGATTGGTATTTCTTTCTAGATTCTTAGGATATATTCCTAGAGGTGGGATCACTGGGTCAAATGGCAGTTGCATTTTTAAGGTTCTTTTAGGAAACTCAATACTGTTTTCCATAGTGGCTGCACCAGTCTGCATTCCCAACATCTGTGTACTCAGTTTTGCTATTACTTTCCTCTGCTGGCCTCTCTTAGGCCCTACAATCACACTACTCTGGCTACCATGTTCTTCTCTCTCTCAAGTTCACTTTTTTGGACATCAGAACCTTTATTCAAGCGCTTTCTTCTGCCTCTAACCCTTGCCCTGACCTTACTGTAGTTGATGGCTTCTCACCCATCTTCAAAGAAGTCTTTTCTAATCTTATCTCCAAAGACTTGGCCAGGCTATCATTATCCTTTTCATGGCATTGACACTTCTAGTATTCACCCCAATTGTAATTATTATTTAATGTTTGATTTCTAGTGGGGTTGAATATTTTAAAAAATGTATTTATTCAGGTTTTAACTTCCCCTTTTTATTGGATAAAATGTAAAACTTTTTATTAGATAATTCTAATATTCATGTATTACGAATAATAACATATTTTAAATATTTTCTAGTTTATAATTTCCTTGAAATATTTCTTCTGTTGACGTATGACAAAACAAAAATTTAGTTATATAATCTGTGTATAATAATATGTGTGTGTATCTTTTATTCTGTGGTTGCCAACTAGTTTTACAGATTATTAAACAAATGGCCTAATGTATGCCATATCCAAGCTACTTCCAACTCCTTGATTTTCTTTACATACTTTTATTCTAGAACTGAAGCCAGATTTGTAAGCTCTGTATTTTGACAAATTTTTATCTGTGTTACTAAACTAATCATTGGGCACACTCGGTATTTCTCCTAAAATTGAAAAATTAGCCTAAAGCAGTGGCTGGCAAACTCTCGAGCCACATGTGGCACTTTGGCCCCTTGAGTGTGGCTCTTCCACAAAATACCATGGCCTGGGCAAGTCTATTTTGAAGAAGTGGTGTTAGAAGTTTAAGTTTAAAAAATTTGGCTCGCAAAAGAAATTTCAATCTTTGTACTATTGATATTTGGCTCTGTTGACTAATGAGTTTGCCAACCTGTGTGGGTTTTCTCTCTTTTCCACGTCCAGCATGCAAAGAAGAGTAAGTCCAGTTACTGAATAGAGGAGCAGGGGATTGAGAAATAAGAAAAAGAATAGAGGACACAGAAATAGAAATAAAAAGCTGTGGCTGAGTGGAATCTCTACCCTCTCTGATGGAGAGACAGGATTCCAAACCCAACAGCAGTGTGTTTATTTATACTAAAATACTAGAGGCCCATTGCAGGAAGATTCCTGCAAGAATAGAGCTTCCTGCAGCCTGAGCAAAGCTCCTCCCTATTCTGCTGTCTTGCTTCCTTCTCCACTACCTCGCTCGCTCCCATTTCCTCTGCCTCACTCCCTTTTCCTCTGCCTCACTCCCTTTTCCTCTGCCTCGCTCCCTTTTCCTCTGCCTCGCTCCCTTTTCCTCTGCCTCACTCCCTTTTCCTCTGCCTCACTTCTATTTCACCTGCCTTGCTCCAGTCTCCGCTGGCTTGCTCCTGTCTCTTATGCCTGCTTCCCTCCCTTCCCCGCTCCCTGATTGCTTACTTCAAAGCAGCTTTGCTCCCTCCTGCAGTGCTTGGCTTCCTTCTACACCATCTGCTGGGCGTGGATATGCAAATTAACCACCCTCTTGGTTGGGTTAATTTGCATAATTTGCTCCTGGTTGGCTGATGGGCGTGGCTGTGGCTTGATTGGAGGTATGGTAAATTTGCATATTACTCTTTTATTAGATAGGACTATGGACCCAGTGCACGAAATTCATGCACTGGGGGTAGGTTATCCCTCAGCCCGACCTGCCCCCTCACACATACTGGGAGCCCTCAGGGAATGTCCTACTGACCACTCACCACCAGCCTTCCCAAGGCCTAAAGCCTCTGGCCAAGGCTTTAAGCCTTGAGCACCCAACCATCACTCTGCAATGGGGCCAATGGCTCCACCCCAGCCCCACTCCCCTGGCCCAGGCCTTCACCCCAGCCATCTCATGCCCAGCTAGCACAGACCTCAGCCCTGCCCCCCTCCCCCGTCCCAGGACTTCTCCCTGGCCAGCACGTGCTGGCTGCCTCAGCTCCGCTCACCCTGGCCCTGGCTGCCTCAGCCCTGCCCCCTCGGCCCTGACCACCTCCGCCCCGCCCCCTGGCCCTGGCTGCCTTGGCCCACCCCTCCTGCCTGGGCCATGTGCTCTCTGACTGGCTCCACCCAAGTTCCTGATTGGCTTGTGCGTGTGGCTTTGTGGGCATGGCTTTATAGGAGGTATGGTCATTTTTCATATTACTCTTTTATTAGATAGGACAAGGGGCTTCACCTGAAAAAAACCCACAATCAAAGAAGCTTAAGTGAGCCCAGGCCCTACTCATTCCCTCATTCCTAGGGCTAGGCTAAATCCACATTTCAAGACCCTCTCCCAGATACCTGGAGCAAGTTAAGAGTCAATAATGGTAATGCGTCCAGCCTTCTTGGTGGATGTGTTTCCAAGACTCTTCCTGGCGCCTTGGATTCAGCTGACAATGATTTAAAGAATGCTCAGGTACCTTCCCTGAAGGCCCTCTATACCGACCGAAAAGGAAGCAAATAAAAGAGGGTAAAATTTGGTCCGCATCCCACCTACCTATTAAAACAAGCCCCTGTCTATCTGGGATTACCAAAGGAAAACAAAGACATAGGTAAAGGGAAAAGGATGCTAGAGTCATTTTGTGGTTTTACATGTCATCTTTACCTATCTGGCTACTGAGTAATTTATCACAAAACTGCACCACGTCAAAAAAAGAAGGTTTTTTTTTTTTTTGCATTGGTGTGAGGAGTTAAGTACTTGTGCCAGGCTCTCTATGCTAAGTGCTTTTTACACACACAACACATATATTAATTATATATATATATATATATATATATATATATATATATACACACACACACACATATATGTGTGTGTGTGTGTAATGTGTGTGTGATGTATGTAAATATTATAAATATATTATATGATGTGTGTATGTATTCCAAATACATTAATAGATCAAATTGTAAGTTATCTCTGAGCCTCCTTGTGGTCTTTCTTCTGCATTATGTATCTTTATTTTCTTTTTATTTGCATCTTTGAAAAATGCCTCTTAGATTTTTAAGCAAAATGTAACTCTTCAGTCATAAAATAAAAATCTATTTAAAAACTAAAAATAACTTATGAGTAAATATCCAATTAAAATATTTTAATATTAACTTTGGACAAGTTTAAGAGATGCAGAACGTTTTGCATTCACAGTAAAATCAAGAAGTCAACAAAGCTTCCATCAATGGAACATTGACTGTCATAGGTCACCAAAATTACAGCATGGAGAAAGACATAGAATCAGATGACTGAAGCAAAGAACACCTAGACCAGATCAAAGACAGAATCTTTTGAGAACTCTCCTGAAAAAGAGAAGAGCGATAGAGCTAAACTGGACCCATAGCTATAGAAAATGTGCAGTTATACTGCACTGTGGATTAGCACTTTCGAGAATGTGTTTGTGTGTTTGCAGAGAACAACTCCATGTGGGTTCCTGCGACAGTGAGGAACTGATGGGTCTGTTCCAGCCACGAGGACGGTCCAGAGATGGGGGACACTGACGACACCTTGCCATGCTAGCAGTCGGCAGCTGTGCATGGCTGCAGGCGGCCGAGGACCATACTAGAGAGGTTGGATCTTGCATTGCCACGATGTGTCCACCATCTGGATACCATTGCTGACATGTACACATGAAGAACTATTTGGCATTGAAACTGGGACTCAGAACAGTTGGACATTGAAACTGATACTCAGATATTTTTTGTTCTTATACGTTTGTTTCTAGTATCCAGAGGCAAGATATTTTTGAAGAAAGGAAACAGGGGGGAGTGATTGCTATAGAGGCAGGGTGGCCTTGAACAGGCTGTCAAGCTACAGGGGGAAGGCTGGGGTGAATGGGAGGCGGATGCTGGGGGAGATCAACCCAAGGACTTGTATACATGCATATGAGCATAAGCAATGAATGAAAGACACTGGGGCGGGGAGGGGAGCAGGTGGGGACATGTGCTGGGGGGTAAGGGAGGCTGGGGGGGGAGATAATGAGGGGAAAAAAGGAAAACATATGTACTACTATTAAATATAAGTTATATTGTAAAAATAAAAAATTAAAAAAATAATAATAATAACTTTTTGGTAAAATAAAGGCAGTATGTTCCAAAACGTAACTCTTTTCAATACATAATTTTATTGCCGCATGTTAAAAGAACTCCTTTAGG
Organism: Antrozous pallidus; assembly: GCA_027563665.1. Classification (NCBI taxonomy): domain Eukaryota; kingdom Metazoa; phylum Chordata; class Mammalia; order Chiroptera; family Vespertilionidae; genus Antrozous; species Antrozous pallidus. The sequence continues at coordinate 11,241,973 of CM050511.1, forward strand.
TGTTAAAACTGCTAAGCCCAATAAGCACTATAATAAGTCATGTTAATTACAGGTTGGCTAGTAAAGCTGGGTTCCAGCTCTTTTAGAATATCACAATTATCCTAGCCCAAGTGACCATCCCCTCTGACCTAGAACACACCAATGGCTTCCTTCCTAGTGGGCTTCTTAGAGTTCACACTTAGTACTCCCTGTATTTTCCTTTCCACTTAGCCAAAGTTTAAGTATATCCTTCTTCTATCAAAAATTGTGATGTTATCTTTATACTAATGCCTTTGTAATGAATGATTCAGGCACCTTCCAGGGAAAGAATTTATTATTTTTATGGAAAAGTATAGAAACAATCACTATCCCTCTTCCTGTCTCTTCATGAACCCAGGACACAAAGTCCAAGTACACAAAATTTATGCTTCTGTGAACAAAGGATTTTTTCTTGTGTTTTAGGAAGAGATTAGTGTAATAACTATTATTATCATGTGATTTCATGTTATACTGATTAAACTTGATCTTTCTGATCTTACTGGCCAGGACTAGATTTCATTGATGATTTCTACTTCTTTTCCCAATTTTGGAGTAGTTCTGTCCACCATTCTTTACTCCTCCATTCTGAAATTACATGATAGCTGAACTTACCCCATGGCTTTATATAGCATTTACACATTGCTGAACTGGAAATATGTACTAGTATCTGGAATTGGTCTCTTCCTTGAGTGATCATTTCATAAATGCAGCCACATTCACATTTCTTTTTAAATGTTGAATGAACAACTCAAAACATAACAAGTCTGAAACAGAACTCTTGAATTACTCCTCTTAATACCTTTGTAATTAGCTAGTTAATAATAGTAAAGAAGCAAGGGGGAAGCTAGATATTATAAGCATGCCATTTGTGAAGCTGCAGTTTCACACTCCCCATGGAACCTCCAGCCCATTCCATGCAGAATGGAATGGGGAAGAGGTCCAAAAATGGAGACATAGATGCATTTGCAGAGAAGTTGGGGTGACATAACAAAGGTACTTGCCTGTCGGTCAAACCTGGGACAGACATGATTACTCAGAGTGGAAGGGGCCACTGTCAATCCTCAAAAATTTGGGAATACATAATTTCCTAAACAAGAGTTATCTCTCTTGTAGTCACCCATATGGCTCATGGCCATGCTGACCCCACAAGTAATGGACTCATAGATTGCAGTGGGAAACTAACTAATCTAGCCTGATGCTGAATTGGATTGAAAACTCTGGACCTGGCTTTGATCCTAATGAAGGCACAGCTACACATCTTCCTTGGAAGAACAAAGGGAAATAGGACTTTGGAAACTCAGGGATTTAATTCCATGCAAATAAAAATCACTTGTTTCTCCGTGAGAGTCTCAGAAAAGTCTTTTTCTTGGAATATCGCAAGAAACCTACTCCTGTGAGCAACAGGTGGGGATGAGGACCCCTCCCCTCTGATCTCTAAATGTCCCCATTTCAGAAACTGGGGAGTAAAATCCACTCTATTGTACTTCTCTAAAAGTGTAGTCATTCTTTACTCATGCATTTTCCTCATCTATTCACCCACTGCCTTATCTATCAGCAAATTCTATCATCTCCAGAATCAAAGTATACAAAATATAACTCAGAATTAAATTACTTCACACCACTGCTACCTCACTGGGCCAAACATTAGCTTCTCTTTCTTAGACTACTATAACAATACACTAATTGGTGTTGCCTTTTCTAAACTTGTTCCACTACAATGTTTTTCAAACTGCAGCTAGAGTGGTGATCTGATAATTGTACTCTCCTAATCAAAGTCAGCCCTACAACATGTAGAATTAGAACAGTTTTAAGAATTTCTTCATACCCTGGTCCTCACTCTGATCCCTGAACTTAATCTTGCCACCCTTCTCTTTGTTTGTTCTGCTTTTGTCTTACTTTGTTCTTTGTGGTTTCTCCAACAAGCCAAGAACATTCTCAACTCACAGAAATTTCCCATGTTGTCACTATTACTCAGAGGCTCTTCACCTGCTCCAGTTTCCTTCCTAACCTACAAACCTTCACATGACTGACTTTCAGTACATTCCAGGCTCTACTCAACTATCAGAAGTCTTCCTTGTTCACAATGCTATTCACACCATAGTTAAAGTCATCTTCCATTATTCTGGATTATCTTATGCTGTTTATCTTCCTAGTCTATAATACATGTATGAATTCATTTGCATATAGTCTATCTTCTTCATCAGAATGGAAATTCCATAATGCCATCAATATTTTTGCTTTAATTCACCACTATTTTTCATGTCTAGAATGGTACAATGCACAGAATAAGTATTCTATAACTATTTTATGAATTATTGTATTAGTTAACATTCAAAAATATCAATTAACGGTAGAGGCCCAATGCACGAAATTTGTGCACAGCTGGTATGTCCCTCAGCCAAGCCTGTACCCTCTCCAATCTTAGACCCTTTGAGGGATGTCTGACTGCCGTTTAGGCCTGATCCCACCAGGATTGAGCCTAACCGGGCAGTCAGACATCCCTCTCACAATCCAGGACTGCTCGCTTCCAACTGCTTGCCTGCCTCTGCCTAATTGCCTCTAACTGCTTCTGCCTGCCAGCCTGATCACCCCCTAATCACTCCTCTGCCAGCCTAATTGATGCCTAATTGCTACCCTACTGGTCTGTTTGCCCCTAACTGCCCTCCCCTGAAGGCCTGGTAACCCTTAACTGCCCTCCTCTGCAGACCTGCCCCCCCCCCCAACTGTTTGCCTCTGCAAGCCTGGGTCCTTACTAACTGCCCTTATCTGCAGGCCCAGTTGCCCCCAACTTCTTTCCTCTGCTGGCCTGGTCACCCCTAACTACCCTCCCCTGCAGGCTTGAACACACACAACTGCCTTCTTTACAGGCCTGGTCCCTCCCAACAGCCCTCCCCTGCTGGCCACTTTGTGGTGGTCATCTGTGTCCACATGGGGAAAGCTATCTTATGTGTTGGAGTGATGGTCAATTTGCATATTACTGTTTTATTACATAGGGTAGAGGCCTGGTGCACAGGTGAGAGGCCAGCTGGTTTCCCCCGAAAGGTGTCCCGGATCAGGGTGGAGGTTCCTTTGGTGTGTAAGGTGGCCAGGCTGAGTGTCCTGTTGTGGTTTACAGGCCTGTCATGCCTCTTGGTGACCCAAGCAGTGGCTTTGGTATCTGGGATTTATTTATCTTCTTTAAATGAAACTTTGTAGCCTTGAGTGGGGGCCTAGGTCAGCCAAGATGTGTGGAAAGCTTGGATTCCTCCATTGCTGGGGGCAACTCAAGCCTCCTGCTCTCTCTAGCTCTGTGGCTGCCACCATTTTTGTTGGGATTTATTTATCAACTATAATTGAAACTTTATAGTCTTGAGTGAAGGCCTAGGTCAACCAGGGTGTGCAGAAAGCTTGGCTTCCTCCATTACTGGGGAAACCCAAGCCTCCTGCTCACTCCGTGGCTGCAGCCATCTTAGTTGGGTTAATTTGCATACTCACTTCTGATTGGCTGATGGGTATAGCAGGGTGATGGTTAATTTGCATATTATTATTTTTATTATATAGGATAGCCTTGATTTACAATGGGCATGGAACTGATTAACATTATGGTAAAACTAGTACAAAAATTATCTACATGGTTCTTTAAAAATAAATTGACAGATACATAGAGATCTTATATAAGTATTTCATGCAAATAAATCAGCTGAAAAAAGGGGGAGGAGTTACTAAACCAACATTTTAAATAGATAATATTATTTGTCAATCCAATACCATCATTCTACTAAATATATTTTTCTATAAAATTATTTCTTTTTTATATTACTTCCATATTTGTGTTATCTGCAAATATGAATGCAGGCTGATTATTCCTAATATGTGATTGTTCAAATTACATTGAAACTTTTGTATTTATTTTGCCTCCCCATTGTTACTGTATTGATTAATTTCAAATATATAACTTTGAAATATGCTTGCTATTCTCTAGGTGTATACTAGCTTATTGTACTTACTTGACTGTGAAAACTCTCCCTCCCATAGATAAACTATCTTTATAACAAAGGATGCTTCAAATATATGTATTATATATCATCTTTATATACCATAAGGATTTTTTAAATACAAATAACTATTGATTTGTCACATGTACATCATGACAAATTGAGATGATTCTTTGGTCTCTCCCCTTCTTCTCTGCCATTGGGATGTCTATAACCCAACATAGGTTTCTCTGCACAGCTCACAGAGATTCCTAAGGGATCCATACATGTAAAGGTGGGCATATTGAGATGCATAGGGAGGCAGACTAGGAGGAAGGACAAGGAAAATGGCAGCAGCCACTGAATGCAATAGCAAAAGAGGAGTTGGTGTGCCACAACACAGTCTAGCAAAGATTAAGAAGGGCAGCAGCAGTATAAAACCTAAGAATCCAGTTCCTTTCCTTAATTGTGGCAGCGCTTGTACCACTATAGAGCTCAGTGGCAGCACTGGACATTTATCTCCGGTCTCGTGGTCACAGCATAGCAATACTAATGAACACAGGGAACCAGATAGTAGTGCAGCTGGCTTCAAAAACCAACTCCCTTACCTGCCCCTTTTCCCTGCCACAGTGGTAATGGCCCAATGCCCAGATGACTGAGATACAGAGTGGGTATCCATTGACCCAGGTAGCAATTTCATGACTACAGAGGCACCTTTCCACAAGGACACCAACAGTAACAGGGCATCAGCAATCATGGAGGCACAAATAGCACAGGTAAGAGAAAAAAAGTTGTGCTATTCCACCATCTTCTGGGAAAATAAGAAATACATCTAATTATCAACCTACTGAATTGTTTAAATCAAAATGGTACCTAAATTAAAACAAAACAAAAACAAAACAAAAAACTACTCACTACTTCAAATGCTCCAGCAGAGGAACAACCAACCCATCAAGTACCAATAATAACCAAGGTAGTATGATATAAAAAAAAGTGACAATTTTCCAGAAGCCTAACTCAAAATCATGGAAAATTATAATCTAAACAATATAGACTTTAAAATAGCAATCATGAAGAAACTAAAAGAGATATACCAAAACTTAGAAAGGCAGGTTCATGAGCTCAAGAATAAAATTAATGAACAGAAGAATTACTTTATTAAAGAAATTAAAAACAACCTAAACAAAAATTCTGGAGCTGAATAACTAAATAGATGAGATAAAGAATGTTTTAAAAAGCACTGGAAACAAGCAGATCATGAGGAAGAGAGAATTAGCAAGCTCAAAGATAGAAATCTAGAAATGATTCAGGTAAAAGAGGAGAGAGGGCTAGATTTTTGAAAATGAAATAACTGTATGAGAAATACCTCTCTTTTAGAAAAGGCAACATATGGATAATGTGTAAGAGAGGTGACCCAGAACTGACAGCTGCCACTGCAGGTGTGGTGACCCAGCACTGACTGCCAAGTGGGCTGTGGATTAGGCCTGGAGAGAGGCTCAGAGAGAGAGGCAGTGTCTGATCCACACCATCCATGGCAGTTTTGATCAGCCCCTGCATCTCTTTTTCTCTCTGGGCCTCCATGGAGGCTGCTGATCAGCTCCACCTTTTTGATCAAGCCCGAAGATAGGCCTGGAGATGCTGACTGGCATAGCAACTGACTAATCAGAAATAAATCTGGATGAACTGTGAGGAGCCAATCAGGCAGGCAAGCAAGTGAGCTGTTAGGAGCCAGTGGTCCCAGATTGGGAGAGGGATGTCTAACTACTGGTTTAGGCCTGATCAGGGCCTAAACCAGCAATTGGACACCCCTTAATGGGTCCCCGATTGGAGAAGGTGCAGGTTGGGTGAGGGAATGCCCATGACCCTGCATGAATTTAGCAAACAGGTCCACTAGTTACTTATAATTGTCAAGATATACACAAGCTAAATGACCACTGACAGATGGATGGATATTAAATATATACTAGAGGTTCAGTGCATGAAATTCATACACGGGCGGTTGTGAGGGGCAGGGGTGTCCCTCAGCCCAGCCTCCACCCTCTCCAATCTGGGACCCCTTGAGGGATGTCCGACTGCCCGTTTAGGCCCAATCCCAAGAGGATCGGGCCTAAACGGGCAGTTAGACATCCTTCTCACAATCCAGGACTGCTAGCTCCAAACTGCTTGTCTGCCTGCTTCCCTGATTGCCCCTAACCGCTTTTGTCTGCTAGCCTGATCATTCCCTAACGACTACCCTGCCAGCTTAATTGATGTCTAAATGCTCCCCTGCCAGCCTGTTTGCCCCCAACTTCCCTCCTCTGTCAGCCTGGTCACCCCTAACTGCTCTCCCCTGCTGGCGTGATAGCCCACAACTGCCTTCCCTTGCAGGCCTGGAACCTCCCACTGTCCTCCCCTGCTGGCCATCTTGTGGTGGCTATCTTTGTCCACGTGGGGGAAGTATCTTTGACCACATGGGGGCAGCCATCTTGTGTGTTGGAGTGATGGTCATTTCGCATATTACTCTTTTATTATATAGGTTAGAGGCCTGGTGCATGGGTGGGGACCGGCTTGTTTGCCCTGAAAGGTTTCCTAGATCAGGGTGGGGGTTCCCTTGGGGTGTGGGGCAGCCTGGGTGAGAGGCCTATGGTGGTTTGCAGGCTGCCACAACCCACAACAACCCAAGGGGAGGCTCTGGAATCTGGGATTAATTTATGTTGTACAATTGAAACTTTGTAGCTTGGAGCAGAACCAAGCCTTCTGCTTGCTCCATGGCAACAGCCATTTCTGTTTGAAACTTTGCAGCCTAGAGTGGAGGCCTAGGTTAGGGCTGCAGAAGTTTGGCTTTCTCCATCACCCTGGCAACCTAGCCTCTTCTCTCTTCAGCTCCGTGGCTGCCGCCATTTCTGTTTGAATTATGTATCTTCTATAATTGAAATTTTGTAGCATTGAGTGGAGGCTTAGGCTAGCAACAGTAGGTGAAAAGCTTGACTTCCTCTATTGCCAGAGAAACCCAAGCCTCCCTTCTGCTCTAAGTGGTGGCAGCCATATTAGTTGGGGTTTTATTTGCATAATTTGCTCCTGATTTGCTGGTGGCTGTGGGTGAGGCTTGATTGGAGGTATGGTCAATTTGCACATTACTCTTTTATGAGATATGATACTAGAGGCCCAGTGCATGAAATTCATGCAGGAGAGAGCTGTCCCTTAGCCCAGCCTGCATGCTTTCCAACGGGGGACCCCTCAAGTGATGTCCAACTGGGCAGTCAGACATCTCTCTCATAATCCAGGACTACTGACTCCCAACTGCTTGCCTGCCTTCCAGCCTCATCACACTCTAACCGCTCCCCTGCCAGCCTCATCAATGCCTAACTGCTCCCCTACCAGCCCGATTGCCCCCAACTGCCCTCCTCTGCCAGCCTGGTCACTCCCAACTACCTTCCCCTGCAGGCCTGGTCACCACAAACTTCCATCTTCTGCTGGCTCAGTAACCCCTATCTGGCCTCCATTGCCAGCCTGGTCTCCTCCAACTGCCCTCTCCTGCAGGCCTGGTGGCTCTCAACTGTCCTTCCCTGAAGGCTTGGTTGACTATAACTGCTCTCCTCTGCTGGCTTGGTTCCCTCCAACTGCCCTCCCCTGCAGACCTGGCCCCCCAAACTATCCTTCCCTGCAGGCCAGTTTCCCCCCAACTGTCTTCCCCTGCAGGTCTGGTCATCCCTAACTTCCCTTCCTAGAAGGCCTCGTCCCTCTCAACTGCCCTCTCCCCTGCTGATCTGATCACCCACAATTTCCCTCCCATGCTGGCCATTTTGTGGCGGCCATTTTGTGGCAGCCATCTTGTGTCCACATGGGGGTGGCCATCTTTGATCACACAGGGCAGCCATCTTGTGTGTTGATGTGATGATCAATTTGCATATTACCCCTTTACAATATAAGACTAGAGGCCTAGTCCACAAAATTCATTCATGGAAGGGTGGATCCCCTCAGCCCAGCCTGGACCTTCTTCAATCTGGGACCTCTCGGGGGATGTTTGAATGCCAATTTTGACAGGGATTGGGCCAAAACCAGCAGTTGGACATCCCTCTCACAATCTGGGAAAACTGGCTCCTAACTGCTCAACTGCCTGCCTGCCTGATCACCCCTTACTGCTTCCCTGCAACCTAATCATTCCCAACTGCCCCCTCTGCCTGCCAGGTTGTCATTAACTGCCCCCATCCTCCCCACCGCTGGCAAGGTCTCCCCTTAATGCCCTCCCTGCTAACCTGGTTGCTCCCAACTGTCCCCCCCTGACTGGCCAGGTTGGCCCCCACTTTCCAACCCCTGCCGGCCTGCTTGCCCCTCACTGCACTCCCTGCCAGCCTGGTTGCCTCTCTCACTGTCCCCAATAGTTGATCTGGTCACCTCTAATTGCCCCCTGCCATCCTGGTCACCCCCAACTGCCCCCCCCACCGCTGACATTATCACCCCTCACTGCCCCCCTCTGCTGGCCTGGTCACCCCTCACTGTCCCCGCTGCTGGCCTGGTCACCCCATGCAGCCTGCTGTTCAGTTGTTACTCTGAGGGCTTCATGACCAACTTGCATATTACCCTTTCAATAGTGTGCGTGTGTGTGTGTGTATGTGTGTGTGTGTGTGTGTATATACACACACACACAATAAAATAGTACTCAGCCATAAAAAAGACAATATATTGCCATTTGCGACAACAAATGAAAAAGGACAAAAGCCATATCATTTAACTCATATTGAAATCTTTTAAGAAAAGAAACAAACAAGAAAACACAAACTCATGTAGAACAGATTGGTGGTTACAAAAGTGGGAGGGTGGTGAGAGGAGGCCAAAATAGGGTAAGAGGGTTAAATATATAGTGACAAATGGAAACTAGACTTTTGGTGGTGAGCACACTATAGTATATACAGATATCCTATCCTATCTAATAAGAGAGTAATATGCAAATTTGACTGTACCTTTGCTACACCCACAAACCATGCCCACCAGCCATCCCACCAGCCAATCAGGAGCGTGGGGGCATGGCTGAGGTGCCCCAGGCCTGGGGGAACCTGGGGGGGGGGCTTGGCTGAGGCAGCCCAGGCTGCAGGGGGCATGTCCAAGGTGGCCTGGGGCCATGGGGTGTGTGGCCAAGGCGGCCAGGGCTGTGGGGGGCATGGCTGAGGTGGCCAAGGCCTGGGCGGGCTGGGCCTAGGCCCATGCTAGCTGGGGGCTAGCTGGCCGGAGCTAAGGCCCTGGCTGGAGAGATGGGGGGGGCAGGGCTGGGATGGAACCAGCCATCTCCCCCATTGCAGGACTATGGCTGGCTGCCCAAGGCCTAAAGCCTCTGCTAGAAGGCTCCCAGTATGTGTGAGGGGGCAGGTTGGGTTGAGGGATCACCCACCCCTAGTGCAGGAATTTCTTGCACCAGGCCCCTAGTCTAATAAAATAATAATATGCAAATTGACTGTACCTCCAATAAAGCCATGCCCATCATCCAATCAGGAGCAAATTATGCAAATAAACCCCAACCAAGATGGCTGCCACCACTGAGAGCAGGAGGGAGGCTTGGGTTTCCTTAGCAACAGAGGAAGCCAAGCTTTCTGCCTCTCCTTGCCTAGGCCTCCACTCAACACTACAAAGTTTCAATTATAGAAGATACATAATTTCAACAGAAATGGTGGCAGCCACAGCTGGAGAGAACAGAGGCTAGGGGTACTGAGGCGATGGAGGAAGCTAAATTTCTGCAGCGATAGGTAAACCTGTTTTCTTTATGCACAAGTTATGATAACTACATTATTTTTAAGTCAAATTAAATGTAATTAGGATTATTTATTTGGCATATCCCTAAAATTTACTTTAATTTGCCTTTTTCTTTGAAATTCTGGGATGTATTGTACATGGCTAGAAACCAAAGCTGTTGTGATTACTCTTCTTTCCAAGTTGGAACCTATTTTATAACACAGAGCCAATTTAAATGAAATTTAAAACTTTATGCCCAAGGGAAGTGTTTGCTATTAGCTAGCAATGTGTACAATTAAACTTAAAACACAGTCACAGTGTTTTAATTGGAAAATCTAAGAGTTATTTCTGTCCTGTAGGGTAATAAATGAAGGCAAAGTAATTGAACATGTTTTTTGAGGTGCTGAGTGATATATGGGCTCTCTTGAGTTACCAAATTGATAGGGCCATATGCTTAATTAGCACTGCACAGTCATATTGGGAAATAGGTGATTGATTTAATAGATGTTACATTTATGGGGGTTGGGGTAAAATACACTTGATCTACCACCTCAGTAATTAAAAGAATGTCTTTAAATGCATATTATCAAAGACTTATCTATAAAAGAGAATGCAGTTTTTATTCTCATTCACTGTAAGTAGATTTAGTAACGCTATCAACAACAATAGTTGAAGATAACTATGTTGACAGGGTTGAAAATCAGAACCTGAGAAACCAGTTAATGTACTTTTTTCTAGAATTTTCAGGGCTGATTGGAAAACAAACAAACAAACAAAAAACACATTCAGAGAAAACCAGATGATAAATTTGCTGTTACTGTAGGCTTTTCTCCTTCACGGATAAACCTAGAAACATCGTTTCTCTTGCACACAATCTAAGTGCAAAGGACAAAAATATTTTTTAGCCAAAATTTAGCAACCTTCCTTTTCAAATGTATATTCCACAACTTTAGCGTTTGCATATATGGTAGGATGAGCAAGTGACCTTTCTGGAATTAAAAGTATAATGCCTCGCTGAGCTAGGTGGCTTAGTTGGTTGGAGTGCCAGCCCAGACACCAAAAGGTTGCAGGTGGGATTCCTATTCTCAGGGCACATGTCTGGGTTGCAGGTTTGATCTACAGTCAGGCACATACAGGAGGCAGCCAACTGATGTTGCACTCTCACATTGATGTTTCTCTCTCTCACTCTCTCTCTATTTCTTTCCCTTATGTGTGTGTATACAGTATGTATTTTTGCAGGGCTGATTATATATATAAATCTCCTATATAATAAAATCTTAAAATGCAAATAGACCAAATGGCAGTATGACTGGTCACTAGGATGTGCACTGACCACCAGGGGCAGATGCTCAATGTAGGAGCTGCCCCCTGGTGGTCAGTGTGCTCCCACAGCAGCTCCAGTGGGGCTGAATTGAGCAGGATTGAGCCCTGTGGGGATTGGGCCGAAACTGGCAGTCCAACATCCCCTCAGGGTTCCTGGATTACGACAGGGTGCAGGCCAGGCTGAGGAACCCCACTGATACAAGAATTGGTACACGAATCTGTGCATTGAGCCTTTAGTATATATAATAAAAGGGTAATATGCTAATTAGACTGGAAGTCTTCTAGACATCATTCCCAGACTTCCTTCCTGACAAAGCCAGGCTTGGGGGAAGCCAGCCCGGGTCCTGGGTGCCTGCTGGTGGCTGGAGAAGGGAAGCCTGGGTGCTGGGTACCAGAGGGAAGCCAGTGCTGGCAGCTGGGGGAAGGAAAACCTACTCTTGCACAAATTTTCATGCATCAGGCCTCCAGTGTGTGTGTGTGTGTGTGTGTCTGTTATGTGTGTGTGTGTATATGTATACGTATACACACACACACACACACACACACTCACACACACACACACATAATTGAGGCCTGGTACATAAAATTCATGCATGAAATTCATGCAGGGATGGTGTGTCCCTCAGCCCAGCCTGTATCCCCTCCAATCTGGGACAACCCTCTCACAATCCAGGACTGCTGACTCTCAACCGCTCGCCGGACTGCCTGCTGATTACCCCTAATCGCTTCTGCCTGCCAGCCTGATCACTCTCTAACCACTCCCCTGCCAGCCTGATCGATGCCTAAGTGTCCCCTGCTGGCTCATTTGCCCCTAACTGACCTACTCTGCTGGCCTGGTCACCCCTAATGTTTTTCTGTTGCTAGCCAGGTTGACCTGAACTGCCTTCCCCTGTTGGCCATCTTATGGTGGCCATCTTGTGTCCACATGGGGGTGACCATCTTTGACCACATTGTGGTGCCCATCTTGTGTGTTGGAGTGATGGTCAATTTGCATATTACCTCTTTATTATATAGGATATATACTAGTGGCCCAGTGCACAAAATTTGTGCATGAGCCAGGGGATCTCTGCCTGCCTGCACCTTTCTAATTTGGGACCACTCAAGGAATGTCCAAATGCTGGTTTAGGCCTGATCCCACAGGTTTGAGGTCTAAACTGGCCATCAGCCAACCCTCACATTTCGGGACTGCTGGCTCCTAACCACTCATCTGCCTGCCTGCCTGCCTGATTGCTTCCATCTGCCCCCCCTTTCTGGTCTTCTCACCCCCAACTGGCCCCCCTCCTGGCCTTCTCACCCCAACTTCCCCCTCCCTCTTAGCCTGATCACCACCCAACTGCCATCCCCTCATGGCCTAATTGCCCCTAACTGCCTCTACCTCAGCCCCACCACCATGGCTTTGTTCGGGAGGACATCCAGAAGGTCTCCTGGAAGTTCTCCTGGTCTAATTACCATATTACTCCTCTATTAGTATAGATACAAATGTGATTGAACTATTCCATATGCCAAGTATAGCATTTAAACTTTGAATGTGTTTACCCAGCATGACTAACTATTGATACCTAACTTCTGTATCCAGAAATAAGAGTCAAGGAAAAAGGATCAAGAAAGGGAAGTTTAATGTGTTTGCTTATCTAAATGTAGCTAAGCTTCTACTTAAAAAAATACCAGTAAAATCTATACCTCACCATGAAAAACAGATAAAAATAAAATGGACTTGTATTGTTATTTTGTGAAAGCATAGAAGTTTGTACTTTAATGCAGTTTTAGGATCCTATAGAATTATTCTTCGTTAAATGTATCAAGACATTGTATAATCCATTTTCATTATTAGACCAGAGGGTTAACATCATCTCAAGAAAATCCATAGCAACTCAAGTGCAATTTTTTGTGATGCACTCAAAGAAATAATTGTGATGGATGAGATATCACCATTAAAACCAGAGGGCATTTTCAAATGAATAATGGCTTAACAGGAAAATGGAATTAAATCTCAGACAAAATGAGACAAAAATAATTTGACAGCATTGTTAATATAGTTAGTTTATTTTTTTCATTCCACTTAATTTATCAAAATCCACACAGTAAAAACAAGTCTGATCCAATGGCAGTCTTATGATAAGCATAGCTACTCTGATTACTCTCAGTTCACTTCAGATTTTCCCATAGAGAAAACTACCCCCAGGCACTTACATCACCCTGGTTAATGATTATCACAAAGGCAAGGTACTAGGGTATTGAATTGAAAAACTTAGTCATATATATAATAACAGACAAATGAGAACTTTTCAAATTTTAGTGTTTATATAAAATGAGAAACCCTGGAGACCAGATATAAATCTAAAATCTAAAATTCTTTATTAAAGTAGTTTACTTTCTTTTTTATTGAATTTATTGAGGTGACACTGGTTGACAAAATTATACAGGTACACAGTTTTATAATACATTATATACACACTATTTTGTGTTTTCACAACCTCAAGTCAAGTCTCCTATCTCTATTTATCCGCTTTAGTCTCTTGTCCACTTCCCTCCACTCTACCTCCAGGTAGTTTACTTTCTTAAAGACATACTTTTTAAAGCCAAAATTGAATATTTATATCTTTAACCAGATTCTTTTCTGCCTGGAGGATAGATCAATTTTAAATGTTTGACCTAAAGAACAGTTTAAACCCCTGCTGTTTATAGTGCCAGTTAGAATGTAATAAATGTCCTTTATAAACAAAAGTAAGACAGGTATGCACAGTATGGCATTGATGGTTGAAATTTAAAACAAACTGTCACTAAATCCCTTTATGTTTCAACTATATTAAACTCTACTCACTATATAAAAATTATTCTAGGTGAGAAAAAATATAGAATCCACTAAGTTAGAGTAACATGTGAAAATTCAGAAATTTTAGATCAATTTCCCCAGAACTTTCAAAATCTTCACCTTTATCTATGATCTTTTTAAAAACTTAATGTTGCTGCCCCGCTGGCATGGCTCAGTGACTGAGCATCGACCTTTGAACTAGGAGGTTATGGTTCAGTTCCCAGTCAGGGCACATGCCCAGGTTGCAGGCTTGATTCCCAGTGTGGGGCTTGCAGGAGGCAACCAATCAATGATTCTCTCTCATCACCGATGTTTCTATATTTCTCTCCTTCTCCCTTCCTCTCTGAAATCAATAAAATATATTAAAAACAAAAAACAAATGTTGGATTGTTTGATAAATTTTAATAAAATACTTATCCTAATAATATTTGAAAAATATTATGTGATAGCATGCTAATTCTTTATCATTCTAAAATAGCTTTGTTTTAAACACCTTGCCCAAGGGGGAACACCAAGATGGCGGCATAAGCAAACACCTATTGTTCTGCCCCGCGCAACGATTTAAGAACTACAGCATAACAGCAGAACAGACAAGCACCCAGAATCGCCAGAAGCTGGCTGAATGTAAACTCCACTAATAGGAGCAAAGGTGGGACACAGACTCAGGACCAGCGGGAGCCCAGCCTTTCAGACGGAAAGAGGTTAGGAGCCGCCCTGGTCGCGCGTGTGGGCCGGGGCTGGAGCAGGGACCTGCCGGATTTAAGCGGGGCGAGGCAGAGGCTCCTAGTCCCAAGGGTCGCGCAAACCCGCGACTTGCCCCCTGGAAACTTGTCTCCTGGTTCCGGAAACCATCTATTTTACAGCCCTGGGCTGGACTTTTGGTGTGCAGGCACATTTGGGGAAAGGCAGAGTTGTCAGGCAAGGGGAAGAGACTAGCGGCTTTCTCTTGGAGGTGCCTGCAGCCATCCCCATCCAACAGAGACCCGCACGCGCGAGCACCGCATAGGACCCAGCTGCCACCGCTGCTGCCTCTGCCGCACAGCCCAGAGACTCCGCCCATCCAACCTGAAGACAGTCTCCCTTCACAGCCAATTGGCCTGGAGGTCAAACCCTCCTAGGGCTAAAAACAACAAGCTGGGTTTAAATTCAAAAACACTGAATACAACCCATAAAGGATTGCAGTAAGAGTACCCACCTCAGGCAACCGGAGAGACTGACTGTCCCTTTGAGGATATCTACCACATAAAGCAGCCACCATGCAGAGACATGGAAAGAAATCAGGTGTGAAAGAAATGGAGGAGAAAAGACGACAAGACATAGAGTTCAAAACCACGGTTATAAGGCTTTTCAAGAGGCTCCTACAAAAGGCCGATCAACTTAATGAGAATTACCAGGAAATAAACAAGACCAACCAGCAACTGAATGAGAATTACAAGGAGATGAATGATACTTACAAAGAAATGAATGAGACCCTCAGGGAAATGAACAAGACCTCTGAGGATACGAACCAGACCCTCACAGATAAAAAAAGGACCAACTAGAAATCAAGCATACACAGACTGAAATAAAAATATTACACAAAGTCCTAAAAGCAGTCCAGAGGGCCACAAGAACCAAGTCAAAGATTTGAAATACAAAGAACCAAAATCCACTCAGCTGGAAAAGCAAGAAACAAAAAGAATTCAGATAATTGAAGATAGCGTAAGGGGCCTCTGGGACAACCTCAAGCAAGCCAACATCCGAATTATTGGGGTGCCAGAAAAAGAGAGAGAGCAAGTTAATGAAAACCTACTTGAAGAAATAGTGACTGAAAACTTTCCCCACCTGGTGAAAGAAACTGACTTAAAAGCCCAAGAAGTACACAAAACCCCAAAATATAGGAATCTAAAGAGGACCACACCAAGACATATCATAATTAAAATGCCAAGAGCAAAAGATAAAGAGAGAATATTAAAAGCAGCAAGAGAAAAACAGTTGATTACCTACAGGGGAGCACCCATACGATTGTCAGTGGATTTCTCAACAGAAACGATGCAGGCCAGACGCGAGTGGCAAGAAATATTCAAAATAATGAATAGCAAGAATCTACAACCAAGATTATTCTATCCAGCAAAGCTATCATTCAGAATTGACGATCAGATAAAGTGCTTCGCAGATAAGAAAAAGCTAAAGCAGTTCATCACCACCAAACCAGTATTATATGAAATGCTGAAAGATACTCTTTAAGAAGAGGAAGAAGAAAAAGGTAAAAATATAAATTATGAACAACAAATACACATCTATCAACAAATGAACATAAAAATCAAGTGAACTGATAGGCTGATGAACAAGATAAACTGGTGACTATAACAGAAACATGGACATAGAGAGGGAATGGACTGACAATTCTTGGGGAGAAAAGTGTTGTTGGAAGTACAGCAAGAGATTGGACAAAAATCTTGCAACAATGGGAGAGGACATTGGAGAGGGGGAGGTGAGGGCGGAGGGTGGGATAGGTACAGGGTGGAGGGAAGATGTAGGGGGATAAAAAGGGGAAACAATGTAATTAATAAACTGAACAATAAAAAAAGAAAGAAACAGGGAAAAAAAATAAAAAAATAAACACCTTGCCCAAGAGAGAATATTCTTGAGTACTAATGTTAGTTGAGAGTTCTCTTTAAATAGATCTTTGTTAATTTACTATAAAAATAATATATGGTGAAAAAATATTTAAAGCATGAATTAATTTATTTTTGTCTGCCCTACTGTCCTTTACAACCTATCACCTTTATGCAGTATTCATTGTCATAGAATGGACCTGTCACAGCCAAAACAAAGGACAAATCAGTAAAATTATAGATTAAAATTAATATACCAAAATCTAGGTATGACACAAATAAAACTGGAATAATACTTGCTGAAGAGTTGCATGTTATTTTTGTTGTTGTTGTTGTTATTTTTTCCCATTCAAGGTGATACAGAAATTTCCTGGAAAGTGTTGAGGAAGAAATCCACAAAGGTAGATATTAATGCTGATCTCTAAAGAAGGTCAGCATTAGAATTTATACCCTAACCCTTTTCTGAGTCAAATATTTAGTGTGGGGATTAAAGAGAAGCAGAGCTGTGAATGACAAAATCCCAAATAAGTCTGGAGTTATGAGAGCACATGGAACAATTTCTTTTTTCTCAAGTAAGTTCCAGATTTTTTTTCAGCCTTGTAGAGAATTCCCATGTCCAAAAAGTGAGGAACAATGAGTTGGAAATGCCTGCAGGTCCCCGTGAATCTCATCCTGAGGGTAGCTTCACAGAGACCCCGAAGACTCATCCCAGAAAGGTATATGGAGTGGACAGAGAATGTGGCAGCACACATTAGCATGCACTGATACTGAAGAACAAGCAGGACTGAGAATAGACCACAAAGGCCAGTGTGGAAGAGGTGCTGACTGGAGATAAGAGTAGAGAGTAGATAATGATGCAGCAGTAGGTTTCTAACTGAGACTATTGCAATTTAGTACCTGGTGTTATTTCCTGATCTCCCAGCCAAGACCTTGACACTATGTTGGCCAATTAGAACTTACATACAACCTCAAAGATAAGAGGGTGTATTATTGTTAGTTAACTATTGGGTGTAGCGTATTACCATGAGTTTAGTATCTAACTTCTATTAGTTTTCAGTTCTCTGGGCCAAAAGTATAGAGCACCACAATGATTTGTTTGATCAGGGTATCAGATAGCTGAAATGTTGAGAATTATAGCATCTATGTTCATCAGGGACTTTGGCCTGTAATTCTCTTTCTTTGGAGTGTTTTTTATCTGTTTTGGGGATTAGGGTAATTCTGGCCTCATGGAAAGAACCTGTGAGTGTTCTGGAATACTCACAGGTTCTGGAAGTGTTCAATGTTCTGGAATAGTTTGAGGAGGATTGGTATTAATTCTTCTTTGAATGTTTGTTAAAACTCCCCTGTGAAGTGATCCAGACCAGGGCTTTTGTTTGCTTGGAGGTTTTTGTTTGTTTGTTTTTATATTACTGCTTCAATTTCATCTGTAGTTACCAGTCTATTTGGGTTTTCTCATTCTTTCTGATTGAGTTTTAGAAGATTTTATTTTCCTGGGAATATGTCCTTTCGGACAAGTTGTCCAATTTTTTTGGAATAGAATTGTTCATAGTATTTTTTACAATCCTTTGTATCTCTGTAGGGTCAGTTGTTACTTCACTCTTTTGTTTCTGATTTTGTTTATTTGGTTCCTCTCTTTTGTTTCTTGGTAAGTCTGGCAAGAGGTTCATCAGTCTTATTTATCCTTTCAAAGAACCAACTCTTGGTTTCATTGATCTTTTGTGTTTTTGTTTTGTTGTTTTGTTTTTGTTTTGTCTCAATGTCATTTATTTCCAGTCTGATCTTTATTATTTCCTTTCTTCTACTAATCTGTACTTTTCTTATTGCTCTCTTTCTAATTCTTTAAGTTGTAGGGTTAGATAACTTATTACAAGTTTTTTTAGGTAGGCCTATAATGCTTATGAACTTTCCTCTCAGGATTGCTTTCACTGTTTCCCATAGATTTTGGATTGCTGTCTTTTAATCATAATTTGTGTCCAGGATTTTTTTTATTTCTCCTTTGATCTCTTTGGTAACCCATTCATTGTTTAATAGCATGCAATTTAGCCTCCATGTGTTATTATTTTTAATTGCTTTTATTGTAGTTGGTTTATAATTTAATGCCATTGTGATTTGAGTAAATGCTTGCAAATCAGACCCAGCAATACATTAGATAGATCATACATCATGATCAAGTGGGATTTATTACATTGATGTGAGGCTGATACAATATTCATAAATCAATAAATGTGATTCATTACATAAACTGAAAGATAAAAACCATATGCTCATATCAATTGATGGAGAAAGGCTATTTAACAAAATCTCTTTTTTGATAAAAACTCTCAACAAAGTGGGAATAGAGATATCATACTTCAACATAATAAAAGCCTTATCTGATAAACCTATAGCCAACATCATACTCAATGGGCAAAAACTAAAACCATTTCCCCTATGAACAGGAACAAGACAGGGATGCTTACTTTTACCATGCCTTTTCAACATACTACTGGAAGTTCTGGCCATAGTGATCATACAAAAAGAAGAAATAAAATCCATCCAAATTGGATAGGAGGAAGTAAAATTGTCATTATTCACAGACAACATCATATTGTACATAGAAAACCCTAAACACTTTATCAAAAAAACTACTAGACCTAATAAATGAATTTGGCAATGTAGCAAGATATAAAATTAACACCCAGAAATTTATGGCATTTTTACACACCATAATAAACTCTCAGAAAGAGAAACTAAAACACAATTCCATTTGCCATTGCAACAACAAAAAATTAAGACATTTAGCAATAAATTTAACCAAGGAAGCAACAGATGAGTAATCTGAAAACTGCAGGATGTTGAAAAAGAGAGAGGAAGATATAAACAAGTGGAAGAATAATATACCATGTTTCATGGATTGGTAGAGTCAACATCATTAAAATGTCCATGCTACTCAAAGCAATCTATAAACTAAAAAATGCAATTCCTATTAAAATACCATATTTCACAGACCTAGAACAAATATTCCAAAAATATATGGAATCAAAAAAGACCCCAAATAACTGTGGCAATCTTGAGAAAGAAGAACAAAGTTGGAGAGATTACAATACCAGATATCAAGTGATACTAGGGAGGGCTGAAATGAAAGTATCTTCCAGGCTGTGTTGTCTTGGAGACTCAGGAAAAATCTGTTTCCAAGCTCATTGGGGCTGTTGGCAGAATTCAGCTCTTTTGCCTATCAGACTGAGAGCCTTAGTTAGGTCCCTGAAGCCAAACAGGCCGTTC
Organism: Antrozous pallidus; assembly: GCA_027563665.1. Lineage (NCBI taxonomy): Eukaryota > Metazoa > Chordata > Mammalia > Chiroptera > Vespertilionidae > Antrozous > Antrozous pallidus. The sequence goes on from CM050511.1 coordinate 11,261,640, forward strand.
TCAGCTCTTAGAGACTACTGGCATTCCTTGTCATTGGGCCCTTTCCATCTCTAATGCAATTCATGAAGAAATGCCATCACATCAAATTCTTCTAACCCTCCAAATCCCTCTGACTTCTCTGTTTCTGACTCTACACCCAGATTTAAAGAGCATATGCAATTAGTTCGGACTCACCCAAATAATCGTGACTCACCCAAAAAATCAACTAATTTGGAACCTTAATTATAACTTCAAATTCAATTTACAATAGTACCTAGATTAGGACTTGATTGAATAATAGAAAGCATGTCAGAAGCAGAGGGCAAGAATAATGAAATATATGTTCAAGTTCTGCCAGTCACAGAAGAGGAGGAAAGAATTGTCCTATGAAATCTAGAATTAATTTAAAGCCCTAATTGATCATGTTTATGTGGAACTGACTAGAATGAAGTTTCTGCTAACATGTGGGAAATAGATCAGGATGTAAATTAATCAATATTGGAAATTTTCTTTTAAAAAATGCCAGAATTTGTAACCTATGGAAACTATTCCTACACATGTTATGACTATCACTATCCAATAATACTTAAGCTTATATGTAAATTTGACATTGCAATAAACATGTGTCAAAACTTCTTGAAAATTTTATACAATTCCCACATTATCAGAGAAAACATAGGTACTTGAAATTATATTACTGGGCCATCAGTCTTCTAGCCTTTTCTATCTCTAGCTAATGCAATTCCTAACTCTTTCTGGCACTATTTACATCCTAAAACTTCTTTCACCTAAATCTGGAGCTATCCAATCTTATCTGCTTTCCTTAGCTCATGCCTGAGACTGTTGTGTAGGACATCAAGAAATATCCCAGTACATAAATTATAGTTAGAGAGGTTCTAGGATATTAGTTTTCTCTCTCCAACCAATTCACTTATCACCTGAGTGATCAAACCTAGGTAAGATCCAAGTATCAGGGTCAGAAGTGCACCTGGAGAGAATTCCAAAAAAGCAGCAGGGTCTATAAATATTCTTCAAAAGCTAAGGAGGGATAAGAAAGACTAGAAGGTGCTTTGAAGATTACTCTCAATTCCACTTCCTGTAAGAGTGCTCAGATCCTTATAGACCAAAAGGGTTTCACTGTGAAATTGCTGCTTGAAAGAGGCCTTTATTTTGATAGGCAGCTGAGAGCCGGAATTACCTGAGAATTACCATTCCCCCAACCCCCTGTGAAAATAAAGCAGAAATTATTGAAGGCCTCTACCCTGACACTACTTTCCTTAGAAACACAAACACACAATTAATTGACACTAGTTTTAAATTTGTACTAAGTTACAAATATAATTAATCTGGTATAGGGCTGTTGCTTTTATCTTACAAAATAAGGAATAAATCAGATGTTCAGTAATGTCTTTCCTTGGTGATAGTTATACAACTATTTATTACTCCTAATTATCTGTCTCTATACATGATGTCAAGAGCTGGTTCCATGAATAAAGCAAGATACATAGTCAGGCTCTTTTAGGATTTCAGGGGGACTGAATAATTTGAAGAAAGACACTCTTTAATCAGCATCAGGCACATCAAGCAGCTTCTAAATTTATTCAATTCATACTTTGTTTTTGGTTTTTTTTTAAAAAAAGATTGAACTATTTATTTCTTTCATTTGGGCAAGCTCAGAAAATAATGGACAAAATTTCTGAGAGAATAAAGAAAAATGATGATAGTCCCAGCAGAATAAATACACCTTTTGCAGAAAGAAAGTTACCAGAGTCACTCTAAGTCCCAGGTGATCCACTGCTGTGAGACATAGATTTGAGCTGAGAGCATTGCTAAAGGAACTTGGGTAAATGAGGATTTATATTTATAATGAAATAGCCTCAGTAAAGATGGATAATCTTTCAAAATCAGAGGCTCTAATCTCAAATTCCTAGATGATACCTAAATTTTCCTAAATGTATCGTGTATCTTTGGTTCACGTGCCACCCTTGGGATAGCACCTGATTGATGGTGCTTTAGGTTTGAGCTCTAATGTAGAAAGACAAATGGCCTTCTAGTATGCACACGGAGGAACATTAAAATTTCTGAACTGCTACTTCAACATGTGTCAGAGAATGCAGGTTTTTGTGTTTGTTGATTTTTTAAATACTGTCTCACATTTAAAACTTCATGGACAGCCACTTTCAAAAAAATATTTGATAATCACTTAACAAGATGAATATTGATTGTCCTGATATCTACTAATATTTACCAGATCCTGCCCACAGATATCGTTTTTGTCCCACAATTCATCTTAGAGGTCCCAGCTCTAGGACTCTCTTGACACTTGCTCCACAAAATCTTTTACAGCTTTCCTAATGCACTTCAGATCCTAATTCATAAAACTTTCTCCCAAGACCTGAACCCAAATGAGTCTCTTTTCTCAATTCTAATAGCACTTTTATCTGCATTATTTAGACAGATGTGGTCCTGCTTTCCCACAAGACTTGTGACTCTCTTGGTAAATCCCTGCTGTGTGTTGAATATGGCCAAAGATATCAAATACTAGTTCCAGGAATTTGTAAATGTTAGCTTATTTAGATAAATGTCGTTTTAGTGGTAATGCAGTTAAGGATTTTGAGATGAGGAGATTGCCCTGGATTATTCAGGTCTCCAAATGCCATCACAGGTGTCTTTATAAACGAGAAACAGGGAGGTAGTACACAGAAAAGAAGGCAATGTGAAGACAGAGGTAAAGATTGGAGTGATGTGGCCACAAACCAAGGAATGTTGATTGCTAGAGTCATTGATAGGAATACAGCTCTGCTGACCATAATTTCAATCTTCTGTCCTCCCGGGCTATGAGAGGATATATTTCTATAGCTTTCAGCCCCTTAGTTTGTGGTAACTTATTATAGTTCAATCATTTTATTTCTTCTATCTACTTTATGTTGATTTCTTATATAACATTATTGCTTGCGTATTATGTTTATTTCTTAATATTTTCATTAATTTTAACCTATCCTTATATTCTTTCCCTCTTTACTTTTAATTCAGCTATACTTCTTCATGCTGTTAGTTAACACCTGCTCTATTAGTTAGGGTAAGGCTAGCTGCTAACAGAAATAAACCCCCAATTCTCAGTAATTTCAGATACAATAACTTATTTCTTACTCACATTAACATGCTAGAGTACTTCCAGGCCTTAGGGTTCTGTTCTACTCAATTATTTTGGAACTCCTGATGACAGAAATTTGCTCCTCCTAACTCTATACCTTCAACTGGATGTCAACTGTAGGCTAAAAGGAAAAGAACATGGAGGATCATGCCTGGCAATGGGATACATTTATGCTCACAGGCCAGTCAAATGGAAAAAAAGGTAAGAAATGCCCTCTAGCCATAAGATTACACATATAAGACTCTTCCATCACTGAACAAGATATCAAATATATATGCCACCAGGTTTCCCATATTTCTCTCATGAAGCAACTCATCAGCCAAACACACATTACTACCTAATATTCAAGAGTACATGCAGGGAAGATGGTGACGAGCAGGAAGGTAGGGAGGGAGAGAGTGTGAGAGAGTGAGGAACCCATAGAGGAGAGTGTCGCATGTGTTGTGTGTGTGTGTGTGTGTGTGTGTGTGTGTGTGTATGAACTAGGGACAGTTAGACTCTGCAGGTCCTCCAAGGGGCTGCCAAACTGGGCATTTCTGGACAGTGGAGCCCCGGAACAAGGTGGACACTCCGGGGTGGCCTGCTGGTGCAACGATGGAGACCCTGCCATCTTGAGAAGTGGAACTGCCTGGACTGGGATCCTGTCCTCATCCAATCCCATCTCACACGCAAGCCAGGGACCTGCAGCCAATAGGGACAGAGAATTACAGTCACAGCTTCAGACCAACAGACAACAGGAGTCCAGACTTCCCAGCAGCATATTTCTGTTAGTCAAGGAGCCCATCGCCCTCCCTGCAGGATCGCAGATAACTCCATAGTAACCAATAGACCCACCCCTTGCTTCAGCCACAACTCAGAGCTTAAAAACTCCCTTTCCCAGCTACCCCAGGGGAATCTGGACTTGGGAAAATGCTCCCCACATGCGCACACACCTGTGGCTGAAGCGCCCAGACAGTAATTAGAGCTCGGAACTTGTAAACTCACTTTCCCAGCTATCCCAGGGGGTCTTGGGCTTGGGAACATGCTCTGCGCTGGTGCGCATGCCTGTGCCCAAAACTCCCAGACAGTGAATAGAGCTGTGGAGCTTGAGAGCTTGCTCAGGGGCCTCAGTACTGCTAAGGGAATTTGAGAGACTGGAGGTGGCCTTCTGCAATGTAATCACAACCAGTGACCAAACCCACAGGGCGACAGTGACCTGGTTACAGGGCACACACATGGAAGTCAGTCTTCCACAGTGCAGGCACACCACACAGCTATTGTGCAACCCAGTCCCCCAGGGTGATCAAGACCCAAATTCTCCCAGCAAGAGGCAGCACTGAGCACCACTGACTTGACTCTGTTTCTTACCTTATGCGCCTGGAATCCCTGACTCACAGCACATCCACACTAAGAGCCAGTGACTCCAATTCTTGGTGCAATCACACACGGGGACCCTGACCCTCAACGAGAAACCTCATGAGGCAACAGACTCTGACACTCGATTTTTGGTGCAGACACAGGGAAACTCGAACTCCTGGTACCATTTTCAACACATGCCAAGCGCGTGGTGCAGGCAGGGTCCCTGATGCTAGGTGTGCACACGAGACCACACAGAATGCTGGGAACACTGACCCTGGGAAACGAAATGGAAGTTAACAACCTGTCAGAGAAAGAATTCAGAGAAATGGTCATAAGGTGGCTGAAAAGAATGGAAGACAAATTTGATAATATGAGTAAGAACCAAGAGGAAATGAAGAAGACCCAGGAAGAAATGATGAAGAGCCAAGAAGAAATGAAAAGTGACATTGCTGAAGTAAAGAACTCAATAGAAAGTATTAAGAGTAGACTAGAAGAAGCAGAGGACCTCATCAGTGAGCTAGAAGAACAGGTAGGAAAAAATAACCAAGTAGAGCAGCTTCTAGAAAAAAAAATTAAAAAGCAGGAGGCGAGCCTAAGAGAACTTTGGGACAACATGAAACAAAACAACATCCGTATAATTGGGCTTCCAGAAGGACAGGAAACTGAGCAAGGAATAGAAAACCTGTTGGAAGAAATAATGACAGAAAACTTTCCTGATATAGGAAAGAAAAAACCCACACAAATCCAAGAAGCTCACAGAGTCCCAATCAAAATGAACCCCAAAAGACCTACACCAAGGCACATTATAATTAAATTGGCAAACACCAATGACAAAGTAGGAATCTTAAAAGCTGCCAGAGAGAGAGACAGAAAGTCACCTACAAAGGAACCCTAATTAGACTAACAAGTGATCTCTCAACAGAAACCTATCAGGCCAGAGGCAGTGGAATGAAATTTACAAAGTCATGCAAAGGAAGGGTCTGAATCCTAGAATACTATACCCAGAAAGGCTCTCAATCAAAATTGAAGGTCAAATCAGGAGGTTCACAGATAAAAAAGGACTAAGGGATTTCATCACCACCAAACCAGCAATGCAATAAATGCTAAAGGATCTGCTGTAAAAAGAAATAGGAAGCGAAGAGGGAACACAGGGGTAAAGAACAAAAATGGCAACATATAAGTACCTATCAATAATAACTTTAAATGTAAATGGTTTAAATGTTCCAATCAAAAGACACAGGGTAATAGACTGGATAAGAAAACACAATCCATGTATCTGCTGTCTACAAGAAACCCACCTCCGAAAAAAACACGCACACAGACTGAGGATGAAAGGTTGGAAAAAAGTTATTCAGGCAAATGGAAATGAAAAAAAAGCTGGGGTAGCCATACTTATATCCGACAAATTAGATCTCAAAGTGAAGGACATAACAAGAGATAAAGAAGGCCACTTCATAATACCAAAGGGAGCAATCCAAAAAGAAGAAATAACTCTGGTAAACATATACACACCCAATACAGGAGTACCCAAATATACACAAAAACTCCTAGAGGACATCAAGGTAGAGATAGACAGCAATACAATCATAGTAGGAGACTTTAATACCCCACTATCACCATTGGACAGATCCTCTAAACAAAAAATCAGTAAAGAAACATCAATCCTCAATGACTCATTAGACCAGATGGAATTAATTGATATCTTCAGATCATTTCACCCCAAAGCCACAGAATATACATTCTTTTCAAGTGCCCATGGGTCATTCTCAAAGATAGACCATGTGTTGGGTCATAGACAAAGTCTCTCCAAATTCAAGAAGATAGAAATCATATCAAGCATATTCTCAGTTCACAGTGGCATAAAGCTGGAAATCAAGAACAATAGAAACAATACAAAGAAATCAAACACATGGAGACTAAACAGCATGCTATTAAACTATGAATGGGTTACTATAGAGATCAAGGAAGAGATAGAAAACATCATGGAAACAAATGACAATGATAGCACAACAATCCAAAATCTATGGGACACAGGGAAAGCAGTACTGAGAGGGAAGTTCATAGCTCTACAATCCTACCGCAAAAAACTAGAAACAGTGGCAATAAATTATCTAACCCAACAACTCAAAGAGTTAGAGAGAAAGCAACAAGAAAAGCCCAGTGTAAGCAGAAGGAAGGAAATAGTAAAGATCAGAGCAGAAATAAATGACATAGAGACCAAAGAAACAATACAGAAGATCAACAAAACCAAGAGCTGGTTCTTTGAAAGGATAAACAAGATCGATGAACCTCTAGCGAGACTCACCAAGAAGCAAAGAGAGAGGACCCTAATAAATAAAATCAGAAATGAAAGAGTTGAAATAACAACAGACCCCATTGAAATACAAAGGATTGTTAAAAAATACTATGAACAACTCTACTCCAAAAAACTGGACAACCTGGAGGAAATGGATATATTTCTAGAAAAATATAACCTCCCAAAACTCAATCAGGAAGAATCTAAACAACTCAATAGACCAATAACTGTGGAAGAAATTGAAGCAGTCATCATAAAGCTTCCAGCAAACAAAAGCCCAGGGCCAGACGGCTTCACAGGGGAGTTTTACCAAACATTCAAGGAAGAATTAAAACCTATACTCCTCAGACTATTCCAGAAAATTCAAGAGGATGGAATACTTCCAAACTCCTTCTATGAAGCTAGCATCACCCTAATACCTAAAGCAGATAAAGATGACACAATGAAAGAGAATTACAGGCCAATATCCCTCATGAATATAGATGCCAAAATCCTTAATAAAATTCTAGCAAATCGGATCCAGAAGTACATCAGAAAGATCATACACCATGACCAAGTAGGATTTAACCCAGGAATCCAAGGATGATACAATATTCGCAAATCAATAAATGTGATACATCACATAAACAAATTGAGAGATAAAAATCACATAGTCATATCAATTGATGCAGAAAAAGCATTTGACAAAATCCAACATCCTTTCTTGATAAAAACTCTCAACAAGGTAGGAAAAGAAGGATCATACCTCAACATAATAAAAGCCATATATGATAAACCCACAGCAAACATCATACTCAATGGGCAAAAACTACAACCATTTCCCCTAAGATCATAAACAAGACAGGGTTGCCCACTTTCACCACTCCTGTTCAACATAGTACTGGAAGTATTAGCCATTGCAATTAGACAAGAAAAAGAAATAAAAGGCATCCAAATTGGAAAAGAAGAAGTTAAGCTATCCTTATTTGCAGATGACATGATATTGTACATAAAAAACCCAAAAGACTCCATAAAAAAGTTAGTAGACTTAATAAATGAGTTCAGCAACGTAGCAGGCTACAAAATTAACGCCAAGAAATCTATGGCATTTCTATACACTAATAGTGAACTCACAGAAAGAGAGACTAAAAAAGCAATCCCATTTACCATCACACCAAAAAAATTAAGATACCTAGGAAAAAACTTAACTAAGGAGGTAAAAGACCTATTCGTGGAAAACTACAGGACACTGAAAAAAGAGATAGAGGAAGATGTAAACAGGTGGAAGAACATTCCATGTTCATGGATTGGGAGAATCAACATAATTAAAATGTCCATACTACCCAAAGCAATCTATAAATTTAATGCACTCCCAATTAAAATACCAATGGCCTATTTCACAGATCTGGAAAGAACTCTTCAAAAATTCATCTGGAAGAAAAAAAGGCCCCGAATAGCCACAGCAATCCTTAGAAAGAAGCACAAAGTCGGTGGGATTTCCATACCAGATTTCAAGCTGTATTACAAAGCTACTGTTCTCAAAATAGCCTGGTATTGGCAGAAGAGCAGACATATAGACCAATGGAATAGAATAGAGAATCCAGTTATCAACCCAAACCACTATGCTCAATTAATATTTGACAAAGGATGCATGAACATAAAATGGAGTCAAGACAGTCTCTTCAATAAATGGTGTTGGGAAAGTTGGACAGATACATGCAAAAAATGAAACTAGAGCACCAACTTACACCATACACAAAAATAAACTCAAAATGGATACAGGACTTAAACGTAAGATAGGAAACCATAAAAATATTAGAGGAATCTATAGGAAGAAACATCTCAGACATATGCCAAAAGAACTTATTTGATGATACCACTCCTAGGGCAATGGAAGCTAAAGATTAAATAAACAAATAGGACTACATCAAAATCAAAAGCTTTTGCACAGCTAAAGAAACCATCAACAAAACAACAAGAAAACCGACTGTATGGGAGAACATATTTGCAAATGTTATCAGTGATAAAGGTTTAATCTCAAGCATTTACAGGCAACTCATGCAACTCAATAAAAGGAGGACAAATGATCCAATAAAAAAATGGGCAACAGACTTAAATAGAATCTGCACAAAAGAAGACAAAAGGAAGGCCCAGAGACATATGAAAACTTGCTCAAAGTCTCTAATTATCCGAGAGATGCAAATCAAAACGACTATGCGGTACCATCTCACACCTGTCAGAATGGCTTACATCAACAAATCAACAAACGACAAGTGCTGGTGAGGATGCAGAGAAAAAGGAACTCTCGTACACTGCTGGTGGGATTGTAGACTAGTGCAGCCACTTTGGAGAACAGTATGGAGTTTCCTCAAAAAACTAAAAATGGAGCTCCCATTCGACCCAGTGATCCCACTTCTAGGAATATACCCCAAGAAACTAGAGAAACTAGAAAGGCGAATTAGAAAGGATATATGTACCCCTATGTTCATAGCAGCACAATTTACCATAGCTAAGATTTGGAAATAGCCTAAGTGCCCATCAGCAGATGAGTGGATTAAAAAACTATGGTACATTTACACAATGGAATACTACGCCATGGAAAAAAAGAAGGAGCTCCTACCATTTGTAACAACATGGATGGATTTGGAGAACATTATGCTAAGTGAAATTAGCCAGGCAGAGAAAGACAAATATCACATGATCTCACTCATTTGAGCAATACAATTAATGACATAGACTGATGAACAAGAATGGATCCAGAGACTGAGAAAAGTCCATCAGAATGTCAAACCTCAGGGTCAGTGGCAGGTGGTGGGAGTAAGGGGAAATGTCAATATATTTGAACTCTTGAACTAAGGTAAGTGATTTGTGTTTTTACATCCTTGACAAAGTTTATATAAAGTTATAAAAAAAAATGGCAGCTAGTTTGAGATTGAATTGACATGGCCTAGAGCTTGCCATATCCTATGGAGACCAGTCCTTAGGCTAGGCCCTCCTTAACCTCCCATGACACCATAATACCCTTACATGATATTACTCTACAATGTCATTATAATATTTGATATTTGACAACAGCATATTATACAATTATCCCAAATAAACTTACAAACTAATTCTTTGAGTGTTGGGCAGCAACTTAAAAAAAGATAGGAAAGAAATTAATCCGTTTCAGAAGGAATTAAGGCACTGGGAAGGCATCCGCGCATTCTATATTGGCCCTTCTTGCCCTTTCTGCCAAGAGGGACCTTCTTCTTACTATCCAAATACACACAGCTGATGCCTGAGTTTTCAGTTCAAGCTGTGGCTGAAGCCTCTGGGCAACTGGCACCATGGATCTGTATCTCGACCAATGGTGTGAGCCTGGCCCTCTCTGGAGAAGAAACCCAGGTCCCCCGAGATATGTGATCAGTACCAGGACCCCGCCAGTAGGTGAGGGGACCCCAAGGCAGGTACTGGACGTGGAGGCCACGGGGGCATAGACTACAAAGGAGACAGAACTGAACCTCACATCACCCTGTTTGGCACCGGAGGATGGCTGGTTAGCCAGAGAGGGGTAAGATTCCTCAGGGAAGGAACAACCTAAGACAGGCACAGTTGCAGAGGAGCCAACAGGAGAGTGGTAAAATGTCAACAGAGGTGGGGCACAGAACCTCACCGACAAACTTTACAGGGGCTTGAATTCTCACCCCTCCTGAGGGAGGTCTCCTATCCCCATGGCTGCATCGCCTCCCACGCACAACTCATACTGGGACCCAGGTGGCAGACAGAGACTCGGCCAGCAATAGCTGCTCTATATCTAAATTCAGTCTATTACCAGAAATGCTCAGGACCTACTCAAAATTGCAAATATTCCTTTCCACTAGTATTTACAGGGTAAACTAAGATTTCTGCTTGAGTACTAAAATTGACAGGAAAATAGTAATCTAGTTTTCATATAAATTTAAATTGGCCAAGTGAAATAAGTGAATACTCAAGAAAATTTTAGTGTACTGGACAAAAAGCTTTTCCTAAAACATTAACTAAAAAATCTATTAGTAGTTCACCTCACTGTAAAATTGCCTAACATCCAAAGAACCTAAAGCAGTCATATTTGTGTGCAAAAATTAAAATTTAAAATTAGCAAGACTGCAATATAAAATTTCCAAAAGCCCCCATTAATCAAAAAAGGGGAGGGGGCAGTGGGGTAATATCATGTAAGGAAAAAAATATCGAGTAAGTAAAATACATCTAGAAAATTCTTACTCCAGTAAAGTAAATTCCATTTGTAAAACCAATTGCAGGACACCCATGAAAAAACACACATGGTGTCAAAATAAGCCAAAGGAAAATCATTTAGGCAAAAATTAAAAAGAATCCCAAGTCTATTTTGCATAGAGGATCCCTTTGTTAACTTTTGGTCGAGAATGTGTTTGTGTGTTTTCAGAGAACTACTCCAAGACCATGTGGGTTCCTGCAACTGTGAGGAACTGACGGATCTGTTCCAGTCACGAGGATGGTCCAGAGATGGGGGACACTGATAACACCTTGCCATGCTAGCAGTCGGCAGCTGTACATGTCTGCAGGCAGCCCAGGACCAAACCAGAGAGGATAGATCTTGCATTGCCACGATGTGTCCACCCTCTGGATACCATTGCTGACATGTACACATAAAGAATTATTTGACACTGAAACTGGGACTCAGAACAGTTGGACATTGAAACTGAGACTGAAACATTTTTGTTGTTATACATTTATTTCTAGTATGCAGAGGCAAGATATTTTTGAAGAAAAGAAACAGGGGAGAGTGATTGATATAGAGGCAGGGTGGCCTTTAACAGGCTGTCAAGCTACAGAAGGAAGACTTGGGTGGATGGGAGGTGGATGCTGGGGGAGATCAACTGAAGGACTTGTATGCATGCATATGAGCATAACCAATGAATGAAAGATACTGGGGCGGGGAGGGGGGAGGATGGGGATATGTGGTGGGAGGTAGGGGAGGCTGGGGGAAGGATAAGGGGGAGGGGCAAAGGAAAACATGTACTACTATTAATTATAAGTTATACTGCAAAAAAATCAATAAAAATATTTTTTAAAAGTTTTCATTAAAATAATGATAAATCAACTGAAATTTTCTGGTAGATAACCACAAATAATGTGCATTTTTTAATCTGGGGAAATAAAATTACTTAGGAAGAGAAGTAAGAGGTAAAATATACATCACTCAAGGATCACCAAATTTCTTCATGATTCTTTTTGCACCATAGCTCCAGAACGGAGAAAAGGCTTGGAATTAGCAAACTTGCATTATTTAATTCAGTGATACACTGCTCAACAGGATCATAATTCTATAGCAGCTCAACTATGGTTGAGGATTAGGCTGAGTATTGAGTTAAGAAGGTTAATTAAAACACAAAAAGAAGGACACAGAAGTGAATTGGAATGCATCACAAAGCACCAGCACTACCTTGGGTTTTATGAGATATTTTTTATAGCCAGTCGTTGCTAAATGGGGTAAAAGGTAGTTTTAGAGGTAATTTTCATGGCCTTAATTTATCACATAACTGTCTTAAAATTTCTACTTAACTCTGCCTTTTAAAATATTTTAATTGATTTCTCTTCAATCTTTATTGTTGACAGTATTACATGTGTACACCCCTTGTTATTCCCCATTGCCCTTCTTCACTCAGATTCCACCCTGCTCCAGGCCTTCACCACCTTATTGTCTGTGTCCATAGGTAACATATATCTATACTTATAAAAGGTAATATGCTAATTAGATGGTCTACCTGTCATCTTCCAGACGTCTGACTTCCTTCCAGACAAAACCATGATAGTGGGGCAGAATCAGAGGCAGTTAGCAGTGATCAAGCCTGCAGGGGAGGGCAGTTGGGGACAACCAGGCTAGCAGAGGAGGGTAATTGGAGGCAACAAGACTTGCAAGGGAGGATAGTTGAGGGAACCAGGCAGGCAGGGGAGGGCAGTTGGGGGCATTAGGTAGGCAGGGAGGTGAGTGATTAGGAGCCAGTGGTCCTAGATTATGATAGGGATGTCCAACTTCTGATTAAGGCCCAATCCCTGTGTGGCCTTAAACCAGCATTCGGACATCCTCTGGGGGGTCCTAGATTGGAGAGGGTGCAGGCCAAGCTGAAGGATAACCCCCTCTATGCATGAATTTCAATCACCAGGCCTCTAGTATGCGTATAAATTCTTCAGTTAATCTCTCCCCCAACACACATTTCCCTCTGAGATTTGTCAGTCTGTGCCATATTTCCATGCCTCTAGTTCTATTTTATTCAGTAGTTTTATTTTGTTCTTTAGTGCTTTGTTCATTTATTTTGATCTTTAGATTCAATTGTTGATAATATGTATTTATTGCCATTTTATTGTTCATATTTTTCCTCCTCCTCCTCTTCCTCCTCTTCCTCCTCCTCTTCCTCCTCCTCTTCCTTCTTCTTCTCCTTCTCCTTCTCCTTCTCCTTCTCCTTCTCCTTCTCCTTCTCCTTCTCCTTCTCCTTCTCCTTCTCCTTCTCCTTCTCCTTCTCCTTCTTCTTCTTCTTCTTCTTCTTCTTCTTCTTCTTCTTCTTCTTCTTCTTCTTCTTCTCTTCCTCTTCCACTTCCTCTTCTTCTTCCTCAATAAGACCATTCAACATTTCATATAATACTACTATTGGTTTGGTGGTGAGAAACTCCTTTAGCTTTTACTTGTCTGTGAAACTCTTTATTTGACCTTTAATTCTAAATGATAAATTTTCTGGGTAGAGTATCTTGGTTGTAGATCCTTGTTATTCATCACTTTGAATATTTCTTTCTGCTCCCTTCTGACATACAAAGTTTCTTTTGGTAAATCATCTGATAGTCACATGGGCACTCCCATGTAGGTAATGAACTGCTTTTCTCTTCCTTCTTTTAAAATTCTCTCTTTGTCTTTTGTCTTTAACCTTTGGCATTTTAATTATGATGTGTCTTGGTGTGGGCCTCTTTGGGCTCCTCTTATTTGGGACTCTCTGCATTTTCTGGATTTGTAAGTCTATTTCTTTTACCAGGTAGGGGGAGTTTTCTGTCACTATTTCTCCATATAGGTTTTCAATTTTTTTCTCCATCTCTTCTTCTTGTACCCCCATTATGCAAATGTTGGTGCTTTTGATGTCTCAGAGGCTCCTTACACTATCTTCATATTTTTGTATTATATATATTTTTTTATTTTTGCTCTTAAGATTGGGTGTTTTTGCATCCTGGTATTCTAAATTGATGATTTGATTCTAGGAGTTCTCTATTCAACTGTTGATTCCCTGTAAATTACTATTCATTTTATTTAGTATAACTTTCATTTCTGACTGGTCCTTTTGATGTCTTTCATGTTCCTTGAAATTCTTATTAAGTTCCTTGAGCAATCTTATAACCATTATTTTGAACTCTGTATCTAGTAGTTTATTTACTTCCATTTCATATAGTTTCCTTTTCTGGAGATTTCTTCTGTTCTTTCATTTGTTACATGTTTGTTTGTTGTTGTTTTTATCTCTGCATTTTGGCTGCTTCCATGTGTTTGTTTCTATGTATTAGTAAAACTCGGATGTCTCCTGGAATTGGTTGAGTGGCCTTGTGTTGTAAGTGTCCTGTAAAGCCCATTGGCTCAGCCTCCCCCATCACCTGAACTTGACACTCTAGGTGTGCCCCTGTGTGGGTTCTGTGCACTGTCCTGTTGTATATGAGCTTTGGTTGCTGTTGGTATCACTGGGAGGAATTGACCCCCAGCCCAATTGGCTGTGAGGACCAGCTGTGACTATAGTGGAAGAGCTGCTGTGCAGAAGTTGCCCCTATGGAATAGGACTTGATTCAGTGGGGCTTTGTTGCTCACTGAGTTGACCCCTTGAATGTGTTGCTTACGTATATGGTAGAGATGTAATCTGGCGTGGTCTGAAGCCGTCCACCAGGTGCACAGGTTCTGGGGCTCAGGAAGTATGAACACAACTACAGCCTGTGCTCTGCCTGAGACTTCCTGGCACGAGCTACAGAGTGACCTATAGATGGATGCTACTTGATTTGAACTTAGAGGTGCCCAGGAGAGGCCAAGCTGTGAATTTTGGCAAGCTGCTACTAGTGCTGGGCCTGGGGCCACTTATTGAGAGGTATGGGTCACACTGAATCCATCTGCTCTTTGTTTCAGAGATTTTAGGAAAGTCTGAAACCTGAACCAAAACAGACCACTCATATGGAAAAGATACTGCAAACAGCTTGGGTGGGGATTCAAATTGGTTGGAACAGGATATCAGGGAATCACCAGGGTGAGTCAAATAGTATGGACCAGGTTGATGGAGACTCAGATATGGTGTCCACCAGTCAGGTCTTTTGGGGGAGACTCAGCACCCTTGTTCTGGGAGAAAGTTACCCTGATACTACACAACTCAGTTCCTCTCCATATGTCCCTAAATTCCCCCAAGCTGCCTCTATGTTCAACATGGATATTGGCCTGTAGTTCTCTTTTATGGGGTGTCTTTATCTGGTTGTAGATTAGGGTAATGCTGGATTCATAGAAAGAGTTTGGAAGTGTGCCTTCCTTTTCCATTTTTTTGAATAGTTTGAGGAGGATAGGTTTTACTTCTTTGAATGCTTGGTAGAACTCCCCTGTAAAGTCATGGGACCAGAGCTTTTGTTTGTTGGAAGATTTTTTTATCACTGTCTCAATTTCTTCAGTAGTTTTTGGCCTAGTCAGGTTTTTTTTATTATTATTATTCTTGGTTGAGTTTTGGGATCTTGTATTTTTCAAAGAATATGTCCATTTCATCTAGGTTGTCCATTTTGATGGAATAGAGTTGATCATAGTGCGTTTACATAATCATTTGTATTTCTTTGGGATATGTTGTGATTTCACCTCTTTCATTTCTGATTTTGTTTATTTGGATCCTCTCTCTTTCCTTCCTGGTGAGCCTGGCTAGAGGTTCATCAATCTTGTTTATCATTTCAGACTCACCTGTTGCTTTTGTTCATATTTTTATTGTTTATTTTTCCCCTATGTCATTTATTTCCACTCTGATTTTCATTGTTTCCTTCCTTCTACTTACATTAGGCTTTTCTTATTGTTCTCTTTCTAACTCTTTGAGTTGTAGGGTTAGGTAATTTATTACCATTGTTTCTTGTTTTTTTGAGGTAGGTTTATAAAGCTATGAACGTCCCTCTCAAGACTACTTTTATTGTGTCTCATAAATTTTGGATTCTTGTGTTTTTATTGTTGTTTGTTGCTATGATGTTTTTTATTTCTTCTTTGATGTCCCTGGTAACCCAGTGATTGTTTAGTAGCATGCTATTTAGCCTCCATGTGTTTGATTTTTGAATTGTTTTTATTGTAGTTGATTGCTAGTTTTATGCCATTGTGATCTGAGAAGTATCTTGATATGACTTCTATCTTCCTGAATTTGAAGCGACTTTGCCTGTGTCCCAACATGTGCTCTATTTTTGAAAATGACCCATGTGCACTTAAAAGAATGTGTGTTCTATGACTTGGAGGTGAAATGTTATGAAGATGTCAATTAATTCCATCTGATCTAATATGTTCTTTAGGATTTTTATTTCTTTGCTGATTTTTTGTTTAGGAGATTTGTCCAGTAGTGTTAGTGGGGTATTAAAGTCCCCTACTATTACTGTATTGCTGTCAATCTTTCCCTTGCTACTATCCAGATTTATACACACATATATATATACACACAGAGTAATGGCGATGCAATGAAAAATGTATTTCAGATGAATGGGAATGAAAACTAAAAGTTGGTATAGCAATACTTATATCTGACAAATTAAATCTCAAAGTGAAGGACATAACAAGAGATAAGGAAGGCTACTTCATAATACTAAATGAAGCAATCCAACAAGAAGATATAACTCTGGAAAACATAAACACCCAATATATATATATATATATATATATATATATATATATATATATATATCACCTTGCATTGCAGGTTTGGTGATAATAAACTCCCATAGTCTTTTCTTGTCTGAGAAGCTCCTGATTTCACCCTCAATTTTGATTGATAACCTTGCTGGGAACAGTATTCTTGGATTCATACCCTTCCTTTGCATGGCTCTGTATATTTCATTCAATTCCCTTCTTGCCTGATGTGTTTCTGTTGAGAAATCAGTTGCTTGTCTGATGGGGGATTCTATGTAGGTAACTTTCTATTTCTCTCTGGTCACTTTTAAGATTCCTACTTTGTCATTGGTGTTTGCAAATCCTATCTAATAAAAGATTAATATTCAAATTGACCACACCACCGCTACACCCACAAGCCATGCCCACAAGCCACACCCATTATCCAGTCAGGAGAAAATATGCAAATAAACCCCAACGAAGATGGCTGCTGCCTCTGAGAGCAGGAGGGAGGCTTGGGTTTCCCTGGCAATGGAGGAAGCCAAGCTTTCTGCCTGCCCTTGCCAGCCTAGGCCTCCACTCAATGTTACAAAGTTTCAATTATAGAAGATACATAAATTCCAACAGAAATAGCTGCTGCCACTGGCGAGCAAAAGGCTTGGCTCTGCTCTAGGCTACAAAGTTTCAATTGTAGAAGATAAATAAATCCCAGATACCAGGGCCTCTGCTTGGGTCACTGGGGGTGTTGCTGGCCTGAAAAGCACCACAGACCCCTTGTTCAGCCATCCCACACCCCAAGGGAACCCCTACCATGATCTGGGATACCCTTCAAGAAAAACCAGCTGGCCCCCACCCATGTACCAGGCCTCTATCCTATCTAATAAAAGAGTAATATGTAGATTGACCATCACTCCAACATAAGATGGCTGTCCCCATGTAGTCAAAGATCCTGCTTCATGTGGACATAAGATGGCCACCACAAGATGACAGCAGGGAAGGGCAGTTGGGAGGTACCAAGCCTAAAGGAGAGAGCAGTTAGGGGTGACCAGGCCAGCAGAGGAGGGAAGTTGGGGGTGACCAGGCCTGCAGGGGAGGGTTATTGGGGGGACCAAGCCTATAAGAGAGGGCAGTTAGAAAGAACCAGGCCTACAAGATAGGGTATTTGGGGGTGATCAAGCCTGCAGGAGATGGCAGTTTGGAGAGAAGTTGAGGCAAACAGCTGGCAGGTGAGCTGTTAGGCATCAATCAGGCTGGCAGGAGATGTTTAGATGATAATCAGGCTGATAGGCAGAAGCAGTTAGGGGCAATCAAGAAGGCAGTCAGGTGAGCAGTTGGAAGCCAATAGTCCTGGATTGTGAGAGGAATGTCCAACTGCCCATTTGGACATCCCTCAAGGGGTCCCATATTGGAGAGGGTGCAGGCTGTTCTGAGGGACACCCCCCATGCATGAATTTCCTGCACTGGGTCTCTAGTTTAATTACAATGTGCCTTGCATTGGTCTTTTGGGGTTCGTTTTGTTTGGGACTCTCTGAGCTTCTTGGATTTTTGTGTGTTTTTTCTTCCCCATATCAGGGAAATTTTCTGTCTTTAGTTCCTCACAGAGGTTTTCTATTCCTTTTTTAGTTTCCTCTACATCTGGCACCTCTATTATGCAGATGTTGTTTTGTTTTGTGTTGTCCCAAAGTTCCCTTAGGCTCTCCTCTTGTTTTTTAATCTTTTTTTCTTGATGCTGCTCTGCTTGGGTATTTTTTCCTACCTTGTCTTCTAGCTCACTGATGCACTCCTCTGCTTCTTCTAGTCTACTGTCGATGCTTTCCATTGACATCTTAATAGCAGCAATGTCACTTTTTTCATTTCTTCTTGGTTCTTCTTCATTTCCTCTTGGTTCTTACACATAATGTTGAATTTGTCTTCCAACCCTTTCAGCAACCTTATGACTATTTCCCTGAATTATTTCTCTGACATACTGCTTGCCTCCATTTTGTTTACTTCCTTTTCTGGTGATGCCTAATTTTCTGTCATTGTTTCGCTGTTTCTTTGCCTCCCCATGATCTCTCCTCTCTGGATGTCTGATTATGTAGCTCTCTCGCTCTCTCTCCTGCATTGACTTAAAGGCACAACATACAATACAGCAAGGCACAATGCACAAGGAACTGATCATACATGTATTCATGATACTAATAACCCCAAATAAAGGTGACTACCAAAGAAAAGAGAATTAGGGAATTTTAAAACAGAGTGCAAAAATGATATTGAGAAAAGGAAAAAATGAGAGAGGAAAAAAAGAGAATAAAAAAGGTGTAAAAACTATTTACATGGGGAGAAAACTCCAATAGAACAACTAGCAATCCAAATAAAAAATGCAAACAACTAACACCCAGATATCAATGCAAACTATAAACAATAACTAATAACAAGTGAGGAGAAGGAAAACAGAAGCAAAAAAAAAAAAGAGAGAGAAACAATCACACTAACAAACAAACAAAAAAACCAATCTAATCAACAAACTAAGGCTTGATTGCCCCCAGCTGATCTCCCTTGCAGGCCTGGTTTATCCCAACTGCCCTCCCTTACTGGCCATCTTGTGGTGACCATCTTGTGTCCACATGGGGCAGGATCTTTGACCACATGGGGGCAGCCCTTTTGTGTGTTGGAGTGATGGTCAATCTGCATATTAATCTGAAGGTTCCGGCTGGAGTGAAGCCTCCAGCCGGCCAAAGCAAAAACAGAAGGCAACAGCCAGAGAGAAGGCCTGGGTCCCAGGTTCTAGAGGAAAACTGGTCCTGGCAGCCAGGAGAAGGAAAGCTTATTGCATGAATCTTCATGCAACAGTCCTCTAGTTCTTTATAATTAAAGAAAATACCTATAGTGAGAATAGGCTTTCTATATAAAACTAGAGGCCCATTGCATGAAGATTCATGCACTAGGCTGCCAGGACCAGTTTTCCTCTGGAACCTGGGAACCAGGCCTTCCCTCTGGCTGTTGCCTTCTGTTTTTGCTTTGGCCGCTGGAGACTTCACTCCAACTGAAACCTTCAGTCTTCTCTGCTCTGGCTGGAGTGCCACACTGCCACTGCCTCGTCTCCACCCCGAGGGCGGGCGCTCACCACCTCTGCCTGGTCTCCAAGCCCAGGGGGCCAGGCGCTCACCGCGACCCCAGCCGACCCCCACCACAGCTTTGTCTATGCCCCCAGGGCCCGGCACTCGCTCCTGCCCTCCGCTCCTAATTGGCTGGTAGCGTAGCCAATCAGGAGCCATTTGCATGTTACTCTTTTATTAGATAGCATTAGTTCTCAATACTTGAATTGTCTTTCTTTAACCAAATGAATTAGAAAATATAAGCTCATTTTATAAGATTACAACTATAAATATATAAAGATATAAAGACTAAAAATTTGAAGTTCAATTCTTTTGAAAGTTTCATATAAACTTAATTATGCTAATTAGAGTTAGTTCCTCATACAATAATGCATTGTTGGGTGTATACACTAATACATATGCTTCACTAGTGTGACATTCATTTGCCATACAATAGTAGAATTTTTCTAATAAAAACAAATGCATTGCTATACTGAAACCCCTTTCTTGAAGAAAAAAATGTATCTGAAATACATGAGGAATTAAGTTCTTATATATTTAAGTATTTGGTTCTTACAAATTCTTCACTATCAAGTATTCTTATAACAATGCAATAACATTGCTAAAGGAGTATTGTATGCCTAACCCCAGAGATTTAAAGACAAACATTATCTGAGGCAGTTAAAGTTCATTATTAGAAGCACAGGGATAGAATTGACAAATTTTAGAAACTTCTATGATTGATTACCAAAGAGTTATATAATATTTTTGTTCTGACCTGTTTGTGTAAATGGAAAAAAACTTATTGCTAGAGAGTGTTTTAATTCAATAAACCAATTCATCATATGCTCATTAATGTCTTACATGCCAAGCATGAATACACAATTGGTCCTTTCCTCATGGAATGTTCACATGAGTGTCATGATTGCAGTAAGGGTTAAGTACCGAGATGAATGATGCTCAACCCAGGTGTTTTCTGCCACTAGGGTAGCTAGGAGTTAATAAAGTGAAGGGTGAGGTGAGATGCACTGGATGAGAGAATATCCCAGCAGGGCATGCTTGTTGGTCCATGTATGTAGATAAGAGAGCTTGAGATTTAAGGCGGGGGGGGGGGAGCTTAGTATGACAAAGGGGATTGATTTGAGGAAAGAGGTGCAATGGGATGAGCCTGGGGAGATAAGCAGGAACAAGGTCAAGAATGGCTTGAATTATCTCTTAATCCATATTATACATTTTGAACTTTATTCTAAGGTTAAGTATGAAGCCTTTAATGGGTTTTACTAAAATAAGTGCTGTACGGTAATACTAGAGCTAGAGAAATTAGATTTATTCGTTCTTCAGCTTCTTCTAAGAAGGTGGAGGAAAGCTGCTGAATACTTTCTTCATAAATATTGTCATCCACTGTAAAATTATTATAAAGTAGGGAGGCCATATAATTTTCATTTTCAAACAGTCATAGTGGAATGACAAGTATAAACTGGGATGTATGGTTACCTAAAATTTAAATCTCTTCACAAATTGTATATGTCCTTCTACTCTAACTTTATGTCCTGCCCACCATTTTTTTAAAAAATTATCTTTAAAATGCAGAAATCAAATCTAGACTTTTCAACAGTTAAGTAAAATGTGTTCATTTATAAGGCTAAAGCATTTTCATTCTCTTCATAATTAATTGAATCCTTTTTGGATATAACCTCCTGCTGCTTACTCATGTATAATTTGTATCTCATTACAATTCCCAATTATTTTTATATTATACTTGGGCTCGAAAAATCTTTTTACTTTTTAGTTGTTTTGTCCCAGAATTTTTCTATGATAATGTATCTTGGTTTCAATGAATCATACCTCTAATGTATAGAGATCACTTTCAATTATTCCCATTTTTGAGCTGTTAGTCATAAAATTAACTGCCATTAGCTAAAAAAAGATAGAAACTATTCCTCCTTAGATGGAATAAGGTACATATCTGAGTTCTTTCTACATGAGAGAACCAAATTATGGTATTTTTATTGTTTCTTTAAATTATGTGACACATAAAGGAACTGTTATCACCACATTAAGCAAGATGAAAATGAGGAATTAGCTGTTGGCAGAAATTTTTATTCATTTCCAAATTGTTCTTATTTGTTGTTGGCTACCAAATGAAGTTGCTGATTAGAAATGAAAAATGGTAGTATAACAAAAAATTGGGCATTCATTGCAAAAACTGATTTAAATGCTAAGGTTTCTTTAATATGTATTAAGTTTCTAAAGACAGAAAATTATTTACTTATGAATTAAAATGTTCCATTGACCTTGAGGTGAAAGTTAGGCCAGGAGAAAGGAGTTTTTTGTTGTAAAAATGATATATTCAGGGCATAAATTGTATAAATCATATCTGGAGTAAAGCATCATTTCTAATATTATATTTCTTTCCAAACAGACCATTATTTAAATCATTAATCTATAATATTTTCAACAATAAAAATAAATTTAAAAATATAACTAACATACTTTTATGTATTAATCCTCAAAATTCTTTTAAAGCTTTTTTTCTTGCTTAATTTCAGGATTCTGACTATTAGTAGCATTTCCTTTACATTTTTAAAGATCAGTACATGATAAATGTCCACTGGATTTAAGGATATACTATATATAAATATTTCGTTATACATGATTAAATTTAGTTTATATTTTAAATGTTTTATTCATACATATAAAGTCATTTCATTTCCTTGGAAACCCATGATTTCCACTTCACTGTGCTTCAGGCATTTGTGTCTATATCCACAGTCTAAATGTTGTTGACCCTTGACAATTAAATAATAAATACAAACATTTTCTATGTTCAATTTGTTGTCCTCTCATCTCTTCCACTCAGTTACTTACACTTTACTCAATATTCAACTTTATTGAGACCTCTGAGTCTTATTTTTCTGATTGCTTTATCATTTATGAATAGTTTGGGTTGCTTTTATTTGCCTTTTCGCGCGTGTGTGTGTGTGTGTGTGTGTGCATGGAGTGTGCATATTTCTCATAGTTTTCTATAAAGTACTATGGGAAGAGTTTAAAAAGCAGTTCCATTGGCATAATAAATGCCCATTGCTCGTCCAGACCAGCTCAAGACTCACAGTGCTGGCTGCCAATCTGCATTGTACTTGCAATGTGCATGACAACTCCAGTCCAGAAGTCAGTGAACTATCACTAGTCCTGAGCCTTAGAATCATGGTGTCCAATATGAAGCTGAGTCACCTAAAGTTAGAGTCACTCTAATGGCACAGTCTCCCGTGATCTTAAAAAATAAATACAGGCCAGGAGGATTTATTGGTCATCAAGCTGCCCCCTTAGAAAATGGGCCAAGACACTGAGCTCCTGGACAATGCCATAGGCAGAAGTCTTTCAGTTTTCTAGTCAACCCCACATGAGGCATCATGATTTAGTCCAGACTAAGGCATCCTGTCTAGGTAGCTTTGCCAACCCCAACCGGTCCCAGGCACCACAGGGATCTTACTAGCAGAAAATTCCAAGAAAGGCATTCCAAAATGCAACAACATCCTGAGTCACAGGACTCAGAGCAACCTCACTTGCCTAGGTCAAAGGGTGCTGACCTTCCTGGGTGTATTTCAGTGGTTAGAGGATTGGCTTTCCTACCAAAAGGTCCTGGGTTTGATTCATAGTCAAGGATATGTAACTGGGTTGTGGGTTCACTCCCTATCCCGACAGGGCACGTTCGGGTGGCAACCACTCAATGTGTCTCTCGCACATCAGTGTTTCTCTCTCTCTTTCTCTCTCACTCCCTTCCACTATCTCTGAAAAACAATTATCCTCACGTAAGGATTTTTTAAAAAGAGGAACTAGGAGTGAGGATTCAGAAAGTGAGGGACACAGAAGTCCAAGGCAGAAGCTGTCACACTTCTGCAGCATTCTCAGGAATTCTGCAGCATTGCTTCTGTCTCATTTATTGGATACAATAGTGTCACTGTAGCCAGAATCAGAGGAAGGAAAATTAGACTCCAAAGTCACAGTGCAGAAGAGCATGTAGGAGAGAGGACATTGTTGCTGCCATCTTTGGAAAATGCAATCTGCCTCAACCACCATAACTGTAATTCTGTTCCATAGCACTTAGAGTGTTTCACTATAATTACCTATTCACTTTTCTATATTTTCCACCAGATTGTCAAATAATTGAATGACTAAACATCAATTGTGTCCTTTATTCTTCTTGATCCTATTGATGAGGAAGTTAATAGGAGGAAATGAAAACAAAGAAGGAGAAACAATAAACAAACTATTGATTAACAATTAATCACATATTTATTAAATGATTAAAAAGTACATAACAAAACTGTTTTTTACTCTCATGAGAAAAGTAAACTTTTCTGAAGAACTTGTCAAATTCATTGCAAAACTATTCAGCTCTTTGCAAAATATGCAAAACTCTTTTTATGCTTAGTTCAATACAATACAATAAAGATAATATGAAATATAAACATTTGAGCAGACCAGTATGTATAACCAGGATGCTATTACTTTCCATTGCCCATAAAGGGGATGCAAAGGCAACCTGGAACTAAGAAATCCAGTGGCTTTAATTACAAAAATGAAATTAATAGCTTCAATCTGTGTATCTATTCTCCTTCCATCCAGCTCCAGTTTACAATGTCAGGGAGTGTTCACCCTCAGAAATAGTGCAGCATGTACTTTATTCATCTGTCATTGTTTGCTAGTTGTCAGATGTTGAAAATCCATTCCTTTCATTTTGGAATTGCATGTGTCTTGTAAAAAGAGTCTAAAGGTAAAGACTGATTTAGTGTGAATGAACATGCCATAAAACATTTCAAACCTTATATCATTCATGTAAATCTTTCATGATTTAAAATTTGTCAACTTGCCAATAAAAAGTATTCTAGTGTTTAGCTGGATGCAATGGCTAAAGCTGATAAAGTGCTTTTATTAAAATCCTCCCTCCTGAGACACTTATGAGTTTGGGGGAAGGTAGCATTTGCAATCTTAGTCTAAATAAATGTTATGCTAGTTCAGAGAGATAATTTTATAAGCCTTCATCAAGATACCTAAGGGCAAATCTATTGTTCACCAATGAGATGGGGCACATCTTGTTATTTGAATTCTGTCTATATCCAAAGAAGTTGGTTTAAAAATTTGTTTAATTTAGTCAAGTAATTGATTAAAATATCACTTATATGTTTGTAACTTGTTTTTTCAAAGTGAGCACTTTTGTAGAACATCACTCAGACAGTAGCTTTCAATTATTAAATAGAGATTTGACAAATTTCTAGCTGGTTTGTGAACACATGGCACACAACAACTCTGCTTCTATGTACCAAGTTTTATCCAGCACAATTCATCTAGTCATAAAATAATCTAATTCAGACCATATCAAAATATTCATTTTAATTTGTGCCATTAAAAAACAAGAGCCCTGGTTGGTGTGGCTCAGTTGGTTAGAGCCTCATCGTATGCACTGAACTATGGTGGGTTCAATTTAAGGTCAGGGCACATACCTAAGTTGCATGTTTGATCCCTGGTCAGGGCATGAACAGGTTGTTTCTCTCTCTCTCTCTCTCTCTCTCTCTCTCTCTCTCTCTCTCTCTCTCTCTCTTCCGCTTCTCTCTCTAAATTAAATAAAAACATCCTTGGGGAAGATTAAAAGCAATAGCCACCATTAGAATTTAAAGTGCATTTTTCAAAATCCTAAATATTTTGTGGCTAAAAGGCATTACTCTATGACTCACCCATTATATTGACCTGCCCATTTGTTTCAGGAATTGAATTGTGACCTCCTAGAGCATGGGTCAACACAACCACTGGACAACACTGCTCAGGCTGTTACAACTTTTAAAACGAGAACATTTATGAAAGGAATAAGAAAGACATAAATTTATCAGATGCTAAGAAGCAACTAATTTCTAATATGCACATGAAAATTTTACTATTAAATCTCTAATAAAATATATAAACTAGTATTATTGATGGTGCAGGGTGAGAATTTCATTTTTAATGCTTGTGACTTAAAACAGCATCATGCTGTGCTTTCAGAGCTCTTATTGATGAAAGTTGTCCAGCTCCGTTCAGTGAGGCCATTAGCTAATGTCTCGTGCCTCTCTACAGAGAAAGTGGTTAGCACTTGAGACACTGAGTCCGGCAAGGTCCACATTCACTTTTGATGATACAGAAAGCAGTCTTCTACCGACTTTATATTAAGGTTGCCGAAAGAAAAGTATCCAAAGCAGAACCACAGAAACTACCATTAGAAATGTATTATGTGGGATAAATCATTCTTTTCTGATATGTTTTTCTATGTAATTGCCACACATACAAACCAAAGATACTGCATTGAGGACACATCTTGTAAATTCAGAACAATACTATTTTCTGCTTCCACTCTCAGCCCCTCTCAGTACAATCTTTCAGAAAGACAATGAATGTTACTATTGAAAGTGATGAAGCCACACAATAAATAACCTATCTATAATATTTAGTAATTAGTGTAATCTGTCTCTTGTTGACTATCACATAACTGAATTCTCCATAGCATTTGCCTCAAATATTTCCTGGATAATGGTAATAGTTATACAACCTTATAAATATAAACAACTGAATTTTACACACTGTAAAATTGTGAATTTTTACATGCAGATTTTATCTTATTTTTTATAGAGAAAGAGATAGGACCCCAAGATATCAATTAAAACATAGGTCAGTAATTATTTAGGGCACCTAAAAATATTTCAGTGCATATTGCACAATATTGCTCCTAGAGTCTCTGATACAGCAGTCCTGGCAGATGCCCAGTGTGCATGTTAGCAAATGCCAGAGGTTATTCTGATGAAGGTGATCTGGTCAAGCATAAGAACTGGAGTGGAAAGAGGGAAGGAACAGGGAATAAATTCTAGAGGATACCACTCTCACTTATAAGGTAATCTGTGCTTATGAATTGCTGATCTGTATTGATTAACTAGAGGCCCTATGAACAAAATCATGTAAAGAGCTCAGCCCTCACAGCTCCTATAAGCCCTGGCTTTGTCCAGAAGGTCATCTGGATAGTCATTCTGCTGTTCAGTCTATTTAGCATTTTAGCTCTTTATTATATAGGATAGAATTTCATTATCAAGTAGAATGTTTACTTTTGACTATCAGGGTTAGAATGTTTATATTTTAGGAAAGACTCTATTTGGAGGGATATTTTAATTCAGAATAAGTGATGTTCATGAGAAATTTTAAACATCAAATTAGGTTAATGGAGAAGGTATGTGTTGGCATGTAGACTTTTATTTTCCCCCTCAAAATATACCCCATAGGTAATTTCCTACTTTCCCATGCCTAAGGCTAACTTTATTATCTTATATTAGCTTTCTGAGGTCTCAAAGACACAGATATGACTCAAAAGCTTTTGCTATGTAACTAAAGAATCATTACACATTTCCTAGACTTTGGCATGGTCTTAATTTCTTGAAAAAAGAAAAACTAATATTTTTTTACATATTAATGTGCACTAGGCCTGGAATATTTGAATCCAGTAACAAGACTTTCATTAAAGACTTAGTTTGGATAAATAAGGTTATCTGAATCATATGTTAAGTAAAGTTGTCTTAAGAGACATTTAAACAGTAATAGAATTGCATTGTTCTTATTCTGCTATGTAGGTGAATTTTAACTTACTCTTTTAATGTCATTACAAAATTAAAGAATAATAATTGATATTCCTGCTAATGCTAATATTAGATCCATTAAGTTATCAATTACATTTCTGGAGTATATTTAAATTGTTGCTAGCTTTCTTATATATAGTAAAGATAGAATTTCAATAATATGTGTAACAGTAGTAATAGTACTTGATATAAAACTGGAAAATAAGTTGTAATCATCCATAACATATTACCTTTATAAAACACAGTCCACTATAGTAGTTTGCCCTTTGATGTTCCAGCTTCAGAAAGAAGACAAAGCTTACAACTTCTGAAAAGTACTGAAACCTAACACTGAACCCAAAAGACCAATATTTCAGCACAAAATTTTATTAATCATGTTAGTTTTGTTCAATATTTTAAAAGAACTGTGTGTAGTCATTTATTAAAATTAATTCAGGATGCAAATTTTTAATATTATCTACTCACATTCTTTGTTGTGTTGTTTCTCTACTTACTTTCCTCCTTGCTATTAACTGCCCTGGTGAATATTAATCCCACAGTTTGAAATCACGTAGTGAGTCTGGACTGCTGTTTCTGCACTCCTTACCTAGATTGCAGCACTGTCATGTCAATTATCCCCTTTCCAGAATAAGTGCTAATCTACTAAAATTCCTAACCTCATCAGCATTGTGATCCTGGATTTGAACCATGGGCAATCATGATAAAAATACATACTCAAGGATTGCATATAGTTCTTGATGCTTTTTAGAATCATTCATTCAAGCATTAGTGATTGAGTGATCCCACTAAAATGCATTTTAAGTACTGTGATGAATATAAATATGAAACAATAAAGGGAACAGTAGTTAGTTATTCCTACTGAGTGAAAGGAGTGGTTCCTGACCAGTTATACCAAAAAAACGACAACACACAAAACATTGGTGAATATTAAAAATAATAAGCAATATTTTGTCTGGTAAACAAAGAGGGTCTATCAATCAAGGGTGCCATCAGATGAGGTCTGAAAAAGCCAATCCTTGATATTTATGATGAAAATATGGGTTTTATAACTTTAGCAATCTTCATGAAACACTCTTTACTGGTAAAATATAAGGAGAGTACCCTCTTTCAAAGTCTTACAAAACCTCCTCCTAAGTAGAGTCCTGGTAACTTTTTAGCAATCCCAAGACAGACTCACCAGCTTTCTGAGATTCAGTCAGACAGCATCTGGTATCCTCAATCTATTATTTGCCAAATATAACTGAAGCCAAATATGTCTAATCCTTCTATACCCTCAGCATTCTTGATCACATTTCCAACCTGCTCTGTACTTTCTCTCTCCCATATCCTTGCACTATTTTTCTTTAATAGAATTTTATGAAAAATAATATGTATTTATTGCAGACAACTTAGAAACCATTTTAAAAGCAGAATGAAAAAAACAAAAGTCATCCACAGGAATACCAACCTCCAACTATATACAGATTACACATATGGAACATTCAATGCCTGCCTCATCTAGAATCCTAACTTCTAAAAACTTCCCAAGCCCACAGCCCATGAGGCAGAATCAGAAACCTTGCTTTAACACAAGACCCCATGTACCAGGGCCTGACTGATTAGATTAGGGAGCCAATTATTAACTGGCCAAAAATCAATTCCATTCTCTTTATACACTGTCTCAAAAACTTGAGTTATGATTTAGAGAGACTTATGGTCATAAGAATATTTACCACTAATATTTATGTTTTATATAAGCAGGTAAATAGGCTTGGAGGAAACAGAAAGGAGCATAGAAACCAGCAAAAATAAAGACCATAGACAGGCAGCAAGATTAGGACATCAACTCCCAGTGGCTCTTCAGCTATGGTTCCCATGAGATATGGCAATAATGCAATTCCTGAATGTGCACCACTGCTCTTTACAACAGTTCCTCACCCCACCCTTTATTAAGTGAGTCTTTATTCCGTCACTGGTACTGTGTTATATGCACAACCAGAGTTATGCATATAAATGTCTTAATTATAAAACGGTACCATAGTATTTTGTTTTGTGGTTAATTTTTTTCAGTGAATATGTCCTGAGCATTTCTATCTCATTGAATATTTTATACTTTCATGAATTAAGAATATTTTATCATAGAATTATACAATAGATCATATAGCCAATGTCTTGCTGGAAGACATTTAAATTATAACGAATGTTTCACAGTTGAAAGTCCATCTTTTCTTCCCTAATTTTTCCAGAATTCCTTACTCTTCCTTTACAACGAATAGTGCCTGCTGTTGTGATTAACTCTCTAGGAGGGGCTGCATAAATTCCAGAGTGCCAATGGTAGTCTCCCACTTCCACTTCCAGACCACTACTCCTCAGTTCTCATAAAGGTGAAATGACAAAGTGATAGGAAACTAGGATTTGGAGCAAAACTACAAATCTTGGTCAAATCCCAGCTCCACCATATTCTACCTGTCTAACCTTAATTTTTATAACTTTTTTAGGATTTGATTTCCTCATCTGAATAAATGGAAATAATAATGTGTCTCCTTTATAGGCTTATTAATAATTCAGTTAACAGATATTAGGCACTTAAGAGCATTGTATGGCACACTCTACTCTTAGCTATTCATATTATGAAATCATTTGTTCAACTCTAAGATATATTCATCTATTATATATAAACTTGTCCTCCTCATCATTGAGTTCTTTAGATTTTTTTTAAAGGTTTTATTTCCTACAAAATATTCATTATAATTTCAGGAAAATTTAACTTCCATGAAATTCACTTATCATTAAAGTTAAACCAAATTTAACATCTAACAATAAAATTTCCTACCCTATATTTATTATAATCCTAGAAAAATTTGACTTCTATGAAACCTCCAACAACCTCATCTCACAATATTTGAGCTATCTTTACTCCAATGATTCTTGCTTTAGTTTACATTGGCCGCTTCCTCTCTAGACTACACCAAGGATCTTGTGATCACCAAAAATCACTCCCTTTAAGAAACAATGGACTTTTAAGGCCACGTCTCCTTCCACAGCAGTCAACCTTTTTTTTTTTCAGGCAAGAAAATTGAGGCACCACACTCAACAGAAACCTTCCTTATTAATACCCATAGTCATTCTTGCTTCTTTTATTTTCTTCTCAGAGGATAAAATAGTCCCCTTCCTGCTCAAGACCAAATTTTATACATAAATATTGTTCTTTCTCCTCCTACTTCAATATTTTGCTTCCCTTATTATCATTCAGACTTCTTTATATGCAATTTCTTTTCTTCTCTCTCTCTACAGTTTTCCCCTCAGCTGAAAACAAGCAAGTTTTTGGAAAAGAAACTTTTTCTAAAGCCTTTTATTCAGATACCTAGATACTGCCCAAATATTTTTGCCCATATCTTATCCAACCTTCTCAAAAGAAAAAAATCTGTACATTGTGTTTTCACTTCCTTACCTCTCATTCACTAACTCAATATTAACTCAACAAGTGCTTGGCTGTTAACCTATCCATAATCACCCAGGAACTCTTCATTATCAAATCCATTAAAATATCTCAGCCTCTCTCTTTCTGGACTTTCTCTGCGTTTTTGACAGTGTTGATTGTTTTCTCAGTCTCCACTCCACTGTGCCTTTGTGGAAATCCATCCAATTTTGTTGTTGTTATCGTTGTTGCTCTCCTTTCAAAAAATAATTCCACTGGTTGGAGTTAAACAGGCAAGGAATACTTTATTAAGATTACTCCAACAAGGGAGAAAGATTGAACTCAACTTCACTGAAACAAAAGGCAGAAAGATTTTTGTATATTTATGTGAGCTAGTGGAAATGTCCTGGAGGACTTGAGTGCAGGGATTGGTCAACATGATTGGATCATTTGTATTTCCGGATTAGAGCCTGTGGAAGTTAGGCTCCTATCCTCCCACAGAGACTGGGAGGGAGGAGCATTTCTTTATAATTACATTTCAAAGGAATGGTTCTCAAGTTCTTAATAAAAATGTACTGGGGTTGTAAATCTGGAAAAGATTTCATCACAAAGGGACAAAGAAAAAATATACAATTGCAAGTGTTCTAACTGGAAGAAAAAGAAAGTCATGAGCTTATAGTCAGAAATAAACTTACCTATAATTTAGCCAAGGTAGGGGCAATGTTAAGGCCCAATTGGCCACTCTCCACTCTCCCTTTTCCCTTGTTTTCCTATTACATCTGCAATGCACAGGACCTTGATAATACTGTTTTACCCATTGCTCATTTTATTCAACACTTCTGACTGGGAAACCTTGACAATCTCATGGTTTCAGTTACCACCTGGTATATATCTTCAACAACACTTCTCATTCCTTTACTACTTAGATATCACAAATTTTACCTATTGAATGTTTCTCAAATTCATCCTGTCCTGATAATCCCTACTATAATTTCTTGCTTCAGCAATATTTTCTCCCTTCAAACAATTGTAAGATATCTAAGATGTAAATAGAAGATGTGATTCTATAGCTTAAAGCTTGTCAGATACTCCTATGGCCAAAAAATAAAAAGTGGGCTCACTGGACAGCCTCCATAAACAGATTCTGGCCCATCTCCACAGCCTCACCTGTCAATATTTTGCCATGTACATAACATGCTGTCTTTCCTCTCCAATCTTTGGCTCATGTTTTCTTTCTACCTACTATACTCCCATTTCCTCAATAAGCCAAATCCAACTTGTCCAGTACAATCAGTTTCCCCAAGAGCCCCTGATTTCCTGTAATTGGGTAAGGCAGCCTTTATCATGCTCCACAGGTTACAATCTCCACTCACCCATAGCATGAGTATGTTTGTGTATTTCTCACTAAACAGGAACTCAACAGGGTTTCATCTTTTCCACTTTTATATCCCTAAGTAGAAAGCACAATGCCTGGTACATTGTAGAGGTTTAATAATTATCTGTTGAAGTATTCATTAAATGAATAAATATTTGAACAGGTAAATTTGTAAATGGATGAATGGGTGACTTGGACATTGTTTTTCCACTCCCAACCAGATAATAAAGAAAGCAAATCCTTCCATACATAGAATTCACACATTTATTAGTAAGTAGGCAATAAATAATAATAAAACCTTCATTATCCTATTTAATAAAAGGGTAATAAGCAAATTTGACTGTACCTTTACTATACCCACAAGCCATGTCCACAGCCACACCCACCAGCCAATCAAGAGAAGATTATGCAAATAAACCCCAACCAAGATGGCTGCCGCCCCTGAGAGCAGGAGGAAGGCTTGAGTTTCCCTGACAACAGAGGAAGCCAAGCTTTCAACCTGCCATCGCTGGCCTAGGCCACCACTCAATGCTACAAAGTTTTAATTATAAAGGATACAGAAATGGCCACAGCCATTGAGCTGGAGAGAACAGAGGCTTGGGTTTCCTTAGCAATGGAGAAAGCCAAGCTTTCAGCCTGCCGTTGCCGGCCAAGGCCTCTGTTCCAGGCTACAAAGTTTCAACTGTAGACATAAATTAACCCCAGATCCCAGGCCCCCACTTGGGTCACTGGGAGGCATGACCAGCCTGCAAACCTCCACAGGCCCTTTACCCAGGCCATCCCTCACCCCAAGGGATCCCCCACCCTGATCTGGGACACTCTTCAAGGCAAACCAACTGGTCCTCACCCATGCACCAGGCCTCTTTCCTATCTAATAGAAGAGTAATTTGCAGATTGACCATCATTCCAACACACAAGAGGGCTGCCCCCATGTGGTCAAAGACCCTGCCCCTGTGGACTCAAGATGGCCACCACAAGATGGCCAGCAGGGGAGGGCCGTTGGGAAGTTCCAGGCCCTGCAAGGGAGGGCAGTTGGGGGCAATCAAGCCTGCAGGGGAGGGCAGTTAGTGGTGACCAGGCCAGCAGAGGAGGGAAGTTGGGGGCAAACAGGCTGGCAGGGGAGCAGTTAGACATCAATCAGGCTGGCAGGCAGAAGCGGTTAGGGGCAATCAGGAAGGCAGGCAGGTGAGCAGTTTGGAGCCAGCAGTCCTGGATTGTGAGAAGGATGTCTGACTGCCCGTTTAGGCCCGATCCCAGTAGGATTGGTCCTAAACGGGCAGTCAGACATCCCTTGAGGGGTCCCAGATTGGAGAGGGTGCAGGCTGGGCTAAGGGACTTCCCCCACCCCCTATGCATGAATTTCGTACACCAAATAAACTCCAAGCTCTCTAACTTTTAAGTGTTTTAACTATACATTGAATAAAAACTCCATCTGCCTTGGATAGAGGGGACAGGTATGAACCGGAAGCTAGAGGCAGAATTCAGTTAGCCTGATAATGGGCTTAAGGCAATCGGATCGTCCAGTCATGACAGAACTCCAGGCCATTTCAGCTGTAAGCCTCAGGTGACAGCCCCCTAGATGAAGAGCAAAGAACTTACTACAATTTTATCTCCTGTTTAGGAAAGGTGAGAAGTGCCTCTAAAATATTTTTGTTAAGCTAATATTTTTAAACCACTCTGACCCCATTACTAATTTATGACTCTGTTATGCTAATTAACAAGCGATTACTTCTGCCAATGAAAACTCATTGTTAATGTGCTGATTACTCATATTTTATGTTGGGATACAGAAAGCTAAAGCACTGTAATGGTGCTGCTAGAGAGTAGCCTTGCCTATTACATCCTAGTTGACCACCCCTGGAGTGTGAGTACCAGATTAGAGCAACTGACTGGCTATGGTGGTCATTAAAGTTAACTAATCCGCACTTACTTCAGACTGCTTAATGAAGTAGTATAAAAAGAACATAGACATTTAAACAGCCACCACCATGTAACATAATTATGAATTCTATGAATAAAAGAACTCCCAAACTCTGAATTATGTCTTCCATAGCATGAAGAACTGGTTCTATATTTATTTTTTAGCTGATTATGTATGCACTTTACAAATGGGGTCTGTACAATTGATATTTAAGAAGAGAGAAAGAAAACATTGTTGATATACCTGTCTAAATGTTTACAACTATACCTCAGAGGAAAATGTGTCTTCATGTTTTTATTATGTCATCAATTTATGACCCAAACTATAAAGGTAAATTTCTTCAATGAGCTTCTTTTTATTAACAAGAGAAAATAAATAGGCACTTTCAGCATTCCAAGATACAATGGTTTCTTCTTCAATAATATCATAGTAATCTTTCCTTCTGCAATGGTGATGGCATTAATGTTATTAGTCTTGGTTAAGACATATTTAGCCAAGTTAATCCAGGGGAGATATACTGAAACCTGTAGTATTAATACAGGTCTCAAACCTGTAGGATAAAGATATATATATATATATATGGAGTTAAAACATCATAGGTCATCACATGGTGCAGTTTATTGAAATATATTTTGATATATTTTTCTTCCATTTATCTGGGATAGAAATTCTAGTTAATTTCATACCTTAACTGTAGTTTTCTGTGTCATATGCTTAAAATGCTATAGATGGCAAAAGACTCCTGAATTTTAAAAACTAAATCTTTGCTCAATTTGTAAAAAGGTAAGGATGACAAAAATGAACTGAAGAACAAAGGTAAATGTTGATATATTGAAGTAGTTTTAATTCTCTGTGTCAGTATAATAGGGAACAGTACATAGGCACACACATAAACATAAAATAGGTGTTTACTTTTTAATAAAATATGTGTTATGTATTATACATCATTTCATCTCAACTTTGTATAACTTAAATAGAGTTGGATCAAAAACACTGAGTTCTATTTTTGTGTTACCTAAGGCCCTCTTTACTATATATGTGAAATTCATTTGCTCTGGAATAAAAATTGTACAGTACTCTTAAGTTCATCATGCTGGTAAATAGGGTTTTTCAATCTTGTGCTGTTATTAGTATGCTGTCCAACATACCAATACCAAAAATGCAGCTGATCTATTCAGAAAAATTTTATGATGAGAAAAGCTATTTAGGTGGGATTTACCCTAAGTAAGCTTGTGAAAAGCTTGGATTTGTTTTTATAAATGCTAGTACTCTGCTCTTAGCACAACCTCTTCTGTTCTGCTTCCCTCTTGCCATGTTTTGCAGCTAGCCATGGGCCATTCAGGGTCTTCAGAAGTGAATGTGAGGACAGAAATGTGGGCTCTCACTAAATGCTGAGTCTGCCAGCTCCATGATCTTAGATTCTCCTGCCTCCAGAACTTGGAGAAGACATGTCTGTTGTTTTATAACCCCCAGCATATGGCATTTTATTATAAAGACTAAGCAGACTAGGACATTGTTAACATAAGACTATACCTTAATAAGGAATTCCCTAAAACATATTTGAATATTAATGCATCTATAATTCAAAAAATATTCATTGAATATCTTCAATGGTCTAAACACTGTTTTATTCTATACTGTTAGGGATACATCAGTGAAACATCAGCGAAAAAAGCAGATAATGATTGCAGTTTCATAAAAAGTTTCCATTCTAGCAAGAAGAGAGACACAATAAACAACAGACAGAAGTATATTTATCTATTAAAAGGCAATTAGTGCAATGGAAAAAGAGAAAATAAGATGGTACAGGATCAGTAGTGAAGGGATGGGGGAAGGATTGCAATGATTGAGAAAGTCACATATGACTGAAGATTGGAAGGAGGTGCGAAGAAGCCATTCAGAGGTGAGGAAAGTGCATTACTGGCAGAAAGGACAGCCACTGCAAAGCCCTAAGGCAGGAACATGTCAGGTGTGCTTGAGGAACAGCGAGGAAGAGAGTGTGGCTGCGCAGAGTGACCAAAAGGAATCAGAAAGGAAAGGCACAAGAGGAAGCAGAGAGGAAACACCAATTTATCTAGGGCGTTGTTAGTAAAAACCTTATGAACTTAGCCTGTCATAGTCAAACATTCTGTAGGAAATGCAGTTACAACTGCATATTTATTTCCTTTATTCATTCAATAATTTTTTAGTGCCAAGCATTATGTGAAAGGCTGGAGATTCAAAAGTGTAGAGACTGCCTTCAGATTATTATAATTTATCAGGCATTACAGCATAAACTGGCAAGTTCTATAATGGAATGAACACTCAGAGTATAGGAGGAATGGCTCCATATGCACTGCAGCCAATAAGATGTGAAGTAGAGAGTCAGGAAAAAGTTGGCAATACTTGAGCTGACATGAGTTAAGGAGAAATACCGGTGTCTGTTATACAAGGGAAGGGCATTCTAGACAAGAGAAATAGATAACCACAGTCAAAATATAATAAAAAGGCATAATGTTCTCCAAGTATTATAAGTAATTCACTGGCTTCACAGCAAGAGAATATGTTGTCTTTAAAGCATCAGACTAGAATGAGCTGTGTAACCTGTCACAGTGCCCTGCCTTGGTGGGTAAATTGCTTGGGGGTTCTTAGCAGGAAGAATAGCAGAACTCTGTTTGTTTTGTTTTTCATTCCAGTTCAAGATAACTCCATGTGGTCACTCGTGGGGTTCTTGCAAATACAAAGGCTTCTCTACCAAATGGAAACCACTGTGCAAGACAAGTCTGAGCCTGCCCTGGTCCTGCCATTCCAGAATGCTGCCATTCCTTAGCATGACAAAAGCAGTGGCCTCATTTTTATTTCCCTCTTTCTCAAGCAACTGTTACTCACATAACCTTTAATCTTAACAATTCTGTTAGGCAGATATTACCTGTTCCCACCTAATGTAACATTAGTCAGGAAATACTTTTAAATTGTTGCAATAGCTTGTTTCTGTATATTAGGTGATCCCTGATATTCATCTCTTCAATAGATAGAGATTTAATTTAAGAAAGTTCAGTGATGGGTCACTTTTGTATTCATCAGAGATAGTCGTCAGATCTGGTAGGATGAGAGTGGTTAAGACAAAGAAGAGCCCCGAATGCCAGCAGAGTGCAGCCTCCGGGGGAGGACACTAGCCCAGGAGCGCTCATGACCAATAACCAAAGGTCTCTGAGAATTGTGATGTCTAATATTCAATTTAAAATTACAGTAATCCTTTCCCTTTTTATTAGACTCCAGAAAAGAAGAAAAAGAGTACCATATGTTTACAGAGCAAAATGGTGGGGAAAGAGCAAAGTTGACATCAAAAGTAAAATAGCAATCAGGGTTTCAATAATAGAGCAAAATGAATGTGTCTGCTACTCTTCTTCCCCACTGTTATCACCCTGGGCCCAGCAACTGTCATCCGTGGTCTAACCTACTGACAAAGCCTCCCTAAAAATTTAATATCCATGCCTTCCCCCAACTCCAACTCTCAATCCACCCAGTCACCTTCTTAAAATGGTACCATCTTCTCTCTGCATAAAACCTGCTCATTGCCTTTGGACTGAAATCCAAAACCCCTCGTGTGGCCTCACAGCCTGCCCTGATCTGACACCTGTTTACTGCTCCAGTCACATCTCACAACTCTCTTAAGACACTTGTGCCCTCCTAGTCTTTGCACAGAAGGATTTGATATTAGCACAGACTGTTCTTTCCTCAGGGATATAAATCCCATTATTCTTCCTGTAAATCCCATTTTTCTACTAATTATTAAGGTATCAGCTCAAGTTCTACCTTTCAGAATAGATTCCACCCTCACCCATATCATTACATCTATATAAAGTGCATCACAATTCACAATCATATAATTGTTTATCTTGTTTGTTGTCTTACTAACCCATTAGATTACTCCATGAGGGCAATCATACACCTTTTCCCTACTGTGATCTCAATTAGAAGAAGGCCTGGTACATAGTAAGTGACACAGTCACAAAATTGTCGATACTTCCTTTGAATATACATATATATCCAGCTTCTTAATTTTAACTCTAACTAGCCTTCTTTTCCTCACCATTCCCCACAGCAGGGTGTACAAAGAAAAACATACAGAAAAACAAGTAAATGGAAAATTACTAAATGCCCACATTGTTGAACTCCATCTGATGTGATGCGCAAAGACCCTCCTTTAGTTAGCTCTCTGGCTGGTAAGGCAGAACTTCGAAGTTTCCCATGTCTGTTCCCGTGTCCTGGTCATTTGTAAAATGGCTTCAGGATATAGGTGTGGTTTACGTAATCTGAGACAAAAGAGATGTAGGGTGTGGGGTTCTCTGGCTCCTTGGGTATCTGAGGTGATGGTCCATGCCTCAGAATGGTGCTTGGCCTACTGGTCCTCACAGCTGCTGGTCCTAAGGTCAGAAGCTGGCAGATCTCATAACCTGACCCTGCTGGTCTTGGTCAGAATTTCATAATGCTCCCTGGCTTTTCTCAACTCTGGGTGCTCCAGGTGGTCCCTCTGAACCTCTGCCATATCGACCTTGCTACTAGTCTGCATTTGGCTCCCTATATGCCTCTTTTGTGTTTTTGACTTATTTTTTTAATTTTCTTTGATTTTTTTGAACTGGAGAGAATTATGCTAAATGAAGTGAGCCAGTCAAAGAAAGATAAATATCACATGATCTCACTCATTTATGAAATATAATGAACACCATAAATTGATGAACAAAAACAGATCCAGAGACAGAGAAACATCCCTATATGTCTCTTCTTCCCCAATCACAGTAGACCCCAAGGCAGACAACCTGGCGTTGAATTCAGCATACAAACCATATATGATCCTAGAATAGAAGAAAAAAGAATTTAGAAAACCCTTTCTCTCACACAAATGTTTGAATTTCAGGCAGTTACTATACTATAAAATCTTTTCTGCCTGTCAGAAGCTGGCAATTAACCCTTTTATCATTTTTTAACTTTTGGAGGTAGATGAATGCATTAGGCAGACTATGAAGTTAATGCATTAACAAAAATGAAAAAAATACTAAATGTTTATGTACATTATTTCTTTTATTTAATGACATAAGACAATACATATTTATTGAATAAAAGAAATGTGTGGTTTTCTTTTAATCACACAAGTGAAATATAGAAAGTGGCAATAAACCTACAGACCTAAGTACTGTCCACACAGTTGGTCATAAAACTGCAAAAAAAAAAAAAAAGAAGAAGTGTATGGTATATTCTTCCTTTGCCTTACTACAATTTTATCTTGCAGAAATCAAGTCAGAATCTATAAATATATTCTTAACAAGAAAAAAAAGATGACTGCTCTAGGAGCTCATGATTGAAGTTGTTGGTAGATTTTGAAGTGTTGTGAGTCTAGGCTGTAGGCTTAGATAACACAAGGAACAAAGAGACACTTAGTTTTTTCCTCTCTTCTTCAATAAAGTAAAACTCAATGAAAGAGACTGAAAAACTTACATGAGCCAATGAAAATAATTTCTGAGGATTAAAAATTTTTATCTCAGAATGTGGAAAGACATCCCAGCTGTAATTTGATTTTGCTGCCCATAATTTTGAGAAATTTTGGGAGAGGTACTAGGAAGGCTTTAAGAATAAAGTTGTTGTGGAGCTGCTTCTTAAAAGATATGTAAGTGGAAATGTTCTTCAAAGGAAAAGAAGCGAAAGCTCAGAGTTGGGAAAACACAAAGTACACTTTAGCTACAATGCTAGTAAAGGAGATGCTTAAAGAGAAGCCTGAAAACAGTTGACGTCAAATCCTGGGAACCATGAATGTCACGTCAAGAATTTAATGGTTCTTATTTATTCTCCAGTCCTAGGAATACAACTTACATATACTTAATTTTTATTTATTTTATCAAAGAAGCACTGCCTATCATATGCCCACTTTTTGAGGTCCCATGCCTATGTGTGCAGTCAACTATGATTACTTTACTTCAGTTGCTTCAACTAAATGTACAATTATTTTTATCAATCATTCTTAACAAGAAATTTAAGTTAAGAGAAATGAAGCTAAGGTATCTCCCTAGAGAGGCTTCTAGAAGAAATATGGTCTTAACACTAACTTTGAAGTAAGGTAGATAAACTTTATTAAGAAGTAGGAAAAAATAATTTCCAAAGATAGAAGATATTTTAGGATAATAAGGAGTAGTATGAAATAATATTATAGAAGACAGGTATCTTTTACATTACCTGCTTCCACCTACTATAATGTGGCCCCAGAACAGAATCCTTGAGTTACTACCTACAAAAATAAATTATTATTTCCAAAGATTTGACTGATTTTTCTGTTGTGGCCAGTCACACCAGCACTCTTTCCTTCCTTTGTGTGACTTGGGATGGATGTTTCTGTTCATTCCAAAGTAAAATATCAGAATGTTTCTTTTGGAGAATATATCTTTACTATTGCCTTTCAATATTTACAAGCGCAAATAGATTTTTTCATAGGTTATATTCCCTTTTGCAAAGATAGAAATCTATGCTCAGTGAACAGCTCTGTTTTTTTCCTCTTCAAAGGACAGCAGGGATGGTTCTTGTGCATGAAACAAGAATAAGTAAGATGGCAAATGAAAGTTTAGAATTTGTACAGAAAAAGAAATCTCAGCTTCAGGTCTGCTTTATAAAAAGTGTTCACAATATCCCTTAGAAAACTTATAAATAACTACTATGCTGCTCAAACCTATTGGAAATTATACTGGGCATACTGCAGGTACTGAATAATATTTATTAAATAATTAAGGGATGAAGGTAAGCAATGAAGAATAAGCAACTAATAACCAAACACTGCATTGTTTATTGTTTTCAACAAAAAACAACAATAAAGACTGTTTACAGCCCACATAAGTATAAACATATATTAAAGATAATTTTCTTCATAGCATTTATAACTAAGTTAAAGACAATCTTTACCTTATCATTCCAATTGTTATGATATAAAAGGGATGGTGTTTACAACCACAAAACTGGACAACAGGTAGTACAAGGCTCTAACCTCTGAAACAAAAGAGAAAAGCAATGTGAGCCCTTGATGGTACTAGTTTACTGTCAGTTTCTAGACCACAATGCAAGGAAGGAGAACACAACTAGCGTTCAGAATTCCACTAAATTTAAGAAAAAGATTGGAGTGTAGGAGGCCACAGCAGCTAGAATTTGCCAACTCTGAAACCAGAGAG
This sequence comes from Antrozous pallidus, assembly GCA_027563665.1. Classification (NCBI taxonomy): domain Eukaryota; kingdom Metazoa; phylum Chordata; class Mammalia; order Chiroptera; family Vespertilionidae; genus Antrozous; species Antrozous pallidus. Next base: position 11,302,836 of record CM050511.1, read on the forward strand.
GAGGGAACTGCAAAGAGAGATCTCTGGAAAATTTGGAATAGTTTCGGATCTGCTCAGGGATGAGAAGAAATTATCCAAGACCAGGGGAATGGCCACTGAAAAGTGGTAGGCAGAGTTGACACAGGGCTAGAAACTGTCCATATTTTACTGGACAGAATGAAAGCACTTCATAATACAAAGGACATTAGATAAAATTCTGAGAGATATTTCCTTAGTGGTGGGACTAAATTAGCCCCTTGATTAAAAGTTCTCTGGACCCATACTAACAAAGTTTAAAATAAATGTTCAAATAATCCAATTGATATAAGATAACTTTATGCTAGAATAAAGTCCAACAGAATTTTAAAAATAAAATAAAATACAGCAACCAAGAACATATATTTCATAATAACTATCATCCAATGAAAACTTTATTGGGTATGTAGAGAAAACAAAACATGTAAGTTATGACTAGGACCAGCCACGGTAATAACAAAGATAATGTAATTAGCATTAATGTATATTTAAATAGTTTTTATAAATACTCTTCATAGTTCAAAAGGTAGAGAAAAATCTGAAAATGATGGGGAGAGAAATGAGCGAACAGAACTATTCAAAATAAAGCACAGAGAGAACAAATACTAAGGAAAAAGTGAACAAAGCATCAATAACCAATGAGATAATATCAAACAATCTAACATACTTGTAAAAGAACAGGAAAAAAATTTTGATAAAATATATTGGGAAAAATCCTCTAAATTATATTTTACAAAGCCTAAGATAGAAAAATATCAGTAAACCTAAGTAAAATAAATTAAAAAATAAAACAGGGCCTCATCATAATAAAATTGCTGAATATCAACAGTAAGAGAAAAAATATTAAAGCTGCCTACGAAAGAGATGAATTATAAAGTTAGTGGGATGCTGTCAAATATTTCACAACATACTCTCTGTGTAAAAACCATGACTGGCGTATTTGCTGATTCCAGTGGTATAAAAATCCTCCTTAGCCCATTTTAACCTATCAATCTGATGTCCCTGAATGCTGAGTTTGGAGCTGAGGCACAAAGTCAGCTCTTAAAAGATGGTACAAGCCGGACCCAACACACCATGCTTACTGGAGGACAAATATAAGAATGGTAGTAGACTCCTTTTTAGAATCTGTGCAAGCAAGTGGACAAAAGCAACACTAGTTTAAAGTAGTTACAGAAAAAAAAAAGTCAATTTGATTTTTTTTTTTACCAAGCAACATACCTTTCAGACATAAACTTAAAGACTCTTTTACTTAAATAAATGCTTAACTTGTTTTTTAATTACTACCAACAGACCAACACTAAAATAAATCATATCCTATATAATAAAAGGCCAGCGACCAGTTGCCATGAGGTGCATTGACCACCTCTCGGTCCCACCCCGCCCAGCTTGGAGGCTCTGATCTCAGCACGGTGAACAGACAACCGGGTGAACTCAAGTGAGGAGCGGTGGTGTGGGTCTGGCAAGCAGGCATAACTGCCGGCCTCTTGGTCCCTCCGCTGGCCTGAAGGCTCTGAGAAAGCAGAGCCACGCTGCTATCAGGGAACCACAGAAAACTGGGGACTGGCGAGTGGGCAGAAGATGACCCTGATCACAGGCTAGGCCTAGGGACCCTACCTGCATATGATTTTCATGCTCTAGACCTCTATTAGTAAAATAAGACCTTAAGGGAGAAGAAAAATGACATCAGTTGGAAATTTGAAGAGTGAACATGGCACCAGGCAATAAACGCATGTATTTCTCATTATAAAAGTTTAAATAATAAATTTTCAAAACAGAAAGAACAACATATTTGTACATCTATTTCATAAGTAAAATAAAATTTATGCCAACAATAGCACAAAGGACAAAAAAAAAGTAGAGCTATGTAGATTTAAGGTTCTTGTATTTTTGGTTAAGTGGCTGATTATTTGAATACCATAATAACCTAAAGATTTATAGCGTAAAATATAGGAAACAAATGAAATAAAATGTTGTATATTTTAATCCAAGACTAGAAATGAAAATGAAATAATAAAAAAGAAATCCAAAAATCAGGAAAAAGAAAAAAATTAGTACTAATGAGAAAAAAGTCAAAATAGTAAACTAAACCCATATTTATAGATATCTGTATTAAATGTAAATGATTTACACACTCCAATTAAAGGCAGATTGAAATTTTGAATAAAAAGCAAGACCTTAATATGTACTCTCAATAAGAAATATAAAGATACAGAAAATTTAAAAATAAAAAGATGAAGAAACTATTCCATGTAAACAGTATTTCTTTAAAAGCTCAAGTTGCTATATTTATATCATACTAACTAAATTTCAGAACACTGAAAACATAAATTGTCAAAGAAAAAATCAATATTTTGGACTTCATCAAAATTTAAAATTTTTGCTCTTCAAAAGACATTCTTCAGAAACTTAAAAATAAAAAGCAAGCTATGCCTGTAAGAACATATTTATAAAATAAATATTAGATAAAGGATTCTAGCAAGAATATAAATAAAAAAACATTTTTTAAATAAAAAAGGTATAGAAGACAGACAAATGATCGATAAATATTTTAAAAAAAACACCTCAACATCTTAGAGAAATGCAAGTTAAAATGTCAGTGAGATTTCACTAAAATTCCAGTAAATATCACTTTAAAATGAAAACAGACTGACACCAATCAAGTGTTGCTAAAATCATAAAGCAACTGTAGAGAGAAACCAAGAAGGTGGCATAGGTAAACACCTAAAATGCTGCCTCACACAACAATTACAAAACTGCAACTAAAAGTCAAAACGTCTGTCACCTAGACCCAAGGGAAAGCTGGCCAAGTGGAAGTTCTGCAACTAGAAGGAAAGAGAAAAGAGCATTGGGAGGTGCACAAGTGCTGAAAAGCTGAGGTGCAGAGGTGAGCTGGGCTGGTGGTGGGCAATATGGGTGCGCTGCTTTTTTCAAGCAGAAGAGAAACAAGATCCTGATTATGGAGATGCTGAGGACCCAGACTCCTACAGGGAGAAGCTGGACTGTCTGACATCAGGTCAGAAAGTGAAGGTGGCTCCCTTGCAGAGGTGCACACAGCAATCATTGTTCACTATGCTGGGACATGGGATGTGGGCACTTGGAAATGTGGATACACAAAGACGGCCAACTGGCAGCCATTGCTGTTTGCCACACCGTAGCCTAGTGATTCTCTGAGACCCGCCCTGCACAATCTGCAAACCTGCCAGAGCTGTGCTCAGCTGCATCCTATATAATTAAAGAGAAACATGCAAATTTGACCATACCTTTGCTCCTGATTGGATATGCTACCAGCCAATCAGGAGTGGGGGTGGGGCCAGGTGGTGTGAGCACTGGGTCCCCGGGGTGGACATGAAATGGCAGTGGCGGCCAGCGCCCAGCCCCCGGGTACTGTGAGCGAAAGTGGCAGTGAGCACCCAGCCCCCGGGGCCAGGTGGTCACAGGCCACACCACCAGCCATGCCCTCCAGCCAATCAGGAGCAAATTATGCAAATAAACCCCAAACAAGATAGCTGCCACCACTGAGAGCAGGAGGGAGGCTTGGGTTTCCCTGGCAATGGAGGAAGTCAAGCTTTCTGCTTGTCTTTACCAGCGAGGCCTCAATGGTACAAAGTTTTAATTATAAAAGATACATAATCCGAAGGCAGCAACAAAGCTGGAGAGAGAGAGGCTAGGGTTGCCGGGGCAATGGAAGAAGCTAAACTTCTGCAGCCCTAGCGCCTAGCCCTCCACTCTAGGCTACCAAGTTTCAAACAGAAATGGCTGTCGCCATGGAGTGAGCAGAAGGCTTGGCTCTGCTCTAGGCTACAAAGTTTCAATTGTAGAACATAAATTAATTTCAAATCCCAAGACCTCCGTTTGGGTCACTGGGGGCATGGATGGCCTGCAAACCACCATAAGCCTCTCGCGCACTGTAAGGGAATCTCTACCCTGATCCAGGACACCCTTCAGGGCAAACCAGCTGGCCCCCACCCATGCACCAGGCTTCTATCCTATCTAATAAAAGAGTAATACACAGATTGACCATCAGCTCAACACACAAGAGGGCTGCCCCCATGTGGTCAAAGATCCTGCCCCCATGTGGACACAAGATGGCCACCATAAGATGGCCAGCAGGGGAGAGCTGTTTGGAGGTTCCAGGCCTGAAAGGGAGGGCAGTTGTGGGCCATCAGGCCATCAGGAGAGGGCAGTTGGGAGGGACCAGGCCTGCAAGGGAAGGCAGTTGGGGGCTATCAATCCTGCAGGGGAGGGCAGTTAGGGGTGACCACGCCAGCAGAGGAGGGAAGTTAGGGACAAACAGGCTGGCAGGGGAACAGTTAGACATCAATCAGGCTGGCAGGGTAGTGGGTAGTGGGTAATTAGGCTGGCAGGCAGAAGCAGTTAGGGGCAATCAGGGAGGCAGTCAGGCTAGCAGTTTGGAGCCAGCAGTCCTGAATTTTGAGAAGGATGTCCGACTGCCCGTTTAGGTCCAATCAGAATTGGGCCTAAAAAGGCAGTCAGACATCCCTCGAGGGATTGGAGAGGGTGCAAGGTGGGCTGAGGGACACCCCCGCCCCCGTGCATGAATTTCATGCACCGGGCCTCTAGTTTGTATATAAATGGCCTGCACTATCACAGATTAATCTAACAAACTGCAGCTCTGGTCAGACAGATCCAAAATCTCCAAACCCTAAGCAAAGAGGAAAAAACTGTAGTTCTCACTGTTGCTGCTACTGGATCGCCTCAGACAGTAGCTGACCTGCACCCCATTGGAGATCCAGAAGCTACTGTATCTAGAGGCCAGTGTGAGATGACACCAGAATTCAACTACATACACCCGTAAGTGACACATTCAAGAGGCAGACTTGGTGAGCACCAAAGCCACACTGAAGCAAGTACTGCCCCATAGGTGTGTCTCTAGCACAGCAGTTCTTCCACTCCATTAACAGGGAAGCAGTAAAACGTGAAGACAAAGAAACATGTCACAAATGAAAGAAACGGAAGAAAGCAGACTACTGGACATAGAGTTCAGGACCACATTTATAAGATTACTCAAGGATCTTCTAAAAACTGCCAAGAAACTTGATGAGACCTCTGAGGAGCTTAGTGAGACCTTCAAGGACCTTAATGAGAATGCCAATAAAATGGAAAAGGACCAATCAGAAATTAAACATATAGTGTCTGAAATAAAGAATATACAGAAATTCAATGGTAAATCAAAGGACCCCAAGAATCAAACCAAATATCTGAAATATGAGATGACAAAAAACACCCAACCAGAAAAATGAAAAGAAAAAGAATCCAAAAATATGAAGATAGTATAAGGAGCCTCTGGGACAACTTTAAGTGTACCAATATCGAACTATTGGGGTGCCAAAAGAAGAGAGAGAGCAAAATACTGAAAACCTATTAGAAGAAATAATGACAGAAAACTTTTCCTACCTGGTGAAAGAAATAGACTTACAAATCCAGGAAGTGCAGAAAACCCCAAACAAGAGGAATCCAAAGAGGACCACACCAAGATACATCATAATTAAAATGCTAAGAGCAAAAGACAAAGAGAGAATCTTGAAAGCAGCAAGAGAAAAACAGTTACCTACAAGGGTGCACCCATACGATTATCAGCTGATTTCTCAACAAAAACTATGCAGGCCAGATGACAGTGGCAAGAAATATTCAAAGTAATAAACAGCAAGAACCTATAACCAAGATTACTCTACCCAGCAAAGCTAGCATTCAAAATTGAAGGTCAGATAAAGAGCTTCACAGACAAGAAAAAGCTAAAGGAGTTCATTACCACCAAACCAGGATTATATGAAATGTTGAATGGTATTCTTTAAGAAGAAGAGGAAGAAGAAGAAAAAGGTAAAGATAAAAACTATGAACAATAAAATGACAACAAATACATGCCTACCAATAAGTGAATCTAAAAATCAAGTGAATAAAAAAGCCGATGAACAGAATGGGCTGATGAATATAATAGAATCAGGGACATAGAAAGGGAGTGGACTGAAAATTCTCAGGGGGAAGAGGGTGTGAGGGGTGCTGGAAGAGACTGGACACCTATGGATGAAGATATTGGTGGGGTGTAAGGGCATGGGGTAAGGTGGGGAATCAGGTGAAGGGGAGCTATGGGGGGAAAAAAGAGAAACACTTGTAATAATCTGAATAATAAATATTTATTTTTTTTAAATGAAGCAACTGTAATGCTCATATATTTATGGAGGAATGCAAATGGTACAGCAACTCTGGAATGCAATTTGGCAGTATCTTATCATGCCACTCCAAGGTACTTACCTAAGAGATATAATATACTTGTCCACACAAACTCTACTTGGATATATAAAAAAGTTACTCAGATTAGGCAAAATGCTAGAGAATACACAAATGTCTATTGCTTGATGACTAGATAAAGAAACCCATCTGATGCAACACCATTTTGTAATAAAAGGGAATAAACTTCTGAACAACAATATAGATTAATTTTTAAACATTATGATAAGTAAAAGAAATGGTTTCTGGACATAAATGGTTACCTTACCTTTTATTCCCTTTAAATTAAATTCTAGAAAAGGCAAAACTGCAGTTACAGGAAAAAAAATCAGGGGCTGCATAGGCCAGTAGTGGGGTTGGACATTAACTATGAAGGTGCACAGAGAAACCTGTGGGGTGACAAAAATGCTCTAGATTGTTTTGGTAGTTGGGCAACTACATAGTTCAGTTAAAGCTCATTAAAAATTGCTTAATTTTATTATATTTAAATTATACTTCAACAAAGTTGATTACTACAACAATCACAACAACAACTTTAGTTCAATTTTCAAACTCTGAACTTTGGCTCATTGAAATTTGCCCTCAGGATATAAGTCTTAATTGAAGTCTTAATTAATTCTAGTTTTAGAGATGAAAGTCTATTTTATAAGAGAAAACTAAAGCCCAGGAAGGTCAGTTAACGTTTCTTACATCAAGGGTGACCACACACCCCAGTTTGCCTGGACAGTCCTGGCTTACTCCTCTTGTCCTGATGGCATAATTATTAATGGCAACGTCTGTCACTTTCAAAAATGTCTGTTTGTTTGATGGACCTTATGATCAATTTTCCTATATAAATTCATCAAATTAGCAGCATAGCAAAATATATCATTCATGGGTCCTTACTCATAACCACTGCTTCCCACTGAATCACACTGCCATCAAGTCTGATATAGGAGGAAAGGGAATATTCTCAATCTGTAAGTCATCTTGTCAGACAGATATAATGAATGGGTATACACATTCACCATCAACAAACATTTACTCATACACTCTCACTTACACATATCAATTTATTTATACACAGCAGTTTTTAGGTAGAGTCTCCCATTTCCCAGAATTCAATAGCTAACAACACACACTGTGTCCCAAGGAAAAATGTAACAATTTCTGAACATCATCATAATCTTCCTGTAATATAGGCCTTGGCTATCTGCTTTAGTTGTCTCAATTCATCTTTCATAAAAGTTAGATTACTTCTATTAAGTCGATATAAAAACATTTATGTAACCTTGTATTTGAGAACCAAATTAGTATGTGTTATGAGTTGCTTGTATCTCCCCCCACAAAAAAAAGATATGAAATCTTAACCCCAAATGTAATTAGTTAAGATGAGGTCAGACTGAGTAGGGTAAGCCCTTAACCCAATATGATTATCATCCTTATATAAAGACAAGAGACCGAGAGACTGACACACAGGGAGAAGACAGCCAGAGGGTGGAGGCAGAGATTGGAGTAATACACCAAAACTAAGGAATCCCAGGGATTGCCAGCAAAATCCAGAAGCTAGAAGAGGCAAATGAATCTCCCCAGAGGTTTCACAGAGGGAGTCTGGCCCTGCTGACTCCTTGATTTTGGACTTCTAACATCTAGAACTGTGAGACAATAAATATCTGTTTTTTTAAGCCACTCACTTTGTGCTGTTTTGTTATGATAAGAAACTAATACAGAAGGTGACCCACTTAGTAAATTCTAAAACAGTACAATTGAAGAATTTTATTAAAATCTATACTTTCATTCCCTAATTCTGGCTGGCAGAATCTTAGGATGCTTAATCTCCTATCTTTTACCAGGATTACCAATTTAGGTAAAGACTTATCATATCTAGCTATCATAGAAACCTAAGTAGCTCCAAACCCTGCCTAAATTATCATTACTTTCATTATCTAGCCCATCACCATGACAAACTATGCCTCTTAAATCTGCATTTGCAACAATCAGGGAGACTCAGCAATCTATGCTCTAGGTATGTGGATGCCTCAGTCCATTCAAGCTGCTATAACAAAATACCATAAACTGGGTGATTTATGAACAACAAACATCTATTTCTCATAGTTTTGTAAGCTGGGAAGTCCAAGATCATGGCATCAGCAGGTTAAGTATTTGGTGAGAGCCTTTTTCCTTGTTCCTAGATGGTGATTCTTTCTTTTTCTTTTTCTGTATCCTAACATGGGGAAAGGGGCTGGGAAGCTCTGTCAGGATTATTTTATAAGGGCGCTAATCCCATTTCAAGAGGACTCCACCTTCACGACCTAAACACCTCCCAAAGGTCCCACCTTCTAATACCATCACCTTGGGGCTAGCATTTTAGCATAAACTTTTGGGGGATACAAACATTTAGGGAGTGGACTAGGTAAAATAAGAGTGAAGATGATATCAGAATAGATAGAACAAAAATCCTAACTTATTTGCTCTAGATCTTTGTCATCTTTCTATGAGAAAGCCTTTCAAAGTTCTATCCTGGTGGTTTTGCTTACATTTTCCTGGAATTTCATGATATACAGCACCAGATAAATAGCATTAAATATCTTTTATATGGAACAGTGAACTCTCAGGTCTAGAGCATTGATAGATGCTTCAAATTGTATGTTTTCCCCAAAGTCCAGGAAAAGTCCAAATTTAGAATATGACAATCATCAAAATAATATGTGTTAATATATTGTGTAATATCATAATTAAGTCATTCTCAGTTAAGAGGGTCCTCTCTCTTAGTATATCAGAATAATTGATGTGGCTCTAACTATGCAATTTACCTTCTTCTGATCATATAAGAACTATTACCTAAAGGAAGTGCTTTACAAAACTGCCTCAAAATCCTCAAGTATATTAAACGAGTCAAAAATGAAAATAGTCAGTATAGATACTCATCTGTAATACCCATTTATTGACCTTGAAATAGTTTAAAAACATCATTGTGTTAAAATAAGTTAGTTTCCAAATACTCTATATAGTCCAGTCCTAAACATAAACTTTTTATTCATTAAGTAATAACTCACCATTTCTCTCTATTCCAGAATGATCCCATTTTTGTAATAAAAGCCTGGAAGCAAGGAGAAATGAAAATGGCTGCTGACAGAAAGGCAGACTTAAAGATACTGTGTGAGTAAAAAACAAAGGGAGAGTGTGCGGTTGCACGGGGAGTGTTTGTTGATGAGTTGAGGGACAGCTATACTCCAGGAGACTATAGGGGACTCTTGAACAAACGTAGGTCCCCTAACCAGGCAGCCTTTACTGCTCCTGGGTTCTTGCCCAGAGAGAACAGCTCAGATGCAGAAACCACACCATCTTGAAGGAAAAGTGGATGTTATCAGGAGCCTGAAAAGCCCAGGGAATCTTCAGGTATGGCACCCACCAAACAGCTATAAATGCAAGAACACCAGTCCCCAATTGGCGCAAGCCCATGGATTTAGAGGAACTTTACAGACCACCATGGAAAGGAAAGAGAGAACTACATAACCAGATATGCAAAGAAGAGAGACTGTGAGGAGACAAAGAAACAGCCGGCATATAAAAAAAGAAGGCATCACCAGAAAAGAAAGTAAATTAAACGGAGGCAAGGAACCTGTCAGAAAAAGAATTCAGAGAAATGGTCATAAGGTGAATGGAAAGAATGAAAGATAAATTCAACAATATGTGTAAGAACCAAGAGGAAATGAAGAAGAATTAAGAAGAAAGAAAAAATGACATTGCTGCAGTAAAGAACTCAATAGAAAGTATTGAGAGTAGACTAGAAGAAGCAGAGAACTGCATCAGTGAGTTGGAAGACAAGGTAGGAAAAAATAACAAAGTAGAGCAGCTTCTAGAAAAAAAGATTAAGCTTAACTGGTTTGACTCAGTGGATAGAACATTGGTCTGTGGACTGAAAGGTCCCAGGTTCGATTCCGGTCAAGGGCAGGTACCTTGGCTGCAGGCACATCCCCAGTTGGAGGTGTACAAGAGGCAGCTGATCGATGTTTCTCTCCCATCGATGTTTCTGACTTTATATCCCTCTCCCTTCATCTCTGTGAAAAATCAATAAAATATATTTTAAAAGAGAAAAAGATTAAAAAGCAGGAGAAGAGCCTAAGGGAACTTTGGGACAACACAAAACAAAACAACATATGCATAATATGGGTACTTGAAAGAGAAAACAGTGCAAGGAATAGAAAACTTGTTTGAAGAAATAATGACAGAGAATTTCCCTGATATAGAGAAGAAAAATCTCACACAAATCCAAGAAGCTTACAGAGTCCCAAGCAAAATGAATCCCAAAAGATCAACACCAAAGCATATTATAATTAAATTGGCAAAAATCAACGACAGAGTAAGAATCTTAAAAGTGACCACAGAGAGACAGAAAGTTACCTACAAAGGATCCCTCATAAGACTAGTGACTGATTTATCAACAAAAACCGATAAGGCCAAAGGTAATGGGATGAAATATACAAAGTCATGCAAAGGAAGGGTCTGAATTTTAAGAAAACTGTACTCAGCATGGCTATCAGTCAAAATTGAAGGTGAAATTAAGAGCTTCATAGACAAAAAAGTACTAAGGGAGTTTATTACCTCTAAACCAGCAATGAAAAAAATGCTAAAGGGTCTGCTGTAAAAAAAAAATGGCGACAAACAAGTACTTATTAATAATAACTTTAAATGTAAGTGTGTTAAATGCCCCAATTAAAAGACATAAGGTAATGGATTGGATAAGAAAACATAACTCATATACCTGCTGTCTATAAGAAACCCACCTCCAAAAAAAAGACACACACAAACTGAGGATGGAGGGATGAAAAAAATGTATTTCAGGTGAATGAAATGAAAAAAGGGGGGTAGCAATACTTACAGGTGACAAATTAGATCTCAAAATGATGGACATTACAAGAGATAATGAAGGCCACTTTATAATACTGAAGGGAGCAATTCAATAAGAAGAAATAACTCTGGTAAACATATATGCACCCAATATAGAAGCACCCAAATATATATTTTAAAAAAAACTCATGGAAGATATCAAGGGGGAGCTTTACAGCAACACAATCATAGTAGGAGACTTTAATACCCCACTGTAACCATTGGACAAATCCTCTAAACAAAAAATCAGCAAAGAAACATCAATCCTAAATGACTCACTATACCAGATGGAATTAATTGACATCTTTAGAACATTTCACCCCAAAGCCGCAGAATATATATTCTTCTCAAGTGCACATTGGTCATATATTGGGTCACAGGCAAAGTCTCTTCAAATTAAGGAAGATAGAAATAATATCAAGTATCTTCTCATATCACAGTGGCATAAAACTGGAAATAACTACAATAAAAACAATAAAAAAATCAAACACCTAGAGACTAAATAGCATGCTATTAAATGATGACTGGGTTACCAGAGAGATCAAAGAAATAAAAAACATCCTGGCAACAAATGACAATGAAAACACAATAATCCCAAATCTATGGGACACAGCAAAAGCAGTCTTGAGAGGGAAGTTGATAACTCTACAAGCCTACTGCAAAAAACAAACAAACAAACAAAAATAACAACAACAAACAAAAAAACACACCAAGAAACAATGGTAATAAATTACTTAACCCTACAACTTAAAGAGTTATAAAGTGAGCAACAAGAAAAGCCCAGTGTAAGCAGAAGGAAGGAAATAATAAGGATCAGAGTGAAGATAAACAGATAGAGACAACAAAAAAAAAGATCAAGAAAACCAAGAGCTGGTTCTTTGAAAGGTTAAAAAAATTGATGAACCTCTAGCCAGGCTCACCATGAAGCAAAGAGAAGACCCAAATAAACAAAATCAGAAATGAAAGAGGAGAAATAACAACAGACCCCAACAAAATATAAAGAATTCTTTAAAAAATACTATGAACAACTCTATTCCAACAAACTGGACAACTAGAGGAAATAGATATATTCCTAGAAAAATACAATCTTCCAAAACTCAGTCAGGAAGAATCTAAATATCTCAATAGGCCAATAACTATGGAAGAAATTGGTCATCAGAAAGCTTCCAGCAGGAGCAACTAAGATGGCAGCATAGGTAAACAACTAAACTACTGCCTTGTATGACAATTTCAAAACTACAACTAAAATACAAAAAAGAACATCATCCAGAACCACAGGAAAGCTGGCTGAGTGGAAATTCTACAACTAGTAGGAAATAGAAAAGCACACAGAGAATCAGAGGAGCTACAAAAGCCTAAGGTACAGAGATGCGCATACTGAGACAATGGGCAGCTGGGTGCCTGGCTGGCTTTCTCTAGTGGGAAGGAGACAAAACTCCTGAATGCACTGAACTATAGTTCCAACTGCACTGAACCCCAGCTCCGGTGGAGACCTTGGGGACACAGGCTCATACATGGAGAATCTGGACTGTCAGGCTGAAACTCAGGGGAGCTGCAAAAGGGAGGGGTCTGGAGGTGTGTGCAAGTGTGTGCAGAGAGGACTGACTGTTGCTGGCTTTCTCTAGTGGGAAGGAGACAAAAGTCCCTGACTATTCTGAACCCCAGTTCTGACTGCTCTGAACTCCAGTTCCAGGGGAGAATCTGGAATCCAGATTCATTGGGGGAGAAACTGGACTATCTAGCAGTGGGCAAAACTTGAGGGTGGCACTCTCTCAGAGGTGCTTGTAGTGATTACTAAGGGACACTAAGACAAAGGGGCCTCGTAGGGTGGGGCTGATATGAAGCCAAGGCTGCATGCTCATCCCTGAGACTCTTCTCCATCCATCTGAGCACAGAGGCTTTTGCAATTCTACAAGTCTTGTCCCATTAGGCTGTCTCCAGCACAGATGCTCTCCCAGCATAGACACAGCTGATCCTCATAGCCAATTGGACTGGAGTTCAATTCCTCACAGTGATACCAACAACAATAAAGACTTAACAACAACAAGGCTGTGCACACAGTCCACCTCAGGTAACTTGGGAGGCCAAGACACTGGGCCATATAAGATACCAAACACACAAAGCTACCCTACAAACTCAAGGGAGCAGCAAAAACACGAATACAAAGAAACAGATTACAAATGAAAGAAATGTAAAAAAACAAATGACTATATATAGAGTTGAAAACCACAGTTATAAGGTTGACCAAGGCGTTCCTAGAAAAGGTCAATAAATTTAGCAAGATCATGGAGAATATGAGAATGAATAACTAGAAATTAAACATATGATGATTGAAATAAAAAATATTATACAGAGACCCAACGGCAGACTAGAGAAATGCAAGAATCAAGTCAAAGATTTGAAATACAAAGAATAAAAAAAAAACCAATCTTAAAAGGAAAAAGAATCCAAACATTTGAAGAAAGTCTAAGAAGCCTCTAGGACAACATCAAGCATATCAAGATCAGAATTATGGTGGTGCCAGAAGAAGAGAGAGAGCAAGTCACTGAAAACTTTTGAAGAACTAATGACTGAAAACTTTGCCCACCTTGTGAAAGAATTAGACTTACAATTCCAGGAATCACACAGACCCCAAACAAAAGGAATCCAAAGAGGACCACACATCATAATAAAAATGTCAAGAGCAAAATACAAAAAGAGAATATTAAAAGCAGCAAGAGAAAAACAGATAATTACCTACAAGGGACACCTATATGATTGTAAGCTGATTTCTCAACTGAAATTATGCAGGCCAGATGGGAGAGGCAAGAAATATTCAAAGTGATGAATAGCAAGAATCTACAACCAAGATTACTCTACTCAGCAAAGTTATCATTCAGAATTGAAGGACAGATAAAGAGCTTCACAGATAAGAAAAAGTTAATGAAGTACATCATCACCAAACCAGTATTTTATGAAATGCTGAAAAGTATTCTTTAAGAAGAGGAAGAAGAAGAAAAAGGTAAAGATAAAAATTATGAACAACAAATACATAGCTATCAACAAGTGAATATAAAATTAAATGGATTAAAAATCTGATTAATAGAATAAACTGGTGAATATAATAGAATCATGGGCATAGAAAGGGAGTGGACTGACAATTCTTGGAAAAGGGGTGTGGGGATGCAGGAAGAGACTGGACAAACATCTTACACCTATGAATGAGGACAGTGCTGGGGGGAGGTAAAGGCAGAGGATGGGGTGGGAACTGGGTGGAGGGGAGCTATGGGGAAAAAAGAGGAACAATTGTAATAATCTGAACAATAAAGATTTGTTAAATTAAAAATTAAATTTAAAAAATAAGTTAAAAAAATAGCTCCAAGCAAACAAAAGCCTGGGGTCAGACATCTTCACAGGGGAGTTACACCAAACACTCAAAGCACTAAAACCTATCCACCTCAGACTATTCCAAAAATTTCAAGAGAAAGGAATGCTTCCAAGCTCATTCTATGGAGTCAGCATCGCCCTAATATCAAAACCAGATAAAGACAACACAATGAAAGAGAATTACATGCCAGTATCTCTCATGAATATAGATGCCAAAATCTTCCATAGAATTCTAGCAAATAGGATCCAGAAGTACTTCAGAAAGATCATAAATCATGACTAAGTAGGATTTATCCGAGGAATGCAAAGATGGTACAATATTTGCAAATCCATAAACATGATACATCACATAAACAAATTGAGAGAAAAAAAATCACATACTCATATCAATCGATGCCTAAAAAACATTTAACCAAATCCAACACCCTTTCCTGATAAAAACCCTCAGTAAAGTGTGAATAGAAGGACCATACTTCAACATAATAAAAGCCATATATGATAAACCCACAGGTAACATCATACTCAATGGGCAAAAACTACAACCATTCCCCTAAGTATAGGAACAAGAGAGTGATGCCCACTCTCACCACTCCTGTTTGACATAGTACTGTAAGTATTAGCCATTACAATTAGACAAGAAGAGGAAATAAAAGGCAACCAAATTTGAAAAGAAGAAGATATCCTTATTTGCAGATGACATGATATTGTACATAAAAAACCTTAAAGACCCCATCAAAGACTAATAGAATTAATAAATGAATTTGGCAAAGTTGCAGGATACAAAATCAACACCACAGAATCTATCGCATTTCTATACAGTAAGCTTATAGAAAGAGAGACTGAAAAAGCAATCCCCTTTATCATTGCACCAAAAAAAATTAAGATACTTAAGGAATAAACTTAACTAAGGAGGGGAAAGACCTATAGTCAGAAAACTATATAACACTGAAAAAAAGGGATAGAGGAACACATAAACAGATGGAAGAACTTACCATATTCATGGATTGGTAGAATCAACATCATTAAAATGTCTATACTACCTAAAGCAATCTATAGATTCAATGCAATCCCCATTAAAATACCAATGGTATATTTCACAGACCTAAAAAGAACAATCCACAATTTCATCTGAAATAAAAAAGACCCCAAATAGGTACAGAAATCCTCAATCCTAAGAAAGAAGAACAAAGTAGGTGGGGTCTCAATACCAGATTTCAAGCTATATTACAAGGCCTGGTACTGGCACAAGAACAGACATATAGACCAATGGAATAGAATAGAGAACCCAGATATTGACCCAAACCACTATGATCAACTAATATTTGTCAAAGGAGGCATGAACATACAATGGTATCAAGATAGTCTCTCCAATAAATGGTGTTGGGAAAATTGGACAGATATATACAAAAATATGAAACCAGATTACTAACTTAACATGCAAAAAAATAAAGTCAAAATGGATAAAGGACTTAAACATAAGATGGGAAACATAAACATACTAGAGGAATCCACAGGCAGAGAAATCGGACATATGCTGAAGCAATTTCTCCACCAATACCACTCCTAGGGCAATGGAAAGTAAAGGGAAAATAAACAAATGGGACTACATCATAACAAAAAGCTTTTGCACAGCAAAAGCTTTTGCATCAACAAAATAACAAGAAAGCCCACTGTATGAGAACATATTTGCAAATGTTACCACTGATAAAGTTTTAATATCCAACATCTACAGGGAACTTATATAATTTAATATAAGGAAGATAAATGATGCAACAAAAAAGTGGGCAATAGGAGAAACCAAGATGGTGGCATAGGTAAACACCTGAACTGCTGCCTCGCACAACAATATCAAAACTTTAACTAAAAGACAAAACAAACATCATCCAGAACCAAAGGAAGGCTGGCTGAGTGGAAATTCTACAACTAGAAGGAAAGAGAAAAGCACACTGAGACTCACAGAAGCTTAGAAGCAGAGGTACAGAAGTATGCAAGTGGAGAGGGCTGGCAACAGATTACATGGCTGGCTTTTTCAAGTGAGAGAGAGACAAAAGTTCCTGACTGCTCTGAACTTCAGGTCCAGGCGAGAGTCTGGAGATCCAGACTCATACAGGGAGAAACTGGACTGTATGGCGGCGGGCAAAACTCAAGGATGGCTTTCTCTCAGAGGTGCTTGCAGAGATTACCACAGTATACTGAGACCCAGGGGTCTCTTAGGGAAGGACTGACAGGACACTATTGCTGTTTGCTCCACACTGAGAACCTGCCCCATGTAGCCCCATGTAACCTGCCCCATTGCTGTTTGCTCCACCCTGAGACTCCGCCCCATCCAAACTGAGCATAGAGGCTTTTGCATATGAATGGCCTGGTCCTTTGAATTCTAAATTTACCTAACAAACTGCAGCTCAGTCAGTGAGACGCAGAATATCCAAAAGAAGGCCCAAGGCCCTGCAGCAGCTTGCATTGCTTCCTCACAGCCAGGCCTCATCTGGGCACCTCAAAAACCCAAACAAAGAAGAAGAATCTGCATATCTCTCCATAGCTCCTGCTGGGTGGCCTCAGGAAGAGGCTAAATTAGCACCTATTTGGAGATCCATGAGTCAGTGTACCCAGGGATCAGAGTGGGACCATCCAGATAACAACTCCTCAGATCCATAAGGGACACAATTAGGGGGCAGACTCGTGAGTATCAAAGCACCAGTAAACCAAATCTTGTCTCATAAGGGTATCTCCAGCACAGAAGTTCTCCCATTGTAGACACAATTGATACTCACAGCCAGTTGGCCTGGAGGTCAATTTTTCCCAGTGATACCAACAACAATCAAGGATTAACTACAACAAGTCTGTGCACACAGCCCACAAAGGGGTACACCAAGTGTGTTCACCTTAGGTAACTGGGGAGGCTGAGCCACTGGGCCCTATAGGACACCTAGCACACAAAGCCACTCTATTAACTCAGCAAAAATCCAAAGACAAAGAAACAGGTCACAAATGAAAGACATGGAGGAAAGCAAATGACTAGCTATAGAGTACAAAACCACAGTTATAGGGTTTTTAAATTTTCTAGAAAAGTTCAATAAATTTAGTGAGATACTCAAGGATACAAAAAAGAAATTAAGTATACATTGACTGAGATAAATAATAACATACAGAGATCCAACACTAGACTAAAGGATCACAAGAATCAAGTCAAAGATTTGAAATACAAAGAAGCAAAAAACACTCAACCAGAAAAGAAAAAAATCCAAAAATATAAAGATAGTATAAGGAGCCTCTGGGACAACCTCAAGTGTACCAACATCCAAATTATGCGGTCCCAGAAAAGAGAAAGCGAGATACTGAAAACCGATTTGAAGAAACAATTACAGAAAACTTCCCCCACCTAGTGAAAGAAATAGACTTTCAAGTCTAGGAGAACCCTAAACAAAAAGAATCCAAAGATGACCACACCAAGACACATCATAATTAAAATGCCAAGATCAAAAGGCAAAGAGAAAATCTTAAAAGCAGCAAGAGAAAATCAGTTAGTTACCTACAAGGGAGCACCCATACAATTGTCAGCTGATTTCTCAACTGAAACTATGCAGGCCAGATAGGAGTGGCAAGAACTATTCAAAGTGATGAATAGCAAGAACCTTCATCCAAGATTACTCTTCCCAGCAAAGCTATAATTCAGAATTGAAGGTCAGGTAAAGAGCTTCACAGATAAAAAGAAGCTAAATGAGTCCATTACCACCAAACCAGTATTATATGAAATGCTGAAAGGTATTCTTTAAGAAGAGGAAGAAGAAAAAGGTAAAGATAAAAATTATGAACAAATACATATCTATCAACAAGTGAATCTAAAAATCAAGTGAATAAAAAATCTTAAACATAAGAAAGGAAACCATAAAAATACTAGAGGAATCCACAGGCAGAAAAATCTCAGCCATTCGCTGCAGCAACTTCTTCAATGATACATCTCCTAGAGCAATGGAAACCAAAGAGAAAATAAACAAATGGGACTACATCAAAATAAAAAGCTTTTGCACCGCAAAAGAAACCATCAACAAAACAACAAGAAATCCCACTGCATGGGAGAATATATTTGCCAATGTCACCACAGACAAGGGTTTAATCTCCAACATTTACAGGGAACTCATACAACTTAACAAAAGGAAGATAAACAATCCAATCAAAAAATGGGCAACAGACCTAAATAGACACTTTTTGAAGGAGGAAAGAAGGAAGACTAAGAGGCATATGAAAACATGCTCAAAGTCACTAATTATCCAAGAGATGCAAATGAAAACAACAATGAGTTGTCATCTCACTCCTGTCGGAATGGCAATCATCAACAAATCAATGAACGACAAGTGTTGGCTAGGATGCAAAGAGAAAAGAACTCTTTAGCACTGCTGGTGGGAATGCAGACTGGTGCAGCCACTGTGGAGAACAGTACGGAGTTTCCCCAAAAAACTAAAAATGGATATCCACCTCAGGTAACCGGGGAGGCTGAACCACTATCCCTAGTAGGAAGTCTACCACACAAAGCTAATTGACCAACTCAGGGAAGCAGCCACCATGCAGCAACATGGAAAGAAATCAGATATGAAAGAAATGGAGGAAAAAAAAACGACTGGACATGGAATTCAGAACCATGGTTATAGGGTTTTTCAAGAGGCTCCAACAAAAGATCGAGGCCTATAAGGAAATAACCAAGACCACAAAGGAAATGAATGAGTTCTACAAGAAAATGAACAAGACCCTCAAGGATATAAACGAGAGCTGCAAAGAAATGATCAAGACTAACGTGGAAATGAATGAGTCCTACAAGGAAATGAAGGAGACCCTCAAGGATATAAAGGAGACTCTCAAGGATATGAAAAAGGACCAACCAGAAATTAAGCATACACTGACTGAAACAAAAAATATTATACAAAGACCTAAAAGTGCTCTGGAGCACCCCAAGAACCAAGTTAAAGACTTGAAATACAAAGAGGTAAAATCCACTCAGCTGAAAAAGCAAGAAACAAAAAGAATCCAAAAATTGAAGATAGTGTCAGGGGCCTCTGGGACAATCTCAAGCATACCAACATCCGAATTATAGGGGTGCCAGAAACAGCGAGAGGCCAAGACAATGAAAACCTATTTGAAGAAATAGTGACTGAAAACTTCCCACACCTGGTGAAAGAAATTGACTTAGGAGTCCAAGAAGTGCACCGAACCCCAATATATAGGAACCCTAAGAGGACCACACCAAGGCACATCATAATTAAAATGCCAAGAGCAAAAGACAAAGAGAGAATATTAAAAACAGCAAGAGGGAAACAGTTGGTTACCTATAAGGGAGCACCCATACGATTGTCAGCGGATTTCTCAGCAGAAATGATGCAGGCCAGACGCGAGTGGCAAGAAATATTCAAAGTGATAAACAGCAATAATCTACAACCAAGATTACTCTATCCAGCAAAGCTATCATTCAGAATTGAAGGTCAGATGAAGTGCTTCGCAGATAAGAAAAGCTAAAGAAGTTCATCACCACCAAACCAATATTATATGAAATGCTGAAAGATATTCTTTAAGAAGAGGAAGAAGAAAAAGGTAAAGATGAAAATTATGAACAACAAATACACATCTATCAACAAATGAACATAAAAATCAAGTGAATTGATAGGCTGTTGAACAGGATAGACTGGTGAATATAACAGAGACATGGACATAGAGAGGGAATGGACTGACAATTCTTGGGGAGAAAAGGGTTGTGGGAAGTGCAGCAAGAGACTGGACAAAAATCTTGCAACAATGGGAGAGGACAATGGGGAGGGGGAGGTGAGGGTGGAGGGTGGGATAGGTACAGGGTGGAGGGGAGCTATAGGGGGATAAAAAGGGGAAACAATGTAATTAATAAACTGAACAATAAAGACAAAAAATATATATAAAAAATAAAAAAAGAAAGTTACATTTATAGTGTCACCACTGGTCAAAAAATCTTTCGGATACAGGTTTCTAAAAAAAAACAACAACAACAACAACAACAACAACTAAAAATGGAACTCCCATTTGACCCAGTGATCCCACTTTTAGGAATATATCCCAAGTAACTAGAAGCACGAATCAGAAAGGATTTATGCACCCCTATGTTTATTGCAGCACAATTCACCATAGCTAAGATTTTGAAACAGCCTAAGTGCCCATCAGCAGATGATTGGATTAAAACTCTGTGGTATATCTACACAATGGAATACTGCCCTGCAGTAAAAAAGGAGTGCTTACCATTTGCAACAGCCTGGATGGAGCTGGAAAGCATTATGCTAAGTGAAATAAGCCAGTCAGAGAAAGACAAATACCACATGATCTCACTCATTTGTGGAATATGATGAACAACATAAACTGATGAACAGGGACAGATCCAGAGGCAGAGAAGCACTGACCAGAATGCTGGTCCTCAGGGGGAAGGTATGGGAGGGATGGGGGAAGGAGCAGAGATCAACCAAAGGACTTGGACATGAACACCAAGGGGGTGAGGGCATGAGTGGGGGGAGGGGTTGAGGGGGTTTATAGAGGGATGAGGACACATGTAATACATAATCAATAAAGAAATTGTGAAAAAAATCTGATGTACAGATTAAACGGGTGAATATAATAGAATCTGGGGCATAGAAAGGGAGTGACTGACAATTCTCATAGGGGAAGAGGTATTGGAGGTGTGGGAAGAGAGTGGACAAAAATCGTATATGGATGAGGACAGTGGGGGAGGGTATTAGGGCAGAGGGTGGGGTGGGAACCAGGTGGAGGGGACCTAGAGGGTGGGGGAGAGGAACAATCTGAACCATAAGATTTATTTTTTTAAAAAGAGCCTGCAAGCAAAGATACTAGCTGTCTTAAAACGTTGATCCCTATTTGATCAGCAGTCACTAAAATTTGTTCAGCTTCTATTTTGTGCCTTCCCCACAAAAAAATTGTGTAACTAGATTAAAGGTCTTTAAAAACTATTTTGAACTTCATAGAATAAATGATTAGAATATGTATAGCCTTAAAAATAGCACCTAGCTTCATAGTTGGCAATATATAGATGTTAGCTCTTACTATTACATGTTTTATTAATATTTTAATAATTTTAATTTTTCATTTCTCTAGAGTGAATTATTTTATACTCAAAATAAAGATTACTATGAAATTTTTAATAACAGCAGGCCCATAGATTCTCTATAAAATATGTAAATTTTTTTATCCAAATCATAAAATATTTCTAAATACAAAAAATATATAGAATAAGATATAAAACCATACATATAAGCAAATTTATTAATGAAACTCTCCAAAAATATAGCACAAGGTAAGGATCTACCCAGGGGTCTAACTAGGAAAGAAAGGTTTGATGCTGGTGCAGATTTCACAACTTTGACATATGTTTCTGAACAGTTAGGTTCCAATGGTCTATGTGGGTCTACCCATAATGCTTCTGCATTACCCATGGCCTGATTTCTCTTAGCTGTGTTCATTTCATTTCAATCCTGGGGCTAGAATAATTTGTTTGGCTATATCAAGGAATATAAAAGCACGAATCCTAATTAGAAATTTCAAAAAATGCAGAATTTCCTATGTGAACAGATGAACAGGGCTTAGTTCTGCCAGGAATATAACTCTATATCTTCTCTTTCTTTTGTTCTCCAAATATTTTCTATCACAATGCCGTTAGTACTATGTGCATTACTCTAATTTATTGCTGCTCTGAATGTGAGGGTTTGCTAGTCAGTAGTACAATGCTTATATCCTCAATAGATTCCTCTTCAATACGTGTAAAAGACTTCAGCTCTTTAGAACATAGCTCTTCATGCAGAAAGGTGTTAAATACAGCAATTTGTATCTAGCACTTGTATGCTAGTTATACAGTCTCAGCTTTATTGCTGAATTTCAAAACTACTCAGAAAGTCACTAAATTTTATGTTCTACTTACTAGGGGAAAAGGATGTTATCAGAGTCTGATGCTTTGACACTTTGGGGGCTTGATCTCTTATTCAGTCTTTTTCACTGACTAATCCAGACCACATTTGCTTTAATAGCCTTAATCCCTGTCACAGGTTTAATTTGTTTAAAGCTATATTTAGGCCTTTGGGAGGCTTTATAATGAATTTCATTAAACAGAAAGATTATATAATGTACTCTTTGATGATTAATGAACTCTGTATAAAAATGGCAATTATAGTTAAACTCATAATTTGACTCATGGGTCATTATCATTATAATCAACCAAGTCATTTTACCTCAGGAGCATTCAAAAATTACAATGTTTGTGAAACAGAAGCAATCTTAAATCATCAAAAAAATCAATTTTCACATATATTTCATAAACTGTACAATCTTGTTTCAGTTCTTTCAGCTAATGGCTATTTTCCTGTCTCACCACCAAATACCTGATTTATTCAAAAGATAACAATACTTTCTTCTAGAACATCTCATTTCAGATCAGAATGACTGAACAGTTTAGATACATATAATGGTTTTGCTTTTAAAATATAGGTTTGCTACGTCCTTTGGGTTACTTGTGTGTGTGATTGTTGGCCACTTGTTAAATGGGCAGCACTATTTAGAAACCCCATGCAACACACTTTCACAAGTATGAACTGGGTAACCTGGTAAAAGCTTTGGCACTAAATAGTATAGAAAATTCTCATTTCAAAAATGAAAAGGAAGACTTGGGATTCTGGCTACTTACAGCAGCCAGGAAGACCCCCACGGAGGTACTCACGAGGAATTAACCTCAGTGAACTGCCTCATTCTAGGCTTTCAAAGGGTTTATCCTAAAACATCACTGATCTTCATAGTGCACCCCTGCCTCTAGAGAAGCAGGCCATAATGTGGTAACAGCTGTGAGGGAATGCCTGCAGGCGAACAAGCAACAGCATTAAGACTATTTTTAGCCTGAAAAATGGCGTCAGCCCAGGGCTGCTGCTGGGCTCAGAGCCCATGTACTCAAGCATCAGGATTTCTCAAGAGTATTGGGCATGATAAAAATTAGAATCCTTTAGGGAAACCCTGACTGAGCATAGGATTCTTTCTGAAATCATTATGATCAGGTAAATGTCTTAAGAAAACAGTACAAGACTGTAAATTTGGGGGTACTATAGGTTGTCCCATTCAAGGCTATATTCCTTGTGGGCAAGGGAATAAAGTGAAAACATATGATGACATTTTGGCTTAGTTTTTAATTTCCTAATTCCACTTATCGTTCAAATTTAGCTCAAGCATTATCTTCCATGAGAAGCCTTTCATGCTTACCTATCCCAAGCCTTTCTCATGCCGTGATGTGATCCATGGTAGTAAATGCCTTTCAAGTAAGAAGGCATCTTTTATTCATCTTTATAGCACCAACACCTGGCATAACACCTGAAAGTAGGATCTAAAAATTGCTTATGAATGAATAAAAGAGTGTCCTTTTGAGCTCTGACTGTTGTGGGGTAACTTCCACTGCCAGTTGCAAATGACCACGAAGGCAGTTAAATTGGTAGTAAGCAAACAAAGATTTATTGAAACTGGCCAGGACAGTCAGAGGGCACCACACACGCGTGGAGAGCAAACACTCACAGCTGTGCTGTCCCAGGTATAGGCAGTCTTTTTAAAGGGATCGGAACCATAAATTTTCATTGTTTTAAATGCCGTGAACAGGCTGCAGGGTCATATCTGAGATAGGGAAGTGCTTCTTATCTCTAACCATACATCCTGCTGGACCTGGGAATGTAGTCCTATTGCAAAAGCCGAAGGTACAGCTAAAATCCTGGCACCACTGATTCAACAAGAATTACTCCTTTACGGTTCTGGGGTCCTCAAATAGATTTATGGGAGTGTTTAGGTCTCAATCTGGAATCTAAAGTAACTACCCTTTTGCTTTAAGCAAGCAAGTTTAAATAGCTGCTAGAATAGCAGGGTCAAGTTTCACAATGCAGTTCTACCTGAGATAAATGCTACCATATTGCACTGACATCCAATAAGATGGAGATAGGCAGATACCCAATACAGACTTCACAAATGTTGCAAAGGACTGCTAACTGGTGGAGATGGGAAAGCTTCAGAAAACCAGAGAGAAGTATTCACTTGGCTCCACAGAACAGGACTGGATGGACACCAGTTAATAAAAGAAAGGACAAAGGAACATGTCATTTACAAATTTCACCTAGGGCTAAACTGGAGCTTTGTATACTAAGATAAATAAAACCAATCTTGGACTTTGTGGAATAAAAAAGCAGAATAATATGACATCCATCAAGATTTCTCCATTGTCTCATACACATTCCAGGAAGCAGCAGAGGGGGCGCCAAATCTTCAAGACATTTAAAAACTGCCTACATTTACAGTTCCCCTGGGCATAGGGTGTCTCAGTGTCCTTGATGAGATGTTACTGCCCTACCATAAGACCATTTTGGAAATTTGTAGGATTTCCTTTAAATTCTATTGAAATTTTTATACCTGTGTATTGTATACTGAAATACACATTTTATTCCTTTTAAATTTACCTTTGTTGTTTAAAGCATTACAGAAGTCTTCCCTTTTCCCCCTATTGACCTCCTCCACCCTACTCTATCCACCCCCAGGCCTTCCCAATATTAATGTATGTGCCCATTGGTTATGCATAAATGCATATAGGTTGTTTGGCTAATCTCTGCCCGACCACCCCCTGCCCTTCCCTCTGAAATTCAGCAGACTTTTCCTTGCTTCAGTGTCTCTGGATTTTGTTCATGAGATTCTATTTATAAGTGACCTCATGTGATACTTATCTTTCTCTTTTATATTTCCCTTAAATTACAAGTTGGTTTTTTTTTAAATTAAGTGTACATAGGTGTTATTATCTACCATTTTGTTTAAGGAAAATAATGAGGACATTACATAACATTTGCTATTAAAAAGTTCAGTCTCGAGAGAGCAGAAAAAAATCATGGCAGAATTAGACGGGTGCGTCCAGAGCCTTGCCGCAGAGCAGAAAGAAGGAGTGACTGAGAGTCGAATGCGGAGTGCTTATTGGCGAGTGGGGGGACAGCTGTGCTCCAGGAGAAGGTGGAGGACTGCTGGATGGGCCTCCCCTGACGGAGAAGCTCCGGTGCTGCTGGGTTCTCTGGCAGAGCCACTGGCTCTGGGCGGGCTGTGCCATATTGAAGGGGAAGGGCCTGAAAATCTATGGCTGCAGCACCCACCCATTGGCTGAGAGCTGCAGAACACTGGTTCCCAATTAGCACAAAGGCAAGAATTCAGAGGATCTCTACACTCCGCCATAGAAAGGTCAGATTTCCCCTGAGATTGGGTTGGGTCCCTAGTCCACTCAGGGGATAGAAACATGCACAGAGAAAGCTGGAGGTACAGGGAAAGTCTGCGCCTGAAAAAAAATCCATGGCTGTTCAGCCTGGCCAAAACCCATGAATGTGGAAGGGGGTCCTCAGAACTGATAACAGAAGTGTTCCCTAGAAAGCGGCCCATTTAAATCTGACAAAAAGAGACAGCCCCAAAACTTTAAGAGCATGCTGGCTTCTAAACCCAAGGGGGGGAAAGGGGTCTCCGCAGACAAACGTGCAGAACCGGAGTTCACGCACTTGCATTCTTTCCTTTCCAAATCAGTACTTCTGAGTACTAAGCCCAGAGCATAGGATCACCTAGTGGGGGACACCCTGGGAGACTACAGGGGAGAGCTGTTTTTCTGGAACCTGGGGATCGGAGCAAGAAGTCACCATTAGAGAGCCTGATCTGGGGCAGTTGAATATCACAGGGGTAGCAGGATCTTAGTTCAGGCTAGAGAGGACCAATAGACCTGGAGATCAATCCAGAAATACTGCCTTCCAGGGGCTGAATCACAAATTGAATCTCGTGTAACAAAAATTAAGGGATCAATTTTATTACTACTACTATTTTACCTTTTTTAAAGTGTCATTTTATTTGCTCTTTATTCTGCTTTGGGATTAGTGTTCTACAGTGTATTTTCATATTTCCTTTAGCATCTATTTACTCTATCTCAATTCCACCTGTAAGCCACAACTCTCTGCTAATCTTTCCCCACTTTCTGTCTTGTTTCTCTTATTCTTTTCCTGCTTTATATGTTCCTTATTCTTTCTTCTTATCCCCTGTTAAAATTTCACCCAGCTTATATATCTAATCTCCAACCACGTGCTCCAAGTCCATACACACCTTTTGCTTCTCTGACTTCACTATCCTACATTGTTCTTCTCTCTGTCCTGTTGCTGTTGTTTACTTGATTGTTAATTATATCAATTCTTTATGCTTGTTTGTGAGATTGGTTGGCTTATTCTTTTCTTTTGGTTTGTTTGTGGGGTTTATTTTTTTTCTTTTTGTTAGATTTTTGCTTCTCTGTTCCCTCACTTCGCTTGATATTAGTTGTTGTTTGTAGTTTGTATTATTCTCCAGGTAATTGTTGCTGGCATTTGTTGGGATTAGTGGCTGTCTTATAGGAGTTTTCTCTCCATATTTATAGTTTGTTCCCTTTTTCTTTGCATTCTCTTTCTTTTCTCCCTTATCTTCTTTTTTTCTCTTTTCCCCCCTTTCCCAATTTCATTTTGGCATTCCTTTCAATCTTTCTTTCTTTCTTTCTTTCTTTCTTTCTTTCTTTCTTTCTTTCTTTCATCTTTCTTTCTTATTTCTTTCTTTTATTATCATTTGTGTATGGGTGTGTGAGTGTGTGGGTGGGGGGGGGGTGTTTTCTTTTTCTCTCTCTTCTTTCTCACCTATCCCCTAATTTGTCTTTATCTGGTGATCACTTTATCTCAAGTTACCAATACCATGAATACATTCCTGTTCAGTATTTGGTGCGTTGCACCTGGCTGTGTTGTATTTTGTGCCTTT
This sequence comes from Antrozous pallidus, assembly GCA_027563665.1. Classification (NCBI taxonomy): domain Eukaryota; kingdom Metazoa; phylum Chordata; class Mammalia; order Chiroptera; family Vespertilionidae; genus Antrozous; species Antrozous pallidus. The sequence goes on from CM050511.1 coordinate 11,330,151, forward strand.
AAATCAATGCAGGAGAGTGAGAACTACATAAGCAGACACATGGAGAAGAGAGACCATGGGGAGACAAATAAACAGCCCACATATGAAAGAAAAATAAGCATCACCAGAAAAGGAAGTAAACGACATAGAGGCAAGCAATCTGTCAGAGAAAGAATTCAGAGAAATGGTCATAAGGTGGTTGAAAAGAATGGAAGACAAATTTGACAATATGAGCAAGAAGCAAGACAAAATGAAGAAGAAGCAAGAGGAAATGAAGAAGAGCCATAAAGAGATGAAAAGTGACATAGCTGTGGTAAAGAGCTCAATAGAAATCATCAAGAGTAGACTAGAAGAAACAGAGTACTGCATCAGTGAGCTAGAAGACAAGATAGGAAAAAATACCCAAGTAGAGCAGCTTCTAGAAAAAAAAATTAAAAAGTAGGAGGAGAGCCTAAGGGAACATTGGGACAACATGAAACAAAACAAAATCTTCATAATAGGGGTTCCAGAAGGACAAGAAACAGCGAGGAATAGAAAACCTGTTTGAAGAACTAATGACATAAAATTTCCCTGATATAGGGCAAAAACAAAAACAAAAACAAAACAAACAAACAAAGAAAAACACAGAAATCTAAGCAGCTCATGGAGTCACAAGCAAAATGAACCCTGAAAGATTGACACCAAGGCACATTATAATTAAATTGACAAACACCAATGACAAAGTAAGAATCTTCAAGGCCGCTAGAGAGAGACAGAAAGCCACCTACAAAGGAACCCCCATCAGACTATCAACTGATTTTTCAACAGAAACTCATCAGCCAGAAGGGAATGGAATGAAATATACAAAGTCATGCAAAGGAAGGGTCTGAATCCTAGAATACTGTACCCAGCAAGGTTATCATTCAAAATTGAAGGTAAAATCAGGAGCTTCACAGGTAAAAAAAAAAAAAAAAAAAGGACTAGGGGAATCAATTACTACCAAACCAGCAATAAAAGAAATGCTAAAGGGTCTGCTGTAAAAAGAAGTAGAAAGCAAAGAAGGAACAAAGGGTAAAGAAAAAATAGCAACAAATAAGTAACTATCAATAATAACTGTAAATGTAAATAGATTAAATGCTCCAATCAAAAGACATAGCATAACAGACTGAATAGGAAAACATGACTCAGATATCTGCTGTCTACAAGAAAGCCAACTCCATAAAAAAAAATACATACACAGACTGAGGGTGAAAGATTGAAAAAAGGTTCTTCAGGTGAATTGAAATGGGAAAAAGGTGGGGGAACAATACTTATATCCAACAAATTAGATCTCAAAGTGAAGGACATAATAAAAGATAAGGAAGGCCACCTCGTAATAAAAAGGGAGCAATCCAACAAGAAGAAATAACTCTGATAAACATACATGCACCCAATACAGGATCACCCAAATGCATTAAAAAAAACTCCTGGAGGATATCAAGGGAGAGACAGACAGTAATAGAATCATAGTAGGAGACTTTAATACCTCACGATCACCATTGGACAAATCCTCTAAACAAAAAATCAGCAAAGACACATCAATCCAAAATGACTCAACAGACCAGATGGAATTAGTTGACATCTTCAGATAATTTCACTCCAAAGCCACAGAATATGTTTTCTTCTCAAGTTCACATGGGTCATTTTCAAAGATAGACAATATGTTGGGTCATAGGCAAAGTCTCTCTAAATTCAAAAAGATATAAATCATATCAAGCATCTTCTCAGATCGCTGTGGCATAAAGCTGAAAATCAATTGCAATAAAAACAATCAAAAGAAATCAAACACATGGAGACTAAACAGCATGCTATTAAACAATAACTGGGTTACTGGAGACATCAAGGAAGAAATAGAAAACATCATGGCAACAAAGAACAATGATAGCACAACAGTTCAAAATCTATGGGACACAGCAAAAGCAGTTTTGAGAGGGAAGTTCATAGCTCTACAATCCTATGGCAAAAAATAAGAAACAATGGTAATAAATTATCTAACCCAACAACTTAAAGAGTTAGAAAGAGAGCAACAAAAAAAAGCCAAGTGTAAGCAGAAGGAAGGAAATATTAAAGATCAGAGCAGAAATTAATGACATAGAGAACAAAGAAACAATACAAATGATCAACAAAACCAAGAGCTGGTTCTTTGAAAGAATAAACAAGATTGATGAACCTCTTGATAGACTCACCAAGAAGCAAATAGAGGGGAGCCTAATAAATAAAATCAAAAATGAAAGAGGTGAAATAACAACACACCCCACAAAAATACAAATGAATGTTAAAAAATACTATGAATAACTCTGCTCCAACAAACTGGACAACCTGGAGGAAATGGATATATTCCTAGTAAAATATAACCTTCCAAAACTCAATCCAGAAGAATCTAAACAGCTAAATAGACCAGTAACTATGGAAAAAATTGAAGCAGTCATCAAAAAGCTTCCAGGAAACAAAAGCACGGGGCCAGATGGCTTCAAAGGGGAGTTTTACCAAACATTCAAGGAAGAACTAAAACCTATACTCCTCAGACTATTCCAGAAAATTAACGAGGATGGGACATTTCCAAACACCTTCTATGAAGCCAGCATCACCCTAATACCAAAACCAGATAAAGACAACACAATGAAAGAGAATTACACACCAATATCCCTCATGAACATAGATGCCAAAATCCTCAATAAAATTCTAGCAAATCAGATCCACCAGTACATCAGAAAGATCATACACCATGACCAAGTAGGATTTTTTCCTGGGAAGGCAAGGATGGTACAATATCCACAAATCAATAAATGTGATACACCACATAAACAAATTGAGAGATAAAAATCACATAGTCATATCAATTGATCCAGAAAAAGCATTTGACAAAACCCAACACCTTTCCTGATAAAAACTCTCAACAAGGTGGGAATAGAAGGATCATACCTCAACATAATAAAAGCTACAGAGGATAAACCCACAGCAAACATCATACTCATTGAGCAAAAACTACAACCATTTCCCCTAAGAACAGGAACAAGACAGGGATGCCCACTCTCACAACTCCTGTTCTACATAGTACTGGGAGAATTAGCCATTGCAATTAGACATGAAGAAGAAATAAAAGACATCCAAATTGGAAAAGAAGAAGGAAAGCTATCCTTATTTGCAGATGATATGATATTGTACATAACAAGCCTGAAAGACTACATAAAAAAACTAATAGATTTAATAAATGAGTTAAAAAATATAGCAGGATACAAAATTAACTCTAAGAAATCTATGGCATTTCTATACACAATAGTGAACTTACAGAAAGAGAGACTAAAAAAGCAATCCCATTTACCATCACACTAAAAAAATTAGCATTTCTATGAATAAATTTAACTAAGGAGGTAAAAGACCTATTCGTGAAAAAATACAGGAACACATCAATGCGTGGAAGAACATACCATGTTCATGGATCAGGAGAATCAGCATAATTAAAATGTCCATAATTCCCAAAAAAAATCTATAAATTTAATGCACTCCCTATTAAAATACCAATGGCTTATTTCAGAGACCTAGAAAGAGCTCTCCAAAAATTCACCTTGAATAAAAAAAAAAGACCCCGATTAACCACAGCAATCCTGAGAAAGAAGCACAAAGTAGGTGGGATATCAATACCAGATTTCAAGTTGTATTGCAAAGCCACTGTCCTCAAAACAGCCTGGTACTGGCACAAGAACAGATATATAGACCAATGGAATAGAATAGAGAATCCAGATATTGACTCAAACCACTATGCTCAATTAATATTTGTCAAAGGAGGCATGAACATACAATGGAGTCAAGACAGTCTCTTTAATAAATGGTGTTGGGAAAATTGGACAGATACATGCCAAAAATGAAACTAGACCATAAACTTACATCATAAACAAAATTAAACTCAAAATGGATATAGGACTTAAATATAGGTCAGGAATCCATAAAAATTCTGTGGAGGCAGAGAAATCTCAGACATATGCCAAAAGAACTTCTTCACTGATACTGCTCCTAGGGCAATGGAAGCTAAAGAGAAAATAAACAAATGGGACTACATCAAAATAAAAAGGTTTTTGCACAGCAAAAGAAACCATCAACAAAACAACAAGAAAACCCACCGTATGAGAGAACATATTTGCAAATGTTATCACTGATAAAGGTTTAATCTCAAGCATCTATATGCAACTTATACAACTTAATAAAAGGAAGACTATGATCCAATAAAAAATGGGCAAAGGACCTAAATAGATCTTTTTGAAAGAAGACAAAAGGAAGACCCAAAGACATATGAAAACCTTCTCAAAGTCACTAATTATCCCAGAGATGCAAATCTAAATGACAATGCAGTACCATCTCACACCTGTCAGAATGGCTTCCATCAACAAATTAACAAACGACAAGTGCTGGCGAGGATGCAGAGAAAAAGGAACCCTCGTGCACTGCTGGTAGGAATGCAGACTGTTGAAGCCACTGTGGAGAACAGTATGGAGTTTCCTAAAAAAAACGAAAAAGGGAACTCTAATTTGACCCAGTGATCCCACTTCTAGGAATATATTCCAAGAAACTAGAAACACAAATTAGAAAGGATATATGCACCCCTATGTTCATGGCAGCACAATGCACCATAGCTAAGATTTGGAAACAGCCTAAGTGCCCATCAGCAGATGAGTGGATTAAAAAACTATGGTATATCTACACGATAGAATACTATGCTGCAGTTAAAAAGAAGGAGCTCCTACCATTTGCAACACCATGGATGAAGCTGGAGAGCATTATGCTAAGTGAAATTAGCCAGGCAGAGAAAGATAAATATGACATGATCTCACTCATTTGTGTAATATAATGAAAGGCATAGACTGATGAAGAAGAACAGATCCAGAGGCTGAGAAACATCCATCAAAATGTCAAACTTGAGGGTAAGTGGGAGGTGGCGAGAGTAAGGGGGAAAGTCAATATATTTGACTTCTTCAACTAAGGTAAGTAATTTGTGTTTTTACCTCCCTGACAAAGTTTATATAATGTTATAAAAATATTTGCAGCTAGTTTGAAATTGAATTACATGGCCTAGAGCATAGAATATCCTTACATGATATTATTGTACAATGTCATTATAATTTTTGATATTTTACAACAGCATATTGTACAATTATCCCAAAGAAACTTACAAACTAATTCTTTGAATGTTGGGAAGCAATTTAAAATAGGACAGGAAAGGAATTAATCCCTTTCAGAAGGAACGAAGGCACTGGGAAGGCACTTGAGCATTATATATTGGCCCATCTTGCCATTTTGCCAGAGAGATCCTCATCTCACAATCTAAATGTACACAGCTGTTGCCTGAGCTTTCAGTTAAAGCTGAGGTTGAAGACTCTGTGGAGGCACCATGGAATCTGTCTCTCATCCAATGGTGTGAGCTGGGCCCTCCCTAGAGAAGAAACCTGAGTCCTGCAAGATATGTAATGGGACCCCACCAGCAGGTGAAGGGATCCCAAGGTAGGTGCTGGGTGTGGAGGCCATGTGGGCATATACTAACAAGGAAAGAGAACTGAATCTCACATCACCCTCCTGGGCCCTGGAGGATGGCTGGTTAGCCAGAGATGGGTAAGATTCCTCAGGGATGGAACAACCTAAGACAGGTACAGTGGCAGAGGGTCCATCAAGAGAGAACTTGAAGGTCAACGGAAGTGGGACACAGACCCTCACCCCCAAACCTTGTAGGTGCCTGAACTCTCACTCCTTCTAATGGAGGTCTCCTTTCCCCATGGCTTCTTCGCCTTCCATACTCAGCTCAGATCGGGACCCAGGTTACAAACAGAGACTTGGCCAGCAACAGCTGCTCTATATCTAAATCCAGTCTAGCACCAGGAATGCTCAGGGCCCACTCAAGAATGCAAATAATCCTTTCCACTAATATTTACAGGGTAAACTAAGATTATTGTTTGAGTATTAAATTTGACAATAAAATAGTAATCAAGTTTTCAGATTAATTTAAATTGGCCAATTGAAATAAGTGAATACTCAAGAAAATTTAATTGCACTGGACAAAAAGCTGTTCTTAAAATATTAACTAAAATTTATATTGGTAGTTCTTCTCATCATAAAATTGCCTAACATGCAAAGAACCTAAAGCAGTAGTGTTTTTGTGCTAAAATTAAAATTTAAAATTACCAAGACTGCAATAAAAATTTTTCAAAAGCCCCCATTATTAAAAAAAGGGGTAATATCATGTAAGGAAAAATATCCTGTAAGTAAATTACATCTAGAAAATTCTTACTTCAGAAAATTAATTTCCATTTGTTGTGCTAACAGCAGGACACCCATGAAAAACGCACATGGTGTCAAAATAAGCCAAAGGAAAATCATTTGGGCAAAAATAAAAAGAATCCCAAGTCTAATTTACAGAAAAGATTCCTTTATTAAGTTTTGGTCAAGAATATGTTTGTATATTTTCAGAAAACAATTTTAAGACCATATGGATTCCTGCAACAAAGAGGAACTGACAGTTTTCTTCCAACCACAAAGACAGTCCGGAGATGGAAGATGCTGACGACACCTTGCCATCTAGCAGTCAGCAGCTATGCATTGCTGCAGGTTGCCCAGGACCAAACCAGAGAGGGTAGAACTTGCATTGCCACCATTTGTTCAGATATCATTGCTGACATGTACACATAAGGAATTATTTGACATTGAAACTGGGACTCAGAACAGTTGGACATTGAAACTGAGACTCAAACATTTTTTGTTCTTATATGTTTATCTCTAGTATGCAGATGCAAGGTTTTTTGAAGAAAAAAAAACAAGGGAAAAATAGACACAGAAGCAAAAAAGCATTGAACAGACTGTCAAACTACAATGGGAAGGCAGGGGAGGGTGGGAGGCGGGGGCTGGAAGAAATCAACTGAAAGACTTGTATGGATGGATATTATAAGCATAACCAATGGACACAAGACACTGGCGGGGGGATGAGTGGGGAGTGGGCAGGTGAAGGCATGTGCTGGGAAGTAGGGGAGGTCGTGGGGAGGTAAATGGGCGGGGGGAAGGAAACATATGTACTACTATTTGTAATACTTTAAACAATAAAAAAAAAGTTCAGTCTCATCTCTGGTATCTCAAAGAATAGACCAAGAAAACAGGGAAACAACTTTATCAACTAGAGTACAAAGCTTATGTACATTTCTATCTGCTGTTAGTTTACTGTCTCCACCCATTTCCAAAGTTACTTAGGTCAGCAGTTTTTCCTCCTACCTGCACCAGTAAGGTTTTCATACATTTTTAACACAATTAGATTCTTCATCACACTCGGCATTCCATCCTTGGATTCCCCAACCTTTTAAATATTTTTTTATTTGCACACAGTAAAGCTCACTCTTTGTGCTATAAAGTCTAAGGGTCTTGAGAAATTTATCATGTCATGTATCCATCATTACAATATCATACAGAATAGGTAAGTCATTCTAAATAATTTCTTGTACTTCGCCTACTTAAGGTCTCCTCTTCCCAAATTCCTTACAACCATTAATCTCCCTACTGACTCCAAAAGTTTTGCTTTTCCACAATATCATAGAAATGAAATCATACATTATAAATTCTTTTTAGACTGGCTTCTTTCACCTAACAATATACCGTTAAAATTCATCCACACTTTTTGCATCTTGATAGTGATTTATTTTTCTTGCCAATTACTATTTCAGATTATGAATGTATCACAGTTTCTTTATCCAGTCATCTATTGAAAAACATGCTGGTTGCACCTGCTTTTTGGTGATTATTAATATATCTTCTAAAAACACTTATAAGCAAGTTTTTACATAGATATAAATTTTTAAATCAATTGGATAAATACCTAGGAGTGCAATTACTGAATTGCATGGTAAGACTGTGTTTGACTTTACAAGAAAATCCAAAGCCATATTCCAAAGTGCCTACAAAATTTTGTTATCTCACCAGCAATGGATGAGAGCTCTTGTTGCTCTGCATTGTTGACAACACCTGATATTGTCAATTTTTTTGGATTTTAACCATTCTATGTGTAGTGGTATGTCATTGTCCTTTTAATCCAAAAATAATCTTTTTACGTATTTATTTGCCATCTATATCTTCTTTGGTGAGGTCTCTGTTCAGATCTTTTGCCAGTTTTTATTGCATTTATTTTGTTTTATATTGTTAAATTTTAGGAGTTTTGTATATTTTGCATATAAGCATTTTATTAAATATGAGATTTATAAGTATTTTCTAGTCAGCAACTTGTCTTTTTATTCTCTTATCAGTCTAACTTATTCTTCTTTCATAGAGAAAGTTTTTAATGTTACATCTAAAAACTTATTCCCAAACCCAAAGTCACATAAATCTTCTATATTTTCTTCTGGAAGTTTGATAGCTTTTTATATTTAGCTCTATTGTCCATTTGGTTAAATTTTGTGTGGCTAGATTTTGGAGTCTTGTGTTTTATTTTGTTTTGTTTTTGCATATGGATGTCCAATGGTTTCACATTCCATGTTGTTTAAAGTGTGTCTGTTAGAGTGGAAGAGTGAGGTGATGGGGAGAGTGGTGGTAGAAGTAAGAAACTAAAATCAGTATCTGAATTAAATAAATAAATGATGTGACCTTACTGTGTTCACAGTGAGGATGCTTTATCTTCCTCTTTGCACAGATGCTCCAGGGAAGCAGTATGGTAAACAAGCTTCAGAAGGCCTCCTTTGGTGTTTCACAGTTCTCTTTTCTCTGAGAAAAATTCCTTCCTGAACTACTTTACAGGGTTGTTTTAGACAAAAGGTTTATGAAAAATTAAGGCACTTTAAAATCCAAAGGTCTGTACAAGTGTAATTTAACAAGCACCACTTTATGATGAACAATCTTCCTTTAAGGTTTCTTTCTACACTGTGCCCGGGAGGAAGAATCATTCCCTTACTTTCTGGAGAACGTTTCATTATATAAACATTCAATCTAGAGGACATTTCCATATCATGTTGAGGCCTCATATGCTCTGATTGGCATTCTCTGTAGAGCAGTTAGATATGATCAGTTATCTTCCAAACCCATGTCTTCCTCCTTTCCCCTCCCACATCCCTTTTCTGCAAAGGGCTGTATGAAGCCATGAGGAAATGATATGCTTTTGTTACAAAATAAACTGAGGCATATTAAAAATGTTAAGTTCATGTGAGCAAAAATCAAGTAGGGCAGGGCCAAACTGGAAATGACTGGGAGTATCCAACAGAAAGGAGCTAGGGGAAAGACTTAAAATTATTTGATTGACCATAGCTTAGCGCTTGTCCTTAGGTTTTGATTTCTTAACTTTGAGGAATTTATAGGTTTACTATTTGGTTTACTTATGTAGGCTGAGTTATTACAACCACCTCAGTCTAATAGTATCCTTGTTAAATTAATTTAACAATTTGAAGCCTATTTCGCAAACATCCTGGCTGCACTTGAGAATGAACAAGATCCCATTTTGAGCCCCCTTCAGCATACCATGCTCTAGCTGGAGGAAACTGAAACCATCCTTTGCTTCCACCTCCATATTGTAAGTTGCATGTCAGCTTTAATCCCAGCCACAGAGCCACCTATCAAGTAGACATCAGGCTTACATCATTCAAAGAGTTTGCCAAGATATGCATCAAGGGTCTGGTGGCATGAAGCAGCTTTAGTCTCCAAGAGTTTGACAATGGTAAACTAACCACGAAGTGAAAAGCTAACCAATTCTCAAGTTTTTAATTCTCTCTAGTTCCCCTAAGGCCCAATTCCCTTTCAATAAAAAGAAGAAATTTGAGTTCCTGGTCCACCTGTGTCCTCAATAGATAGCCAAATCATTCCAGCTCTGAAATGAACCACCTAATGCCTCCAACATGAAATCTTTCCCTGCCTTCTCCAATTGAAATGAAAAGCAAATACTTCAAATTGAAGATTTCAAATTCAAGATCTGAATAATGAGTTAATTCTCTCCTTTTTTTTAGAAACTGCAAGTACAAAATATTCCCTAATAAGCAAGAGAAATGACTTTAAAAAGAAATGGTGAGTAGAGATACAGTCAATATTGATATGCCTGGAATTCCATTACACATATTTATAATTAAGTGCAAATATATTTTGAACACAGAAGATTTAACAAGAATACTATGCTCCTGTTATATTCTAATTCTGTTGATCTGGGCCTTTCTATCTCTGGAAACTGCTTGTGTAATTAATACCTAACGTTTGCTATGTGAAATGGGGGACTAAATGAAGCTCACATTTAAATGTAACTGAAAATGTGTCAAATTGGTTGTAAGTGAATAAAGCACATCAGAATGATTATTTTGTAAAGGTGACAGACACTTTAACTGTACTTCCAGGTATATGGAGAAGCTATTAAAATTCTAGCAAGATCTATCAGGCTCAGATAATGACATTCGGAATTTATTACAGATGCCAAATTCAATGGTATTTTGAAATGTGTTAATGTTTTTCACTGCAAACTCATAAAATTAATTACAAGATCTATGGAGAAAAAAATGTGCTTATGAAAATCATAGATCCTCGAAAGGGGAAGTAGTGGAGAGAGAGAGAGAGAGAGAGAGAGAGAGAGAGAGAGAGAGAGAGAGAGAGAGAGAGATAACAAACAAAATCCCAAAATAGTTTTTTTTTCTGTTTCTTGCCTTCCAAAAGGTCATATATGTAATTCACTCAAGAAACTTTCACAAACTATGGTAGCATTATTTTTTTACTTTTATATGTTATTGCCATGGCCTTGTCTTCTCCTAAGCAATAAGATTTCCAAACAATTCTCTTCTTAATTGTGTTCCAAATAACCCCTATCCATACAAACCCTCCATCATAAAACCAATCAAGGTGAAATGATTTTTTTGTGTGTATGCTCCTCTAATTTATCTTTTCCCCACTTTATTTTGCTTGTTTATTTGTTTATTTGGTTGGTTAAGTGGCTCCATCTCAGGAGCATAGGTTGAAGGGCCGTTTCTGAACTGCACTATTATGCTTCTGGATTGTTATGGCTCTGGTTTGGAGAGACAGAGGGTAAATGTGTAGCCTCATGTCTTGTCATGAGAATAAGAAGTTTCTTTCTTTGCTAAGGGTGGCTAAGATTACTAATTATTCTAAAACAAAAGTGGAAGATAGACACAAAGCCTTTCATATATGAATAAATTTCTCAAGTCAACAGTTTTTGCCATGTTTTATTGATCATGAGCTCACACTTTGGTTGAGATCCCTACATTACCCACCCTCCCAGTTTGAAAATCTTCCATCTTTCTCACTAGACCTTACCCTTTACCTCAGGGTTACTTTCTCCTCTAAGGCCTAAAGGAAAGTAATCAAATGAATATATTTTCCCTTGATGCAAGATTATGTTATTGAAAACAATTATACCATCTAAAAATACAAAATATAACCCCTTAAGAATCAGAAGGGGTTTGAATGGAAAAAGGCAAAGAGTTCTCTCAAACTATTGAAAGTTTTCTTTATAAATTGCTAGGTAATTTCCAATCTGAGAGGTAGTAATAATTGATGGTGATTTGCTGATAACAGCTATGTGAATCTGATTGTATCTGAATGACTGGAGGCCCCCCCTCACACTGCCATATTTTAGCTGCTCTGTCCTGTGTCTATGATCTATATCAAGAATACATCAACATACCCCTCACTCATTTATCCCAAGATGTTTTCACATTTTCACTCATGTACTTCTGGTTGTGCTATCTACAAATATAAATTTCCCCAAAGAAACAACCCATCCAGAATGGAGTGCACCTGCTGTTTGAAATTAATGGTGTATTGTTAATAGAAGACAAAAAGAAAACTGGCCTCATCAACTCATTTTGCTTTTCTATTTACTGTCAAAGGAAAATATATTGGGATAAAATTAGTAGAACAAACGTTGGTTACCTAGGAATTGAAACTCAAAATGAGAGAAGAGTTTGTAAGGGAATATCTATAGGCTGTAAGTAAGTTTAAATCTCTTGACCTGATAATTATATTTTAGGTTACTGAACAGACTTTTACTTGATGTTGATAAACCATTATAGGTAATCTTTATAGAACTGTGGAAAAGTTGAAATTGTAAGACCACAAGAGACAGTAAATGTGATTTTAGTTTTAAAAAAGGAATAAGGTATATTTACTACAAACAAATTTCAGGCAGGACCCAGTTATGAAAGAAGAATGTGTGAGCACCACTAGCTCAGAGATTGGTGATGTATAACTGAAATAAAAGATGGATATTTGTACTCCAAAAATAAATACATGTATACAAACAAAATTCTGCATATAGTTTTAGAAAGTTTATAAATCCCCTTAATTTAATTTATTACTTAACTAATAAAATCATTAATGTCATGTTCAGTCTTGGCCAGTATAGGACAGTTGGTTGAGCATTGTCCCATGCACCAAAAGGTATCTGGTTTGATTTCCTGGGCTTGATCTGCAGTAGGGAGCATGCAGGAGGCAGCTGATTGATATTTCCCACGTTGATGTTTCTCTCTTCCTCTTCGTCTACTTCCCTATCTCTCTAAAAATCAATTAAAAAGATATTTTATAAAAGATCATGTTAAATTAAAATTATTCCTTCCCTAGCAAGATTTCTAACTAATATACCTATGAAAAGAGTCAATAATACATATATAGATTTAAATCAGATATTTTGATAAACTAGTTAAATTCCTGTGGGCAAGATGACATAAAGAGTGTTGGATATTAATAAAATTGCTAGTTCTTAAATATTTAATAAGAACCTATTATATGTCATTTATTATAGGCATTAGGTCCCAATAATTGAGAAAATTGTAACCTAGTGGAGAATTCAGACAAAATTAATAGTAATCATTTCAGAAAGTAAGTGGTATGATGAAATTACGCAAATTGATGAGCTAAACATTGAGATAGGTGAGAAGAGGAGATATTTTAGATAATCTAGGAAAGTCTGCCTGATAGAGTAATGCTTGATCTGCAATTAAAAGCTTAGGAATAGACAGTTATGCACAGAACAGAAAAAAGAGCACTCCAAACAGAAAGAAAAGGTGTTAAGACATGAAATAGAACAAACTTGGTTTATTCAAGGAGAGGATGAAAGAAAAAGGTAAAAAAGATAGGTAAAGGCCAAATAATATAGGGCCTTAAGACATAGTAAGGACTTAGTATTTCATTCTAAGTGATAAAGGAAGCTATTTGTGGACATTAAGCAGGACAGTGGCATAATTGGATACACTGGTTGCAATAGAGCAAATAGTTACAGGTGGGCAGGAGAAGCAAAGCTAGAGAAAGAGAAGTGATGGCAATCTAGACTAGGGCAATGGTTATAGAGAGGAACAGAAGTGAACCTATTCACAACATGTTTTGGAGAATTTGTTGATAGATTAGATATGGAAAATATAAAGAAAAAATTAAAGATTGCTTGAAGACCTAAGTAGAATAATAAACCTATTTATAGAGATAAAAGAAGAATGGGGAAGAAATAAATTTCATGTTATGTAAGTGGACCTTGGACAAATCTAGAGTTAAATGATTATTCTTAAACTAGAGGCCTGATGCATGAAATTCATGCATGGGGGGGCCCCACCTTCACAGTCATGGAGGCTTGCCTTGGCCCTCACAGCCCTGGCTTGGTCCAAAAGATTATCTGGAAGGTTGTTCAACTGTCCTGTATAATTAGCTTATTCTACTTTTATTATTATAGATGGATCTTCTTAGGAATTAATATCACCCTATTAAAAAGTTTTGGCTTTTTAAAAATATTTTAATTGATTTCAGGGAGGAAGGGAGAGGAAGAGAGATATAGAAACATCAATGATGAGACAGAATCATTGAATGGGTGCCTCCTGCATGCCCCCTCCTGGGAAGCAAGCCCTCAATCCAAGCATGTGCCCTTCACCAGAACTGAACCTTGGACCCTTCAGTCTGCTATATCCATTGAGCCAATCCAGGACTGCTGGTTCCCAATTGCTCACCTGCCTGCCTTCCTGATTGCCCCTAACCACTTCTGCTTGCCAGCCTGATCACCCCCTAACCACACTCCTGTCAGCCTGTTTGCCTCTAATAGCCCTCTCGTGCAGGCCTGGGTTCTGCCCAACTGCCCTTCCCTGCAGGCCCCATCACTCCCAACTTCCCTCCTCTGCCATTCTGGTCATCCCTAACTGCCCTCTCCTGCAGGCTTAATTTCCCCCAACTGCCCTCTCCTACTGGCCTGATTGCCCACAACTGCCCTCCCTTGCAGACCTCGTCCCTCAAAACTGCGCTCTCCTGTTGGTCATCTTGTAGTAGCTATCTTGTGCCCACATGGAGCAGTCATCTTCGATCACATGGAGGCAGACATCTCGTGTGTTAGAGTGATGGTCAATTTCATATTATTCTTTTATTAGATAGAATAGAGGCCTGATGCATGGGTGGAGGCTGGCTGGTTTGCCCTGAATGGTGTCCCAGATCAGGGTGGGGGTTCTCTTGGGGCGTGGGGTGGCCTGGGTGAGGGGTTTGTGGTGGTTTTCAGGCTGGCCATGCCCCCCGGCAACCTAAGTGGAGTCTCTGGTATCTGGGATTTATTTATCTTCTATAATTGAAACTTTGTAGACTTGAGCAGAGCCATGCCTTATGCCTGCTCTGTGGCTGCAACCATTTTTGTTTGGATTTATTTGTCTTCTACAATTGAAACTTTGTAGCATTTAGTGGAGGCCTGGATCTGCCAGAGTGTGTGGAAAGCTTGGCTTCCACCATTACTGTGAAAACCCATGCCTTCTGCTCTCTCTGTGGCTGCAGCCATGTTGTGCACTGGGCGTGGGTGTTCCCTCCACCCAACCTGTCCCCTCTCACATACTGGGAGCCCTCGGGGGATGTCCAACTGATGGCTTACCTCAAGCCTGAGGCTTTAAGCCTTGGGCTTCCAATCATAGCCCTGCTCAGCTCAGCCCTGGCTGCCTGCAACCACCTGGCCCCGGGGGCTGGGCGCTCACTGCCACTTCAGCTCACAGCGCCCAGGGGCTGGACACTCACCACCACTGCCATTTCATCTCCACCCCTGGGGCCGGAGCTCGCACCACTTGGCCCTGCCCACACTCCTGATTGGCTGGTAGCATAGCCAATCAGGAGCAAAGGTAAGGTCAAATTTTATTATATAGGATATTTTATTTATTTATTACAGAGAGGAAGGAAAAGGGATAGAGAGCTAGAAACATCTATGAGAGAGAAATATCAGGTGCCTCCTGCACACTCCCCACTGGATATGTGCCCCCAACCAAGGTATATGCCCTTGACCTGAATTGAACCTGGGACCCTTGAGTCTGCAGGATGATGCTCCATCCACTGAGCCAAACAGTTATGGCTGTACAATATGCTAAAAAAAAAACCCTATCTAATAAAGAGTAAATATGCAGGGGAGGGCATTTGGGGATGACCGGGTTGTCAGGGGAGGGCAGTTGGTGATGATTGGGCTGGCAGGGGAGCAGTTAGGCATCAGTCGAGCTGGCAGGGGAATGGTTAGGGAATGATCAGGCTGGCAGGCAGAAGTGGTTAGGGGCAATGAGGCAGGGAGGTGAGCAGTTGGGAGCCAGCAGTCCTAGATTGTGAAAGGGACAGGCAGTCGGATATTCCCTGAAGGGTCCCAGATTGGAGAGGGTGCAGGTTGGGCTGAGGGACGCCCCCCCCCCCCCAGTGCAGGAATTTTATGCACCGGGCTTCTAGTATATTATATGTACTCTCTGTATACACAATGGCCTCTCTCACCTTTGTATTTCTCCATAAAAAAAGCCCTGAATTATCTTGCAAGGTCTGGTGCAAATGTCACTTTCTTTGCTTAGCCTGCTCTATTTTTTTCTCCTTAGCCAAAATCAATCACATTTTCCCCTATCTCTAATAGTACTTAATTTATGCTTCTAATGCATTTCAAATGCTTTTTAAAACAATGTAGATAGATAGATGTATATAAAGGTAAACAGGTCGGTGTTCCCTCCACTAACGTTTGAGCTCCTTAAAGGCAATGCATAAGTTATTCATTTTTAAATATTTATTTAATATTTTAATACAGTGTTCTTTTAGCACTTATTATGTCTTGGTCACTGTGCTAAGCACTTTACCTTTCATCCTGAGACTATCAAGAGGGAAAAAGCATGATCCCCATTTACAGATGAAGAAATTGAACCTTAATATGGTTAGTTTACTTGCCCATACACCAGCTATTATCCTTAACCATCATATTGTGTTTCCTCCCAGAAATGTGGGAAGGGGAAAAGAAAAGGGAGACAGGATAGGTTGAAATAAATAAAATAAAATAAAATAAAATAAAATAAAATAAAATAAGAAGTGTAAACACAATCTCCAAAATCTCTTCACAAACAGCTGATGCCTTTATCTATTTTTAATATTTTTAACAATAGCTAAAAGCTAATGGTTATTAAGATTGAGAACAATAGTTAAGAATTATTGTTGCTTATTCAGATTTTACTTAGTTTCCTTTGTTCTGTAACTTTTATAGACTACTAGAGGCCAGGTGCACGAAATTCGTGCACGAGAAGGGGGTCGCCTCAGCTTGGCCTACACTCTCTTCAATCTGGGACCTCTGGCTCCTAATGACTCATCTTCCTGCCAGCCTGATCCCCCTAACTGCTCTCTTCTGACAGCTTATTTGCCCTAACTGTTCTCCCCTGCTAGCCTGATTGTCCTAACTGCTCTCCCCTGCTTGCCTGATCCTCCTAACTGCTTTCCCCTGCTTGCCTGATTGCCTCTAACCTCCTCTGCCTTGGCCCCGTCAACATGGCTTTGTCAGGAAGGACGTCCGGAAGGACATCCAGAATGTCATCTGGAAGATGTTCAGTCCAATTAGCACATTACCTTTTTATTAGTATAGATACCACCTTTTGGTATCTACAATTTTGGTCCTACAATTGAAGGTTGTTCCCAGGTTTTCCTATCATGGAAGGGGAACCCGCAGTAGCATCCTGGGTTCTGATCAGGACTTATGCGCTTGTGCTTTATCTCAGCAGATGTGATTCCTAGAAGAAGACTCTTGGATGTACCTTGAACATTTCTATCAAATTTGCCAAGTCATCCTCCGAAAATGTTGAACCACTTTAAATTCCCACCAGCAACCATGGGTGTGCCCTCCATTCCACTTCGATGCCAATATAATTGATTTATTCATAGAAGCTTCCCTTCCATCAGCTGGGACTGCTTGGTACTTGAGCCAACCTCATTGTTCAGCTGGGGACTTGATTTTCCGAGGTAGAATTATGGAGGAGGAAAAACAGCTTTCTTCTACCTTTCTGAGTTTTTAGTGGAGGCCCTTGTAATGAGTGAGATCACCAAGAGAAAAACAAAGGTTCATTAACATGTGTACCTTGTGTATATGTGAGAGATCCCAGGGAAAAATGAGTAACTCCCCAAGGTGGCTGAGAATGCATATTTAAATACCTTCTTCCTAGGGAAAGGGGACGGGAG
Source organism: Antrozous pallidus (assembly GCA_027563665.1). Taxonomy (NCBI): domain Eukaryota; kingdom Metazoa; phylum Chordata; class Mammalia; order Chiroptera; family Vespertilionidae; genus Antrozous; species Antrozous pallidus. The sequence goes on from CM050511.1 coordinate 11,347,554, forward strand.
ATATAGGTCTCTTAGAGGAGAGTAAATGTTATTTAGGAAAGATGAATGGAGTTGGGGGAAATAGTTTGTAACAAAGTTTGGGTGTGATGTCAACTTCTACTCTCCTGTCCTGTGACAGGAGTCAGTCTTCTCTGCCTGTTGACAAGTCTCCCATCAAGGGGATCTATGACATTTAAGCTCCTTTAGGAGGTTCTGATTTTATGGAGATCAGGAGACTTAAGTGAAATTCTTCTCATGCATTTGCTGTTTTTCAAGCATCTAGAGCTCAAGATCATCAATATATCAACACAGCATATGTTGGGGTGGCATGTTCTCTGACCTTCAGAATAAACCCAACAAAAGCTTGTTTCCTCTCTTAGATGATTTGCCACAGTAGCATTATTCCCTGGAGATAGTATTCTGACCAGACCTTCTTTGGAATGGTCATAATATTACCCTGTGTTTGTAGAAAGGTGTTGGCCATGGCACTAAATAATACAGGGGCAGTTTTCCCATCTGGTGGAAAGGGAGATAAAGTTATGATAGTTTATCTCCCTTTCCACAGGTTTCTTGCAGATTTGTGTCTCTGCTGCCCTAACCCACACCCCTCAGCAACCCAGGTACCTCCATCTCAGGTCTCGGGGCTGCTGGGTGCCAGGCCTGCAGGTTTTTGTCTTCAATCCACCCCTCAAACCCTCCCCAGCCCCAGGTTTGTCATGGCCGTGCTTCAGGTGGCAGGGATCCAGGAATCCAGATCCCCTGCTGGGTCTGGGGCTGAGATCCTGACCCTCTATGTCGCCTGAAGTGGCTGCCATGGTCTGGGGCTGTGATCCAGACCTCTGCCACCACCTGAGGTAGGCTTCAGGTGGTGGCGAGGGTCTGGATCCCCTGCTGGATCTGGGGCTGAGATCAGGACCCCCGCTGCTACCCAAAGCACTGCCATAGCTGGGCTTCGGGTGGCATAGGGCCTGGCCCACCATGTTGGTTGGGGTTTATTTGCTCCTGATTGGTTGGAGGGCATGGCTTTGGGTGTGGTTTGATCTGAGGTATGGTCAATTTGCATATTACTCTTAAATAATTCAGAAAACTAAAGTTAGATTTTTATTTTGAGAAATTTTGAAAGGGGCATTATAGAAGGGACTACAAATATTAACAAATATAAACAAAACTGAATAAACTAAGTAGCACAACTTTATTTTATTATACTAAGCCTTTCAGAATTTAAGAATGTATGGCTCTTGCTCTATTTAAATGAATAGTATTAGATGAGATTAGAAAAATAGGAAGAAAAGAGGGAGCCAGAATATATAATTTGAAAAAGCACAAAGGTAGAATTAGGAAGAGAAATAAAATCAGTTAATTGAGTAGAGAGAGTGTGATAGAATGTAATTTATTCCACTTCCTTACCTAAATAGCAATATTTCAATTTTTTGTCTTCACAGCATTGACACTAAAACTCCCAGACTCATAGAATAAATACACTTGCAAATTATAATGCACATGGCTTATAACAGGTAAAAGACTGAAAACTACTCAAATGTGCATCTATAGAAAAATGCTTAAATAAATTGTATAATAAACATACAATGTAATATAACACAAATGATAAGAAGAGTATTGGCATGAAAAACTCTAATATATATCATTTATGGAATAAAGCAAGCTATAAGAAAAATATATTGTGCAGAATTCATGTTTTTGTACACAAATTGGACTACATGTTATATATTGTGTTTATCCATATATTGCTAGATAAATGGTATAAAATGACTCAACGTTATTACTTTGCTCATTTCTAGAAGGTAAATAATAGAATGGAATAAGGAAGTGAGGGAAGAAGTGGAGAACTAAAAATGTATTGGCATTTTCTATAGAAAGCATATATTATATTGTTATCCTATATAATAAAAGCCTATTATGAAGTTGGTCATAACTACAACACACAAGATGGCTTCCCCCATGTTGTCAAAGATGGCCACCCCCATGTGGACACAAGATGGCCACCACAAATGGCCAGCAGGAGAGGGCAGTTGGGAGGGACCAGGCCTGCAAGGGAGAGCATTGGGGGGCAACCAGGCTGGCAAGGGAAGGAAGTTAGAGGTAATTGGGCCAGCAGGGGAGGGCAGTTAGGGGAGACCAGGCCAGCAATGCCAGGAAGTTAGGGATGACCAGGCCAGCAGGGGAGGGCAGTTGGGAGGGACCAGGCCTGCAGGAGAAGGCAGTTGGGGGCAACCAGACCAGCAGAGGAGGACAGTTAAGGGTGATCAGGCTGGCAAGGGAGGGAAGTTAGGGATGCTTGGGCCAGCAAGGGAGGGCATTTAGGGGAGACCAAGCTGGCAAGGGAGGGCAGTTAAGGTCAATCAGGCCAGCAGGGAAGCAGTTAGGCATCAGTCAAGCTGGCAGGGAAGTGGTTGAGGGGTGATCAGGCTGACAGGCAGTAGCAATTAGGAGCAATCAGGTAGGCAGGCAGGCAAGTGGGTGGGAGCCACAGTCCTAGGTCCACTGGGATTGGGCCTAAATGGGCATTCAGAAATCCCTCGATGGGTCCCAGATTGTAGCGGGTGTAGGCTAGACTGAGGGACATCCCCCCGTGCATAAATTTTGTGCACAAGGCCCCTAGTATATGTATAAATATGCAGATTTATTCTAAAATATAGTAATCATTCAATAAAGACAATTTCAGATTAATGACGAATTTTTTTTTTTAGAATTTATCTTTGTTCTTAGAAGTTACAATTAAGTCAAACACCAAACTGTAAAATATAAAGTTAACTTTATATGGTATAATTTCCTTTTTTAGATAAGAAAATAACATAAAGAGGTAAAGTGACTTACCCAAAGTCTCACAGATATTTAGCATTAGAGCTTGAAGGAATTAATGAATCAGAGAAGAAAACGGAAGTTTCTTCAATAAGTTAACCAATGAATAGCTATGAAATCTGTGATAATAAGGTGCTTGTATGCACAGAAAGCAATAAGGTAAGAGCTCTTCCATTTATTACCCCAGAGAAAATGATTTCTGTGTCTGAGCCCTGCAGTACTTCAGGTCAGGAGTCAGAGAAACCTCAATAGCTGCGTCAATCTTAAGAGAAAAATGAAGCATCTGGTTCCAACAGAGAAGTCAAAAGAGTGATATCTTTCCACCAGTATTGTTTTTCCATAGTGTTCAGGTTGAACACACCTGACAATGTTAACAGCAACAAGTAGAACAAAGGACATATGAGGCCACATGATGACTTCAGTCAAAATGCAAACAGCCAAACCAAATTACAAATAGGTAACATCATACTACTCAGCAAAAATAACTTGAGTACATCTTTAAAAAAATTAACTGAATGACTAACACTACGGTATAGAAACCATTCCATGAAAGTTATCAAAGACTGCTTGCCCTTTATCCTTCTTAATTGACGTAAGCTTAGTCTAATGAATTAAGAGGATGCTATTAGAATTTTGGTTGCTACTCAGGATCAAATCAGAGAAACCTTTTTGGCAGTCTAATCTGAGTAATTATTGGCAGTCAACTATTTGAAGTTACCACACAGTACATATTCAACTTCTTTTAGGGCAACAAATATCAATTTATGTTTTTTTGCCATTTTAGACAAGATTTAATTTTTAGGTTTAGAAGCTCTAGATCTAGACCATCTAAAGAATTATAATAAGCCTGGCTAGCTTAACTCAGTGGTTGAGCATCAACTTATGAATCAGGAGGTCATAGCTCAATTCCCAATCAGAGCACATGCCTGGGTTGTGGGCTTAATCCTTAGTAGTGGGCATGAAGGAGTCAGCCAATCAATTTCTCTCTTATCAACAATGTTTCTATCTCCCTCTCTTTTTCCTTTCTAAATTGAATAAAAATATATATTTAAAAAATAATTAAAATAAAACTTTCTAAGAAAACCTCCATACATGTCTAACAGATAAGATCTGAACAAGCTCTATAATTTGTAGCAATGACAGTTTCTTAGCTTTGATGTTGTCCTATAGTTGTGCAAGATGTTAATATATGGGGGAGCTAGGGGAAGAATGTATGAAACTTTCCTGTATATTTGAAAACTCTTGTGAATCATAATTATTTCAAAATAAAAAGTTTAGAAATACCTCCAAGATACACTTTTCCTAACTAAAATTTAAAATGAAGTTAATGTCAGGTGTTTAATCCCTTGGTTTAAGGCTATTAATTGTGTTACCTACAGGGTTAATTTCCATACACTACAATGGTACTAACTTCCTTTTAGAGGGTTTCCAGTTTCACAAGCATTCAAATAGCATTCCAAGAGCTATAAAAAACGGCACTGTTGCCAGCTATTAGGCACCTGGGTCAGCCTTTTTTCATCTTGTTAATAGAGTTTCAGTTCCGATTTGACTCTGTTCTTATTTCACTGTAGCACTCATTTTCTTTCATTTGTTCTTTATAAAGTGTTCTGTCATCACAAAAGTGAGTTTATAACAGGTAGTAGGTATTTCCTCAAATCATATTTTCTTGATCATATTTCTTTATCTTCCTGGTAAAATGATAATTTCTTTTGTATCACAATAGCCAATCTAATATACTCTAACGTTGGAATAGAAAAATGTAATCTCTTTGTCTTTACATGGTATCTTCAAATTTCTAGGTAATTTTTTCATAAAATCGTTATTTATTATTCTTATTAAATAGGGTATTTTATCATACCATCTTTGAATTGCTGAGGCATGATTACTTCCTATATAATTTCAATATGCTCTGGACAATTACTGACCACCATCCTACAGATAGTAGGAACCTAAGAACCCCCATGTCATTAGTTTGCCAGTCAACATTGAAAAAATGAACGCAGCAAGATTACAAAAACTATCCAGACTGAATGTTTGAATCACCTCAGAATGCAAATGCTAAATCCTAGATTCCCAAAATGATGATATTAGAAGGTGAGACTTTTTGGAGGTGATTAGGTCTTAAGAGTAGGGCCCTCTTGAATAGATTACTAGCCTTAAAAAAGAGACTCCAGAGAGCTCTTTTCACTTTTTTCCATGTGAGGACATAGCAAAAAGACATCAACTTATTAACTAGGAAGTGGTCCCTCATCAGGCATCAAATCAATGGAGGCTTGATTTTGGACTTACCAACCTCTAGAACTATGATAAATAAATCTCTTTGTTTATAAGCCATTCAACTTGTGTTACTTCAATATATCAGCCCAAACAGACTAAAACAACCAAAGAAATAGAAGGAATAATTATGGGGCAATAGATCTTTGTGAACCGGAATAAGAATCTTTTAGATGTGGAAGAGCAGAACTCAATTAAAGATACACTTTCTGAAAGTATGTCAGAAGTATAGGACCAATATTTTTAATGACTGCCTTTAAAAGAATAGTGAAGTCTCTGGTTTTGATACAGTTGAAAGGGACAATATCACTGCTTTAGTTAGAATTTCCCACTTATTGATGGTTGGATATGATCTGCTTATACAGTCTCATTTTGCTGTGTACTTGTCACGCAACAGGATGACTGACGAAGTTGTTGGACTTGCTTTAATCATGTGTAATGTTAATTTGAGATATTTATTTTATCCTGGAAAATTTTAGTTATTTTTATAGGGAAATGGTGATTGATGGGAGATAATAATCCTTGCTTTTCACATCTGTTGGTGAGTGGAAGGAACTGCTAAAAATAGGAAACCAGAGGTGTTGCTATTTGTGTTTTTTCCTTGAGGTAAATGGCAGTAACAGCTGCTATTCCCTCTCTCTGAGATTATAGAGGGGAAAAAATGATGGTTGTTTTTGTAATTGCAATGCACTTTCATCTGTTTGTAAGGGATTTATTTCTAACCTACATTCAATACATTTAGTAAACTGAGTAAAACTTCACTTGCAATAACTTCTTAAATGGCATTAACCAGCTTTTTTTCCAGCTCTAGTCAATATAGGGACAATGTGTAACTCCTCTGATTTCTGGACTATTTATCTTTCTGATTAATAAAATTTGGAAGAATTTATTTTCTTCATTGAACTTTTTTGCTGTGTGGAAAGTAACATAAAGGTGTTATAGGTGAGAGAAACATTAGCTAGTCATCTTACCTAATCTCTACCCTACAATGATACTCTCAGCAGAAATGTCTCAAATTGACAATAAGAAAAAAAAATGATCTTCCATAGATCTGGCAGAATAACTCACTGCTGATCAACTAATTCTCATGAATTAAAATTAAGTACACAATGCTAAAATGGTGAGAAAATATAAGGGCTCATGGGTCTGTAAAGTTTAACATTAGTGTTTGTTTTTTGGTCAATGTCTAAATATCACCTTAGAGTCACAAATAGCACTTTCCCAACTTATGAGAAGATAGAATGCCACAGGCAATAAGAGCAAAAATAGAAAAATGGGACTACATCAAACTTTAAAACTTCTGCTCAGCAAAGGAAACATCAACAGAGTGAAAAGCAACCTAAGGAATGGAAAAATATCTATGACTCATGTATCTTATAAGGAGTTAATATACAGAATATATAAATAACTCTTACAACGTAAAAAAAACAAAATCAATCAAATAATTCAATTTAAAAACAAGCAAGGGATTTTAATAGATATTTCTCTCAAAAAAAAGATATACAAATGACCAACAAGTATCTGAAAAGATGTGCAACATCAATAATCATCAGGGAAATGCAAATCAAAATCTCAGAAAAGTTAGGATGCCACTATAAAAAAGCAACAGAAAATAACAAGTGTTGGTGAGAATATGAAGATATTGGAACCCATGTACACTGTTCATGGTGAGAATGCAAAATGGTGTACTGCTCTGAAGAGCACAATTACCATATGATCAATATACTTGTAGGTATACATGCAAAAGAATTGAATGCAGGATCCCTGCACATTCGTATTCATTGAAGCATCTTGCCCAATAATAGAGAAACATGTAAATTGACCATACACTACACCCACAGCCAATCAGAGTGAGTATGCAAATTAATTCAACAAAGATGGAAGTTAATTTGCATACATATTTGGGTCCCAAGGACCTCCTCAGCACCCAGGTCACTCCTAGCCAGCCATTGGATGGATGTGGGGGGGAGGGGCCCTTCCCAAGCCTAAAGCCTGGAACAGAGGCTTTAGGCTTGGGAAGGGGCTGAGTTTGAGATCTGAGGGGAGGGATAAAAATCAATAGAAACATTCCTCAGGTGAGGGTAAAAGAAAGAAAGAAAGAAATGTCTTATGAAAGACACATCTTGAAAATGCTTAAAGAAAGTGGTTATTTTTTTCTTGGTGAAGGGACTGGAGTCCATGTTGATGAAAATACCTTGGCAGCTGCAGTGACTAGCACTGGCTGCACCAGCGGGGTGATGGGGCTGGCATCTTCCCCTGATCAGGCCAGTCACCTAAATCAAAGGGAGGCCAGACTGTGGCTTAGGTCTGCTCCCAATTAGGAACATCCCCTGAGGGCTCTCAGTATGTGAGAGAGTCAGGCTGGGCTGAGGGGCCCCTCTCCAGTGCATGAATTTCATGCACTGGGCCCCTAGTCTATACTAATAAAAGGGTAATATGCCAATTAGACTGGAAGAACTTTCAGATAACTGTCCTGGGATTAATGGCAGATCACAGACCAGGTGGGAAACACCTGCCTCTGCTCTGCCATGGATCCCAGAGCTCCAGCAGAGTGGGCAGGGCCTCCCTCTGCACATCATTGATCACAGAGCCCTGGCAGGGTGGGCAGGCAGGCAGTGGGGGAAGTGAGGGGTGAGCAGGCCTGCAGGGTGGGACAGTTGGGAGCAATCAGGCCAGCGGGGATAGGACAATTGGGGGTGAGCAGGCTGGAGGGGGTGGCAGTTGGAGGCAATCAGGCCAGCAAGGGGGCAGTTGGGAGTGAGAAGGCAGGCAGAAGGAGGCAGTTGGGTACAAGCAGGCCAGCATGCAGAGTGGATAGGGGCAATCAGGCAGGCAGGCTGGTGAGCAGTAAGGACACAGTGGTCCCACACTGCAAGAGGAATGTCCAACTGCCGGTTAGGCCCGGGCCAATAGTCTATAATAATAAAAGTGTAATATGTTAATTAGACTGGACAACCTTCCAGACGAAGCCAGAGCTGTGAGGGAAGCCTGGGTCCCAGTGCCTGTGGGAGGGAAGCCTAGATCCTGGGTGCCAGAGGGAAGCCAGTGCCAGCAGCGGGGGGGGGGGGGGGGGGGGGGGGGGGAGGAAGGCCTACTCTTGCATGAATTTCATGCATTGGGCCTCTAGTTATTCATAACTGTCAATAAGCAGAAGCAACCTAGATGTCAATTGACAGATGAATGGATAAACAAAATGTTGCATATACAATGGGACATTGTCCAGCCATATAAAAGAAGTAAATTGTATCACCTGCTTGAACTTGGACAACAGATGAACTTTGAGGACAGTATGCTAAATTAAATAAGCCAGTCACAAAAAGACAAACGCTGCATGATTTTACTCAGACAAGGTATCTAAAGTAGTCAAACTCTTAGAAACAAAAAGAATTGTGGTTGCCAGGTGCTGGGGGATGGAAGGAGGGGAGTTGTTTAATGGATTTCAGTTTTGCAATATGAAAAGTTTATAGAGATCTGTTATGCAAAAATGTGCCATGAAGTTTACTGTATGTACACTTAAAATGGTTAAGAGGGTTTTCTTAGGTTATGTAGGCTGTGCCACATTAAGGAAAAAAGTAAAGACAAAAGCAACTCACTGTACTATATTCAAAACAGAGGATGTTTCTTCTTTTTTCTGATATGAGCAGCAGTGGTGGCCAAAGAAGAATTTGATTTTTATTGTTGCAGATGGGAAAGGGAGTGAGAGACAGACTACACCTATCACCTGTACAGTTAGAAGCTCCAACCTCCAGAATGAGAGCTAGTAACCCAGAAAGGCCAAGAACAATATGAAACAAAAATCCTAACAAGAAAGAGAAGACAAATAGCTCTCTCATTAAACAATTTAAGTCAAGCATACATTTATTTGACCTTTGTATTAGGTAGGTTTGCTTTTTGTGTAACACCCAACTGCCCCCTCCTAGCCTGCCTTCTCACCCTCAACTGCCCCCTTTTTGTGTAACAACACTTTGCCCCATGATGAATCAGCAAAGTAAGCAAAATACATTCATATCCTGAAATTTTACACTACTTTACACTTCCTTTTTGAAATTAACCTATGGGTTCTGAATAAAACTCCTTTCTTTTAATAGCTTGCATCCAATGTCTGCTCAGAATTCTCTTGTTTCCTCTCTACCCTCCGCTCCCCGGCCCTGCCAGATATCAAACACTGCCTCAGCTTTAGGCACAACTTAAATGCAGACCACACTCAACATCTACAATTGTGGCATTGCAGGTGCTGCTCTCCTGAGTTATAAAATCTACCTACTTGATAACTACTATATACTGCCCCACAAAACTTAGACTCCACATATATGAAATAAATTCATTTTCTACATTGTTCAATGACTAATTCTTCCTTGATTTCCTTGGTCTGTTGATGAAAACAAAATCCATCCAAGCATTCCTGCATAAAATCTTGGGAACACATCCTCTCCTGTCCTCACATTCAGTAAGTTCTCAAGCTTTGTTGGTTCTTCTGCAATTTGTTTCCCTTTTCTTACCTTTCTTTTTTTTCTAATTCAAGGCCCTATCATTATTACTTCTCTTTACCTAACCTCCCCATAAGAATTCTGTACAATTTATAAGATCACACATTCTAATCCCAGTGCTGCCCTGTCTGCAGTTCTATAGAATCCCATAATACATTTTAAATTCTCTTATTTATTCAATTTTGACTTAAAATAATTTTGTCAGTAAATTTTGCAGTTTGGAGAAAGAGAACCCATTTCTTCTCTTTTGAAGCATCTAGCAGAAATTTATCTATAAAAGTTATTTAAATTGAATTCAAAAAGTTTTCTTTGGAAAGAAAATGTTAGTTATTATACCATCATAAGTTTCTCTTCAGAGTGGTCAACACTGTAGATATTAGAAAATATTGACAATATTACCAAATATCTCACAAAAGAATAACATATAGAAAATAAAGGAAGTTTTTTTTTAATTTTGTTCAACTCTTCATATCCCTTATTCTCTTACTATAATGGTTAATTTGCCCAGTTCAGCCTGTGGTTTTATTCTAGTCCCCCAAAGTACATATCAACATGCACCCTAATACATATTCACAGACTCAATAATTAACTAGCAAGAACCTAATTAAGTCTAGTTTTAAAGAAGGAGAAAGATTATGTTAACATGTACTGACTCAAGTTTTTCTATGTGAAGTCCAATGACCAATAAGCTATTGATGGAGGAAACACATTATGGGGCCAAGGACTAACAACAATTTTTTTATTTAGATATTTCTATAGTTATTGTTATACATCATATCAGATAAACATTGTTGTCAGCGATAACATTTAGTGATTTGGGTAAATTTATGCATCATTTATCAATATAAATTATATGTATTCATAGAGTTAATAAATATGGCTGTATTTCCCATATTTTATTTATCTCTTCACCCTGAGTACTTTTGGGGTTTGGTGGATAGATGGAAGTCAATAAGTGCTTCATGAACTCCATGTGCTCACTCATGTCTCTGTTATGCTCTTATGGAATTAGAAGTTTCACTTATAAATCTATATTAATCTAGACAAAAAATTTAGTAGCCTAAGCATCAATATGCATATCAGTTGAAGAAACAAGAATTAGAACAAAGACCCTAAGGGAGACTTTTCTAGGCAAATATTTCTACACAAATCTAAAGAGTTTATGTGGAACCTGGTATACTATTACAGCATTCATAAGAACTGAAATTAGCATCATTTCTGTACATGTGAACCATGAGCTAGAATACAGCTGGGAGAATATAGGAGGGAAAAAGACTACACCTGGCCACAGATAAAGCAGGAATACTGAAAATAAAGCACTTGGAACATTTACAATAGCCTCAATCCTTCTCCCAACACAATGCCTGCTGGAGTTTTGCTACACAAGTGTAGTCCGTAAGACCATCAGTATTGTTGTAGAGTGGGAATTTTTGAGTACTACTGAGGCTGTGGACTACGCCCCAGATAGAGTAGTCAGTGCTGACACCAGGCTAGGCCTTGAGATATGGTCTCATGGCCCCTTCCCAGCACGTAGGCCTTGCAAGATAGAACTTTGTCAGCTTTCTGAAGAACAGGATGACCCTGTGGGTGGCATGGCATGACTCTGGTGTAGCTTGGGAAAAACTGTTTTGTCTTGGGTTGCTTGTTCTACAAAAACAGGATGTGGTTAATGTGCTTAAAAGTGGTCTTGCACAAAGGGTCGGGGCTACACTCTGATCTCCCTGCATGGAGGATGGCAGAGCAGTCTCCAGGCCGGCTAATAAAGGCTCCCTAAATTTTAATTTGGTCTGGGCTCCAGTGGTCGTTCACTTGCATCCACTCCACAACAAGTATCACCATCCCTGTCCTAGGGCAGTGCTAGAAATGTTGACCCTCAGGCCTTACCCAAGACCTAATGATTCAGTCTACACTTTAATATGGTTCATACAATAAAGTCTGACAAACGTTTTACCTCATCTTTTATAAGGTATCACAATGCACCATAATGAATAATGTATACGACTGATGATTGGGCCATCCTTAATGAAATATTAATCAGGCTAACTAATCTAAACATATGCTAATAACATAACAGAATATTCATTGCCTGCTTTGAGTCATACTTAATTCCATTCTGAACATAGCAAAGAACTAGAAAACTCAGTGATATATTAGGTGTTTACTCAACCACAAAGCAATTTGTCAGTGAAGTCTTCAACTCTCAGCACTCAGGAATGCATGAAGGTCTTCCTATTAGAGTTCAAAACGCTTGAAAGAGCACACATGAGTCAGCATAGGTAATGCTATTACTCACTTATGAGCCTTAAGTTTTACATCAGGAAAACAGCATTGGCAATAAAGGAAGAGCACATCAAAGTTTATGAGGCACTGTATATTGATGGGAAAATCTCAAACTAATTCAAAAGTTGTTTTCAGTCTATTAAGAAAACAGAAAATAAAGATGTGTCCATTCGAATTTGGTTTTCATTGGTGATTAATATTACAACCCTGGGAGAAACCAACAGATCTGAAAGCTCCTTGAGCTCATTCACTTTGACCCCCGATCGATGCTGCAGAAGCTTGAACTCAAACTTGTTGCCTCCACAGCTCTGATGGGACACTTGGAATATAGAAAATCACAAATACCTGAGCAGGCTCTAAATGCCAGATGAAAGACACCTAGGGAAAGGAACTCTCTGAAGATGCCCTTCAGCTTAACTTAAACCAAAGCCCCATAGGAAAGGGATATTGAAAACAGCTGTGGCTGCATCTCGTTGGTACAGAATCAGAGGCGGGCAATCGCTAAATGTGGAGGAATATTGCTAATATTTTAAATTGCATGCTTAGCCAAACAGTGAAATATTGCTCTTGTGGACTCAGCACCTTCCTCAGCCTGGTCTTCTCTTTGCTTGTGATGCCCCAACATGGTCATGGAGGAGCTGTCATTACTCATTATGGATTATGTGTACACATTTCAGCACAGCAGTATCCATCTCTGTCCTCACTATCAGATATCACAAGGTTAATGTGGAAAGTGCTGAGCATTAATCATGTATGAAAACTGCTGCTTTGCAGAAGAGGATTTGTAGACTGAGTAACTAAAGAAATGCATCCCTTGCTCTAATATGCATGCGTAGGGGCCTGAGATGCATATTCTTTCGATTCCAGATGAAAATGGATGACAACTTCTTTCTAGGACATGAACACTAGCCTTTCTACTTGCATCACATACATTATGGTGTTTCAGGTGCATTTAACTGCTGGTGGCCTGGAAGATTTTTTGTTATTTTCAGTGACATTGTGGGGAGATAATATTGTCTAAAAAAGTGCATCCTTATAAATGATGTTAGTCTCTTTTAAATACTAAAACCTTTATTTTCATATTAAATATTTTAAATGAAAAGCATTATAAACATTTGAGGCTGCATTCTTAGATGGGCCAGAATTATACTGTTCACTGCTTCTCCATACCTGAATGCACCTGACCTCCTGAGACACCGCTCCTTCCCTCTCACAAGTAAAGGTGCCGCATGCTTTCCAGTCTGTAATTCAGTCTCTTCTGAACAGCTACTCAGTACACTCAAGACTCTCCCTTCATGTTCCTTCCTTCTCTGAGTGTCCTTTGGGCTCAGGACACAGAGGCTGGTGCAGAGGAGGAGCTGTCCCTCGTACCATCACATGCATTTTCTGTCCCTTCTTGACTCATCCTCATGGTTCTGGCAGCCAGGTCTGCACACATGGCCTCCTCATATCAGGAAACACAAGCTCATCTCAGCACTGCAGTTGGCTGGGGAGGGCCACAGAAACTTTTTTGATGTAGTCCCTGAAAGATTATGTCCTGGGAAATCCACCAATATATTGCTATTTTATAATCCTGGTTTCGTATTGGAAATGTAGCTTACCTAACAGTTTCACAGAGGTCATGACACTGCTCTCAGACCCCCTAAGTCAGTGGTCAGCAAACTCATTAGTCAAGAGAGCCAAATATCAACAGTACAACGATTGAAATTTCTTTTGAGAGCCAAATTTTTTAAAACTTAAACTTCTTTTAATGCCACTTCCTCAAAATAGACTCACCCAGGCCATGGTATTTTCTGGAAGAGCCACACTCAAGGGGCCAAAGAGCCGCATGTGGCTCCTAAATAGCAGTTTGCCCACCACTGCTCTAAGTGTACATGATATTTAATTACTATGCTTTCCCTCAAAATTCACCAAAGCAGCAGTGGGCAGTGGCTCTTCTCAGGGCCTGGGGAAGGTCTATGCTCTTCTCACATCTTCCTCTGATTATTTTATTCTTTCTGGACAGGAAATTGGTGTTTACCTCATCAGGCATGATTCCCACTCTTATGGCCTATGGTCCAAATGCTTTATACTTGATTTCCCAGCCTGAAGGCCTTACTATTCCAAATTTTGGGCCTAGCCAGCATGGCTCAGTGGTTGAGCATGGACCCATGAACCAGGGTCAGAGTCAGATTCCCTGTCAGGCACATGCTTGGGTTGTGGGCTCAATCCCCAGGCAGGGGCATGCAGGAGGCAACTGATCAATGATTCTCATCATTGATGTTGCTATCTCTCTCTCCCTCTTCCTTCCCCTCTGAAATAAATAAAAGCATATTAAAAATAAATTAAAAATCTAGCCAAGTTTTTGAAATTAATGAAATTTATGTTTCTGACTACCGTCTCTGATATATCTATACTAATAAAAGCCTAGGTGGAGACATAACTGGTTTGGCTCAGTATATAGAGTATTGGCCTGTGGACAGAAAGGTCCCAGGTTCAATTCTGGTCAAGAACATGTACCTTGGTTGAGGGCACATCACCAATAGGAAGTGTGCAGGAGATGGCTGATTGATGTTTCTCTCTCACCAATATTTCTAACTCTCTATCCCTCTCCCTTACTCTCTGTAAAAAATCAATAAAATATATATATTTTAAAAAGCCTATGTGGGGGTCTCACCCTCTCACAACTCCCTGACATCATCACAAGATGGCCACCTCCACATCATCACAAAATGGCTGCCACAAAATAACCACCACAAGATGGCCACCCCCACATCATCACAAGATGGCCACCACAAGATGGCCTCTACAAGATTTCTGCCACAAGATGGCCAAAGATGACCGGCAGGGGAGGGCAGTCGGGGACAATCGGGCTGGTATGGAAGGCAGTTGGGGACAACCAGGCCTACATGGGAGGGCAATCAGGGGCAATGAGGCCAGCAGGGGGCGGGGGAGTTGGGGGTGATCGGGCCAGAAGCAGAGTAGTTAGGTATCAATCAGACCAGCAGGGAAGTAATTAGGAGGTGATTGTGCTGTCAGGCAGAAGCGGTTAGGGGCAATCAGGCAGGCAAGCAGGCAAGCAGTTAGGAGCCAGTAGTCCTGGATTGTGAGAGGGATCACTGCAGGATCAGGTCTAAATCTGCAATCTGACATCCTCCAAGGGGTCCCAGATTGGAGAGGTTGCAGGCCGGGTTGAGGGACACCCCTTCCCCATGCACGCATTTTGTGCATAGGGCCACTAGTATATATATAAAAGCCTAAGTCAATCAATTGACGATTTGCTATAATTCACACTGACCACCAGAGGGTAGACACTCAATGTAGGAGCTGCCTCCCAGTGGTCAGTGTGCTGCCACAGTGGGTGCACCTTTCAACTGACCTACAGGTGCCAGACACAGGGCTCATGGCTGGCAAGTGATGCTGTGGTGGCATGAGCCTCTTCCCATCAGGACTGACTAGGCACAAACCCACAGCAGGTGCATTGAGGCTGAGATGAACAGGTGTAGCAGGTAGATAGCTGCAGGCAACATCAGAGTGCCAGTTTCAGCTCGGGTCCATGCTGGCAGGCTGAAATGAGCAGTTCAACATTCCCCAAGGGGTCCTGGATTGTGAGAGGATGCAGGTCAAGCTGAGCGACCACACTGGTGCACAAATTCATGCACAGGGCCTCTAGTAGGTATATAAAAGCATGCACAAGAGCTGAGAAGTCAAGAATTTGACTCTCTCCTTTTTTACTCTCTCTACCCTCCATAGCACAGCAAGATAGATAAGTCCCATGCTGTTTCAACGAAAAGAAGAAGTGAAGAAGTAGAAGTAATTGCAAAACACAGTTTAATATCAAAGTATTACACTGCTACACTGAACTTCTCTACTCTTGAACAGGGAATGCTGAAAATAATTGTGCATTTTCTGGATAATGCAGGTTCTTTATTGACCAGAGTGGCAATTCTATTCCCTATCTGCCTTTGGGTTTCACAGTTTCTTCCTTTCTTGCAACACTGAATTGTCCCTGCTATTTTGATGGCCACCTTCAACAGTTTCTTCTCTGCCTCTTTCCCAGTTTGTAGTTTCTTTAGGTCATGAGCTGATTGTTAAAAATTCACAGGTTGTTAAAAATTCTGTGTTAAAGATAAGTCAATAAGGCTCTGACCTTAGGAGTTAATTGCATGTTCTTGTAGCCACTTTCAGCCTTCAAGCCTGTCTTTTCCAACTTCTAAGTTTTGGCTGAGTTCTCAAGGGTAGAGGTTGTCAGAAATTCCACCTCTGAATAAGTGGATCATTACTATAATTTAAAGCATAGTATGTATTATTCTCCTTCATAAAAATTACATAATAAAGGCCTTATAATTTATCTCATGAGTATCAAGTTTGAACTTAAAATGGGAGTCAAAACAGAATATGTTTTTTCAGACATCTCTACAAAAAGCAACCATTAGGAAGCAATGGGTTTTTTTTCTCTCCGTATTTATAGACTAAAGTACAGTTCCATTTCTCTTTCCCATGTGAAAACTGACTTCAGTTATTCAGAGTTCATACTTTTGACCCAGCAGCCACTGTGAAGATTTCAATTTGAAACTTTAAATTGTTAAAGGTTAGAACACAAATTGGGCTATAAAACCAAGACATTTTCTTTAATTGCTTGAAGATATATTAGGTTGGAAACTATGTCAAAGATAAAAATAGAAGGTTAATCCTTAAAAAACTATAAGCCATCAAAATAAATATATTACACAGCAATTATCTTCATCTAAAATTCTAACTCTTTGAGGGGAACAAATTTCTAACTTGAAGGCTGAGGTCTTTCAAAATTGGGCTGCTCAATTCTTCTCTAATATCAATAGCAAAGATGGTCCTGGGGAATAGGTGCCAAGGATCAATCATATGAAAGGAATTCCACAGCCCTCATGAAATGCTACACATGTAAGCAGGTTTCCTCTTCCTACTTTCTACAACTAAAGACATCCAGTGCCAGCTCACTGTGACTGGAGATCTCTATCTAGCTGGGTTTTGTTTTACAATAAAGACCTAATCCACTTCAATCTTTCTACCCCCTGGATAATGTAGCATCCACATTTTGCTACACACTTCCAGCATCAGCTTCTGTACTTGTACTTCTTAGTTTAAGAGGATTTTTCTCTCTGGTCTTTTGCTTGTGTAGGAGACTCTCATAATAGTTATTCATGCTTAGCGATACATAATTAATATTTGAGAAATTTTTTCATCTACTTAGGAAATATTTATTTGTATAGTAAGTGTTAGATGAATAAATTAACACTGTCCCTTCCTGTGTGAAATATCCATTGATGCAAGAAAATTGTTACTATACACTTAGCAGCTTAAAATAACACACATGTATTATCTCACAGTCATCATGGGTCATAGGTCCAAGCACTAGTCCCATAGGCTTTCCAATCTAATGAAGGATATGTTTGATCTCATCATGTTGTGATGAGGAGCACCTACAACTTTAGCTCCAGGCAGAGGGGAGGATGCTATGAACGGACTTAGATGTAAGGACTGCAGGGTTCACACACCTGCCTAGGAGACCCCTTAGAGTGAGAGGGTGACAAAAAAAATGAATCTGACAAAAGACAGCTCTCTCCCTGAGCCACCATGTTCCAGCTGGAAAATTCAGACAAGTCCAGGAATTCAAATTTCAACCAGTTTATCAGTTAACTAGAGGCTTGGTGCATGAAATTCCTGCATGGGGAGGGAAGGCATGTCTCTCAGCCCAGCCAGTACTCTCTTGAATCTGAGACCCCTCTCACAATCCAGGACTGCTGGCTCCCAATTGCTCACCTGCCTGTTTTCCTGATTGCCCCTAACCACTTCTGCCTGCCAGTCTGATCACTCCCTAACCACTCCCCTGATAGCCTGATTGATGCCTAACTGCTCCCTTGCCAGTCTGTTTGGCCCTCTGCAAGCCTGGTCACCTCTATCAGCCCTTCCCTGCAGGCTTGGTCTCCCCCAACTGTCCTTCCTTGAAGGCCTAGTCCCTCCAAGCTACCCTTCCCTGCTGGCCTGATTGCCCACGACTGCCCTCCCTTGCAGGCCTGGTCCCTCCCAACCGCCCTCCCCTGCTTGCCATCTCGTGGCAGCCATCTTGTGTCCACATGGGGGCAGCCATCTTATGTGTTGGAGTGATGGTCAATATGCATATTACTCTTTTATTAGATAGGATTTTAAGCATGCATTTATCAGCTACTAATATGATATGTGGGCCACCATTTGTACCAGGATCCTCACATTTTAGCCATGGACCTGGTGATAATACTTTGTTAATTGTAGATCAGAGGAAGGAGTAAAGAGCTACCTAACCCAGACGAGGAATATGATAGGGGCAGGGTAAGAGATGTTGGAGTTAAAGTAGTCAGGAATATGAGCCATTTACGTTCTGAGTGCTGGGAATATAATTGAGCAAGACCCCAGCTGCTGGGCCCTGAAACCCATTACCATGTTTGCACCCGAGCCACTTTTCCCTCAGGTCTCTCCCAGCCAGTGACTGAGCATGGCAGAGATATTAAAGCAGGCCCATTCTCACAAGGTGAGGCTTGATGATCCCCCAGTGGCCTTGTTTAACTCTCCTTAGGCTTAAGCTCTACTAGGCTTGCTCTGTAGTCTAATACACACACACAACGATTGCTCCTTCATTTTCCCTCAATCTCAGTTACCGTCAGACCTGCATTGCTGTCTGTCAGCTCTCTTAAGCTCAACTAGCTTCCTGCTCATTTTTTCTCACAGGTGTTTTCTCTAATAAATTTATCATGTTTAATCCTGTCTTGACATCAGAGGCCTGGTCTAATAGGAAGACTGGCAAAGAAAAAAACTTCATTGGAAATAATTTATTGAAATAGGTATTGTACAAGTTTTTACAAAAAAAGGTTCCTCATCAGAATAGAGGCTTTATTGACTATATCATCATTTAATCCATGTTGATGTTTCTTAACTTTCCATGTCCACAGACTACCCCTTTCCACCCAAACCCTCAATATAATAGATCATGTGAAATGGTATTTTTATATAATCAATATCTACATGGGTATCCATAATAATTTTAATTATACAGAAGAGGGTTGGACTACATTAAATAAAAAAGCTTCTGCACAGCTTCAAAATGAAAAGGGAATCCTCTGTATGGGGAAACATATTCACAAATGATACATCTGATAAGGGGTTAATTTCCAAAATATATAAAGAACTCATGCAACTCAACAAAAGGACGATAAATAATCCAATTTTTTTAAATGGGCAAAGGACCTGAATAGACACTTCTCCAAAGAGAACATACAGATAGCCAATAGTCATATTAAAAAAAATAAAAACAAACATCAATGTCACTATTCATCAGAGAAAGACAAATAAAAGTACAATGAGATATCACCTCACATCTGCCAGAATTGCTACCATAATTAAATCAACAAACAAGTGCTAGCGATGATGTGGAGAAAAGGGAATCCTAGTACACTGCAGATAGGAATGCAGACAGGGCAGCCTTTGAGGTATATGGTTTCCTCAAAAAATTAAATATGGAACTGCCATTTGACACAGTAATCCCACTTCTGGGAATATATCCTAAGGTTCCTGAAATACCAATCAGAAAGAATATATGCACCCCTGTGTTCATAGTAGCCTTATCAACAACTAGAGGTCTGTTGCACAAAGATTTGTGCAATAGGCCTTCCTTCCCCGGGCTGCCAGCACAGGTTTTCCTCTGGCACCCAGGACCCAGGCCTTCACTCTGGCCTCCACCTTTCATCTTCACTTTGGCCAGAGTCTTTACTCTGGCCAGAGTCTTCAGTGTTCACTTGGGCAGGAAGCTTCAGTCTCCCTCTGCCCACCCTACCCTCTCCCTCATAGCAGGTGGCCTGCCCCACCCAGGCATTCTGTACCTGAGTATGCAATTAACCTGACATATTTGTTTGGTTAATTTGCATAGTCATTCCTGATTGGCTGGTGGGCATTGTGGAGGCATGGTCAATTTGCATATTTCTCTTTTTTCAATGCAGATTAGAATATGGTCATTTAAAAGATATGGGCATGTATCAGAGTATGGTGATTGGGTGGTTGGGGAGTTGGAAGGAGGTAGAGGAAGGTAAAGGGAAAATAAGGGACTTGAGGTGGTGAACACACAATATAGGGTACAGATGATGTATTATAGAATTATGCACCTGAAACATGTATAATTTTGTTGAGCAGGGTCACCCCAATAAATTCAACAAAAAGAAAAAGAAAGATATAATATAAGTATGTTGAGTGACATGATAAGATATATAAATATATTAAGAATGGTGGCATTTAGGACTTAATAAGAATTATTAGTTTGGCTTCTTTTTCTTCTCTAATTTATTCCCAGTGATCATGTATCACCTAGATAATAAAAATATTTTTAAATCTTTATTGTTGAAAGTATTACATATGTCTTCTTTTCTTCCCCATTGACCCAGTCTAGCTTGCCCCTGCTCCTTACCCCAGACCTTCACCACCCTATTGTCTGTGTCTATGCATTATGTATATATGCATACAATTTCTTTGTTTGATCTCATCCAACCCACCCCCACCTTTCCTCTGAGATTCGACAGTCTGTTCCATGCTTCTTTGTCTCTGGATCTATTTTGTTCCTTGGTTTATTTTGTGCATTAGATTACACATGAGTGAGGTCATCTTATACTTGTCTTTCGCTGGCTTATTTCACTTAGCATAATATTCTCCAGGTTCCTCCAAGCTGTTTCATGGTTCTTATAGCCTCTGGTGAGAAGTTATAAGCAGTGGTAGCAGCAATGTGAAAGGGTTTGTGTGGTCAATATGAGTAACTAAAGAACACAGGCCTAATTTATAGTGAAAAAAACAAACATTCAGGAATCAATGAACTCGTTGTTGGAAGTGTAAGTGCCTAGTCTTAGTGCCACTTGGTCAGTAACAGCAGAGGCAGAAGGAAAAGATGCAAACTTTTATATAAGAAGACTATGTTTCAAGCACATAAAACACCCCACTTTCTTGGGAGAACTAGAATTAGGCCTGGGATCCCCATAATATTAACCACAGGGTCTGTGGTAGAGAGACCATAGGTAATACTACAGTTTTGACTAAGCCAGTGGTCAGCAAACCACAGCTCATGAGCCACATGAAGCTCTTTGGCCTCTTGAGTATGGCTCTTCCACAAAATACTATGGCCTGAGCAAATCTACTTTGAAGAAGTGGTGTTAGGAGAATTTTACATTTAAAAAATTTGGCGCTCAAAAGAAATTTCAATCGTTGTACTGTTGATATTTGGCTCTGTTGACTAAAGAGTTTGCCGACTACTGCCCTGAATCATTTCATCCAAATTTATACGAGATTCCACTCAATAATTTGGCAGAATAAACAATGGCAGATCTAGTTTGGAATGACTCCTCATCATAAGCAGCTGTGATCACCTCAGCACCACATCACAGAACAAAGTCCGCAAAAAAACGTGCTAGCAGTTGTCAATGGGAGGTGACACTGCCTAGGGAGACTGCAGGGGTTCAAATGCCACCTCCTCATACACAATCAGTGTAACATTGGGCAAATTATCTAAACTGTACCTCAGTTTTCCCAATTATAAAATAAAGATAATTGTAGCTTGTACCTCATTAAGATTGCAGAGAGAATTTAATGAGTTTATTCCTGTAATCTTTAAGAGTTATGCATAGCTCCACAGGAAGCAGTTAATAAATATGTGACATTCAGGGATGGGGGAGAAAACCTCTAAAGACCATAAATTCTCTTAACAATCTTAAATATTTTAGTACCTAAAACAAAGTTACATTCACTTTTAATTTTTTCACAGAGAAACTTAATAGAAATATGAATAAATGACTATATATTTATATAAATACATTATACAATAGGATTTACAAAATGCAATGTACATTTCAGAGGGACCATGATCCTGTGTATGCGTTTGAATATGTGGCTAAAATATTGCCACTTTAGAAAAGTTATTATCTTTCAGGGTATTTTTGTAGGAATATTGTCTTTGAATCAGAGGCATCTGCAGATCTCCTGCTAAATGACAAAAATCTATAGAAAAAATATTAATAGAAAGCAGGATAGATAGTGTCAGATACACTTGCTTCTTTAAGCAATTGCTTAATCTACCTCAATAAACATTTTAAAGATTAATATGAAAATTGGTATTTTAGTGTAAATCTGAATGCCAGGGCATTTAGAGCTGGTATATCATTCTGTCAAAGGTTAAATTTCACCAAACACACACACACAAAAAAGCAGGACTTTTTGACTCTTAAAATTTTGAATTGTCTCCTCTTGGAATATAGCATTCAGGACTATAATTTTTCTGAAACACATTTTCTGATGAATAATGTTACTTAAAAAGCACTATAAGCCAAATGAGATGTATCTTTGTGCACAGACACCTTGTGAAGGAAAACCTCATTTATAGGTTGTGAAAGTTTGCTTTAGATAAGCATCCAAAACTTAACCACTGTCAAAGTATTCAATGCCTCTTGCATTTAGAAAATGAGCCAGAATAACAGAGTGCAGGTATTTTTAAATGAATCTAACATTTTTATACTTTCCTGTTACAACTATTTGTGTTTATAATTCTAACTTTTATAATTATTTACAGGAACATGTTGTATCTTTGAGACTATCAGAAGTGATTCACTGTCAGAAGTGAAATATTATTTTTTAAAAATGTTTTGTTGTTAATCTTATTGAATGTGCATGTGATATAGCATTTTGGAAGCTGAGAGTCCTGGTTTCAAAATATGGGCCCTTTAGGAGCTGTGTGGCTGTAATTAAATTACCTAATATCTCTGAACCTCAAATTCCTCATATGACAAAGTAGAGTGTTATCAGAATTACATGAAATACAGCATTAAAAATTTTTAGAAGACTGACTAATAGCAATACACATCAGATGTCCATTCTATTCTACTTCCCTTCATAAAAAATAAACTTGAAATGGGAATATGTTTGTGACTGGGTAATAAGTTTTATTCACATATATTAATAAATGAATCTTATCTAGCTTTAAAAGCACCCATTTGTGACTTTGGCCATCTATCCTTCATAGACATGCATTTTTCTCCTCATATAGACTGCAACCCAAGAAAAACACTACTGTGATAAAATCATCTAATCCAATGTGATCTACTGCAATGCTCTTCTGGCAGGACCAATTTATAAATGAATCTACTTGGAGTAGTCCCAGTTATTAGTACCTACCCAAAGTTGGAAACATTATTGGTTTTTTGTGTGTGTGGCCCTAAAAAAGATCAATATGTTAAATAGCATATTAGGTGCGAATTTGTCACAAAAAGTAAGAGTAGTTTTAAGCCTCTTGTCATCATATTTGAGGATCATGAGAAATCTTCATCACCCTGATAGCTGGAAGAATTTTTTCAAGATGTACTCCAAATGAATAAAACAACTTGGGTGGAAAAGCATGTAGATAGGAAAAAAAACATATGAAGGTCCTTACTGGTCTTCTAGCATGTCAATCTGTGGACTAAAGGGTCACAGGTTCGATTCCAGTCAGGGCATGTACCTTGGTTGCAGCCGATCCCAGGGGTGTACAGGAGGCAGCTGATTGAGATTTCTCTCTCATTGATGTTTCTAACTCTCTATCCCTCTCTATTTCTCTCTAAAAAATCATTAAAATATACATATATTTTAAATGATATGGAGAAAAGAAAATGGCAGCGGAATAGTCAGACATGTCCCCAGCCTTGTTCTGGAGCAGATAGAAAGAATGGCTAAGGGTCGCATGGGGAGTGTTTATTGGCGAGTTGGGGGACAGCTATCCTTTAGAAGAAGGTGGGGGACTGCTGGACAGAATGCCCCTGACTCAGACCACACCACCTTGAAGGGGAAAAGCCTGAAAATCTACAGCTGCGGCACCCACTGAACAGCTGAGAAGCCCAGAACACTGGTCCTCAATTAGCACACACATGCGGATTCCGAGGAGCTCTGCACTCCACCACAGAAAGGTCAAATTTCACCTGGGATGAGGTGAGGTCTGTGTGCCCCGAAGGGGGGAGAAACACGCTCACAGAGGGAGCTTTTTGAACGGGGAAGTCTGCACCTAGAAAAAGTCCGTGGCTTTTGTTGCTGCCGTGAATAATGAATGTTGAAGGGAGTCCTCAGAGCTGAAAACAGAAGAGATCCCTAGAAAGCAGCCCATTTAGATCTGACAAAAAAGGACAGCCCCAAAATTTTGGAGTGTGCCAGCTGCTTAAACCCAATGGGGGGAAAGGGAACTGTGCAGACTTCCATGCAGAACTGGAGTTCACACAATTGCATTTTTCCTCTCCAAATCCTTTCTTCTGAATACTAAACTCAGAGCATAGGATCACCTAGTAGGGGACACCTTGGGAAACTGCAGGGGAGAGTTGTTTTTCTGGAACCTGGGGATCAGAGCAAAAAGTGACCATTGGAGAGCCAGCTCTGGGGCAGCCCAATCCCACAAATCAGTATTGAGTGCCACAGGGGTAGCAGGATCTTAGTTCAGACTAGCGAGGACCAATAGACCCAGAGGTCAATCCACAAACACTGCCACCCAGGGGCTGAATCACAAATTGATTCTTGTGTAATCAAAAATAAAGAACTCAGTTTTATTACTACTACTATTTTACTTTTTTGAAGTGTCGTTTTATTTTCTCTTTATTCTACTTTGGGATTAGTGTTCTACAGTCTATTTTCATCTATCCTTTATCATCTTTTTACTCTATCTCAATTCTACCTTTATGCCATCACTCTCTTGCTAACTTTTTCCTGTTTCTCTTACCCTTTTCCTACTTTAGAATTTCCTTATTCTTTCTTTTTACTTCTTATTAAAATTTCACTCTATTTATATCTATAATGTCCAATCCCCTGCTCCAAGTCCATACACACCTCTCGCTTCTCTGTCTTCACCATCCTGAGTTGTTTTTCTCTCTGTCCTTTTGTTGTTGTTTGCTGAAATGTTGATTTTATCAATTTTTGTGCTTGTTTGTGAGATTATTTTGCTTATTCTTTTCTTTTTATTCTTTTGTTTTGTTTTGTTTGCTTTATTTTTGCTTGTTTTTTACTTCTGTTTTCCCTCTCCTCGTTTGATATTAGTTGTTGTTTGTAGTTTGTATTAATCTCCAGGTACTGGTTGCTGGCATTTAATGGAATTAGTGGCTCTCCTATAGGAGTTTTCTCCCTATATACATAGTTTGTTCCCCTTTTCTTTCTTATTCTCTTTATTTTCTCTCTTACTTTCTTTTTTTCTCCTCTTCCCAATTTCATTTTTGCCTCATTTCTTTTTTTCTTGTGTGTGTGTGTGTGTGTGTGTGTGTGTGTGTGTGTGTGTTTTCTTTTTCTCTCTCTTCTTTCCCGCCTACCACCTAACTTGCCTTTCTCTGGTTATCACATTTATTTGGGGTTATCAATATCATGAATACATTCCTGTTCAGTCCCTTGTGCATTGTACATGGTTGTGTTGTATTTTGTGCCTTTAAATCAATGCAGGAGAGAGAGAACTTCACAACCAGACACCTAGAGAATAGAGACTACAGGGAGACAAAGAAACAACCCACATATGAAACAAAAGCAAGACTCACCAGAAAAGGACGTAAACAAAATTGATGCAAGCAACCTGTCAGAGAAGGAATTCAGAGAAATAGTCATTAGGTGGCTGAAAAGAATGGAAGACAAATTTTACAATATGAGTAAGAACGAAGAAGAAATGAAAAGTGAAATAGCTGCTGTAAAGAACTCAATAGAAAGCATCAAGAGTAGATTAGAAGAAACAGAGGAACGCATCAGCGATCTAGAAGACAAGGCAGGAAAAAATACTCAAGTAGAGCAGCTTCTAAAAAAAAAATTAAAAAGGAGGAGGAGAGCCTAAGGGAACTTGGGACAACACCGAACAAAACAACATCTGCATAATGCACCTACCAGAGAGGAGGAAACTGAACAAGGAATAGAAAAAACTGGAGAAATGATGACAGAAAACTTCCCTGATCTAGGAAAGAAAAAAACACACACAAATCCAAGAAGATCACAGAGTCCCAAGCAAAATGAATCCCAAAAGACCGACACCAAGGAACATTACAATTAAATTGGAAAACACAAATGACAAAGTAAGAATTTTAAAAGTGGCCAGAAAGCGGCAGAAAGGCATCTACAAAGGAACTCCCATCAGACCAGCAAGTGATTTCTCAACAGAAATTCATCAGGCCAGAAGGGTCTGAATCCAGGAATGCTGTGCCCAGCAAGGCTATCAATCAAAATTGAAGATGAAATTAAGAGCTTCACAGGTAAAAAAGGACTAAGGGAATTTATTACTACCAAACCAGCAATGCAAGAAACGCTAAATGGTCTGTTGTAAAAAAAAAATAGTAATCAAAAAGGGAACACAGGGGTAAAGATGATAAATGGCTACAAATAAGTACCGATCAATAATAACTTTAAATGTAAATGGATTAAATGCTCCAATCAAAAGACATAGGGTAACAGACTGGATAAGAAAACAACCCACATATCAGTTGTCTACAAAAAACCCACCTCTGAAAAAACGATGCACACAGACTGAGGGTGAAAGGATAGAAAATGGTTTTTCAGGCAAGTCAAACTGAAACAAGAGCTGGGGTAGCAATACTTATATCTGACAAATGAGATCTCAAAGTAAAGGACATAACAAGAGATAAGAAGGCCACTTAATACTAATGAGAGCAATCCAACAAGAAGTAATAACTCACACATATACTCACCCAATGCAAGAGCACGCAAATATATATATACACACTCCTGGAAGATATCAAGTGAGAGATTGGCAGAAATACAACCAAACTAGGAGACTTCAATACCCCACTATCACAACTGAACAAATCCTCTAAACAAAAACTCAGCGAGGAAACATCAATCCTAAATGACTCAATAGACCAAATGGAATTAATTGACATCTTCAGATCATTTCACCCCAAAGCCCCAAAATATACATTCTTCTCAAGTGCACATGGGTCATTTTCAAAGATAGACCATATATTGGGTCACAGGCAAAGTCTCTTCAAATTCAAGAAGGTAGAAATCATATCAAGCATCTACACAGATAACAGTGGCATAAAGCTGGAAATGAACTACAATAAAAACAATCCAAAGAAATTAAATACTTGGGGAATAAACAGCATACTAGTAAACAATGACTGGGTATCAGAGAGATCAATGAAGAAATAAAAAACATCATGACAACAAATGACAATAAAAACACAACAATCCAATATCTATGGGACACAGCAAAAGCAGCCTTGTGAGGGAAGTTCCTAGCTCTACAAGCCTATAGAAAAAACAGAACAAGAAACAATGGTAATAAATTACTTAATCCTACAACTCAAAGGGTTAGAAAGAGAGCAACAAGAAAAGCCCAGCGAAGGAAGGAAATAATAAAGATCAGATGGGAGATAAATGACATAGAGACCAAAGAAACAATACAAAAGATCAAGAAAATCAAGTGCTGGTTCTTTGAAAGGATAAGTAAGATTGATGAACCTCTAGCCAGACTCACCAAGAAGCAAAGAGAGAGGACCTTAATAAACAAAATCAGAAATTAAAGAGGTGAAATAACAACAGACCCCACCGAAATACAAATGATTATTTAAAAAAAATACTATGAACAACTTTATTCCAACACACTGGACGACCTGGAGGAAATGTATTTATTTCTAGAAAAATATAACATTCCACAACTCAGTCAGAAAGAATCTAAACACCTCCATAAGCCAATAACTATGGAAGAAATTGTAGCAGTCTTCAAAAAGCTTCCAGCAAACAAAACCCTTGGGCCAGACGACTTCACAGGGGAGTTTTACAAAACATTCAAGGAAGAACTAAAACCAATTCTCCTTAGACTATTCCAAAATATTCAAGAGGAAGAAACACTTCAAAACTCCTTCTATGAAGCCAGCATCACCCTAATACCAAAACCAGATAAAGACAACACAATGAAAGAGAATTACAGGCCAGTATCTCTCATGAATATACATGCCAAAATCCTCAATAAAATTCTAGGAAATCAGATTCAGCAGTACATCAGAAAGATCATACACCATAACCAAGTAGGATTTTTCCAAGGAATGCAAGGATGGTACAATATCTGCAAATCAATAAATATGATACATCACATAAAAAATTGAGAGATAAAAATCACATAGTCATATCAATTGATGCAGAAAAAAACATTTGACAAAATCCATCACCCTTTCTTGATAAAAACTCTCAAAAGGTGGGAATAGAAGGATCATACCTCAACATAATATATATATATATATATATATATATATATATATATATGATAAACTCACAGCTAACATCATACTCAATGTGCAAAAACTAAAGCCATTTCCCCTAAGAACAGGAAAAAGACAGAGATGTCCAATTTCACCACTCCTGTCCAACATAGTACTGGATGTATTAGCTATTGCAATTAGACAAGAAGAAGAAATAAAGGGCATACAAATTGGAAAAGAAGTAAAGCTGTCCTTACTTGCAGATGGCATTATATTGTACATAAAAAAGCCAAATACCTCCATAAAAAAAGCTATTTGACTTCATAAATGAGTTCAGCAATGTAGCAGGATACTAAATTAATGCCAAGAAATCTATAATATTTCTATACATCAATAGTGAACTTACAGAAAGAGATACTATAAAAGCAATCCCATTTGCCATTGCACCAAAAAAATTAAGAGACCTAGGAATAAACTTAACTATGGAGGTAGAATACCTACTCACGGAAAATTATATGACACTGAAAAAAGAGATAGAGGAAGACGTAAACAGATGGAAGAACATACCATGGTCATGGATGGGGAGAGTCAACATTATTAAAATGTCCATACTTCCCAAATCTATTATATTAAATCACTCCCCATTAAAATACCAATGGCATACTTCACAGACCTAGAATGAACTATCCAAAAATTCATCTTGAATTTAAAAAAAAGACCCCGAATAGCCACAGCAATCCTGAGAAAGAAGAACAAAGTAGGTGGTATCTTAATACCAGATTTCAAGCTGTATTACAAAGCCACTATTCTCAAAACAGTCTGGTATTTGCACGTGAACAGACATATAGACTAGTGGAATAGAATAGAGAATTCAGATATTGACCCAAACCACTACGTTCAATTAATATTTGTCAAAGTAGGCATAAACATACAATGAAGTCAAGACAGTCTCTTCAATAAATGGTGTTGGAAAAATTGGACATATACATGCAAAAATGAAAAATAAAACTAGACCACCAACTTACATCACACACAAAAATAAACTCAAAATGGATACAGAACTTAAACATAAGATGGGAAACCATAAAAATACTAGAGGAATCCACAGGTAGAGAAATCTCAAACATATGTCAAAAGAACATCTTCACTGATACTGCTCCTAGAGCAATAGAAGCTAATGAGAAAATAAACAAATGGGACTACATCAAAATAAAGAAGATTTTTTCACAGAAAAATAAACCATCAACAAAAAATAAGAAAACCCACTTATACAAGAACATATTTGCAAATGTTATCACTGATAAAGTTTTAATCTCCAACATCTACAGACAACTTATACAACTTAATAAATGGAAGATAAATTATCATTAAAAAATGGGCAAGGACCTAAATGGGATCTTTTTGAAGTAAGACAGAAGGAAGGCCAAGAGACACACCTGCTTAAAGTCAGAGAGATGCAAATCAAAACGACTATGCGGTACCATCTCACACCTGTCAGAAAGGCTGTCATCAGCAAATCAACAAATAACAAGTGATACATCATAAAAGGAACAAAATCAGAAATGAAAGAGGTGAAATAACAGCAAGCCCCACCGAAATACAAATGATTGTTAAAAAATACTATGAACAACTCTATTCCAACAGAGATGCAGAGAAAAAGGAACCCTCGTACATTGTTAGTGGGAATGCAGACAGGTGCAACCACTGTGGAGAACAGTATGAAGTTTCCTCAAAAAACTAAAAATGGAACTCCCATTTGACCCAGTGATCCCACCTCTAGGAACATATCCCAAAAAAAAAACTAGAAACACCAACCAGAAAGAATATATATATCCATATGTTCATAGCACCATAATTCACCATAGCTAAGATTTGGACACAGCCTAAGTTCCTATCAGCAGATGAGTGGATCAAAAAACTGTGTTACATCTACACAATGGAATACTATGCTGCAGTAAAAAAGAAGGAGATACTATCATTTGCAACAACATGGATGGAGCAGGAGAGCATTATGCTAAGTGAAATTAGGCAGACAGAGAATGATAAATATCATATGCTGTCATTCATTTGTGGTATATAATGAACGGCATAGACTGATGAACAAGAACAGATACAGAGACTGAGAAATATCCATCAGAATGGCAAAACTCAGGGTAAGTGGTGGTCCGTGGGAGTAAGGTGGAGAAATGAACAAAGGGACCTGTGTGCAAGCCTATGAGCCTAATCAATGGAAACAGACAACTCGCAGGGGGGGCATGAGTGGAGGGTAGGGAGTAATGGGGCAATAAGGACACATATGTAAAAAATAAAAATTAAAAATATTTTAAAATATAAGAAAAAAATAAAATAAAATAAAATGTTAAATCTAATCCATACTAGTGGTCACCATAACCTTAACAGAAAGCATTGTAATTGAAAGTCAATATATTTGACTTCCTGTACTAACGTAAGTAATTTGTTTTTACCTCCCTGACAAAGTTTATATAAAATTACAAAAAGAAACTGACAGCCAGTTTGAAATTGAATTGACATGCCCTAGAGCTAAGACTATCCTTACATGATAATATTCTACAATGTCATTATAATTTTTGATATTTTACAACAGCATATTGTACAATTAGCCCAAAGAAACTTACAAACTAATTTTTGAATGTTTGGCAGCAATTTTAAAAAGGACATGAAAGGGTTTAATCCCTTTCAGAAGAAATTAAGGTACTGGGAAGGCACTTGAGCATTCTATATTGGCCCCTCTTGCCCTTTTTTCCAAGAGAGATCCTCTCCTTGCATTCAAATTGCACAGAGCTGTTGCCTGAGCTTTCTGTTAGAGATGAGGTTGAAGCTTCTGGGTGGCTAGTACCATGGATCTGTCTCGCACCCAATGGTGTGAGTTGGGCCCTCCTTGGAGAAGAAACCTGATCAGTACTGGGACACTGCCAGCAGATGAGGGGATCCCAAGGCAGGTGCTAGGTGTGGAGGCCATGTGGGCATAGACTACCAAAGAGACAGAACTGAACCTCACATCACCCTGCTTAGCCCGGAAGGATGGCTGGTTAGCCAGAGACAGGTAAAATTCCTCATGGAATGAACAACCTAAGACAGGCACAGTCACAGAGAGGCCATCAGGAGAGAACTTGAAGGTCAACAGAGATGGGGCACAGACCCTCACCCCCCTTACCTTGCAGGGGCCTGAACTCTCACCCCTTCTGAGGAGGTCTCTTGCCCCCATGGATGCTTTGTCTCCCACACCCACTTCAGATAGGGACCCAGGTAACAGACAGACTTGGCTGGCAGCAGCTGCCCTATATCTAAATGCAGCATAGCACCAGGAATGCTCAGGACCTACTCAAGAATGCAAATAATCCTTTCCACTAATATTTACCCAGTCAATTAAAATTGTTGTTTGAGTATTAAATTTGACAGTAAAATAGTAATCAAGTTTTCAGCTTAATTTAAATTGGCTAGTTGAAATAAGTAAATACTCAAGAAAATTTAATTGTACTGTTCCTAAAATATTAACTAAAAAAGCTGTTCCTAAAATATTAACTAAAATTTCTATTGCCAGTTCATCTCATGGTAAAATTGCTTAACATGCAATGAACCTAAAGTAGTCATATTTTTGTGAAAAAATTAAAATTTAAAGTTATAAAGACTGCACTATAAAATTTTCAAAAGCCTTCATTAATCAAAAAAAGGTGGATTTGGGGGTAACATCATGTAAGGAAAAATATCCTGTAAGTAAATTACATCAAGAAAAATTTTACTCCAGAAAAGTAATTTCCATTTGTAATGCTAACAGCAAGACAGCCATGAAAAACACTCATGGTGTCAAAATAAGCCCAAGGAAAATCATTTGGGCAAAAATAAAAAGGATCCCAAATCAAATTTATAGAAAAGATTCCTTTATTAACTTTTGGTGGAGAATATGTTTGTATATTTTCAGAAAACAACTCCAAGACCATATGGATTCCTGCAACAGAGAGTAATTGACAGGTCTGTTCTAACCACGAAGACAAGAGGAGTAACAGTCCAGAGATGGAAGATGCCGACGACGCCTTGCCATGCTAGCAGTCAGCAGCTGTGTGGCACTACAGGTTGTCCAGAACCAAACCAGAGAGGGTGGACCTGCATTGCCACCATTTGTCCACCATCCAGATACCATTGCTGACATGTAAACATAAGGAACTATTTGACTTTGAAACTGGGACTCAGAACTGTTGGACATTGAAACTGAGACTGGAACATTTTTTGTTCTTATATGTTTATCTCTAGCATGCAGATGCAAGATTTTTTAAAGAAAAAAATGGGGGAAATAGATACAGAGGCAAAGAAGCATTGAACAGAATGTCAAATTATAGCAGGGAAGGCAGGGGAGGTTGGGGGATGAGGGCTGTAAGAGATTAACCTAAGGACTTGCATTCATAAATATAAGCATAACCAATGGATACAAGACACTAGGAGAGCAGGTAAGGGCATGTGCTCGAGGGTTAGGGAAAGCCGGGGGGAGGTCAATGGGGGGGGGGGCGGCAAAGGGAAACATATGTACTACTATTTGTAATACTTTAAACAAAAAATAAAGAAAAAATGTTAAAAATAAAAAATAAACTAGACTATAGAATATGGATAAGTGGCATGAATAAAACTAACTTGGAATTTTAAAAAAATGATATGGGGGATTATCAAATACACAAATATCCTGTTTAGTTATGGTCCTCCAAGTACTGATTTTTTTAAAAACTATTTGTCCCTGGGTATTCTTTATTAAAAGAGGAGAAAGGCATATGCCTACATAAATATATACACCTACATGCTCTTGCTATATTTTTTTACATTCTTAGAGCACTCTTCAACATTCTCTCCCAGTGAGAGCTACCCACCAAATTGTGTTTACACTCAGTAAGGGTCAGTTTACCATAAAGCAACAACTCTCAGCCAATGTGCTCTCTCTTGAATAATCCTGGTCGCTGTGCATGCAAATAAATTGGGTTTTTTTTTTCTGTAACCTCTTTCTGTAATTATTTTTGTATCCTAATTAACATTTTTGCCTCATCATAACTGCCAAGAGATGATATTGTTATACCTGCTGCTAAAAAATAAAAAAAGTTGCCCACCTGGTATGGCTCAGTGGTTGACCTGTGACCTATGAACCAGGAGGTCATAGTTTGATTTCTGGTCAGGGCACATGTAGAGCTCAATCCATAGTGGGGGTGTAAAGTAGGTAGACCAACAATGATTCTCTCTCACCATGTGTGTTTCTTTATCTCCCTTTCTCTTCTTCTCTGAAATCAATAAAAATATCTTTTTTTTAATAAATGAAGAAGATGGCACAGTTATTGAGATGCTAGACTGAAGCCTTGAAGGAAATGATTCAGGAAATGGACAAAATAAAACATCAATTAATATGAAGCACAGAGTAAACATCACTGAGAACTATAACAATTGGACAACAATTGTAAAATTGTTAAGTGAAAGAAATGACAACAATCTGGCATGGCAGTAAAAAAAATCTGAACTAAGTGGTGGGAATGCAGACTGGTGCAACTACTAAGGTTTTGGAAAGGAAATTTGACTCTGACTTATTTAGCACAAAACTCAACTTTAATATTATATGGATCACTGTGAATGCAGCAGAAAGTATGTTGGAAGATGGGACACGAAGGAGGTTAAGAAGGTAAGTTAAGGCCTGATAATAAAAGGTCTCATATTATGGACCAAAAGAACTTGAACTAATTATCTGGGGTAAGCAGCAGAAACCCTTGAATGTTTTTAATCACTGAAATGACAAAAAAAATATGTGTTTCAGAAATAAAATTAGTGATATAGAACCACCACATTTTAAAAATATATTTTATTGATTTTTTTACTAAGAGGAAGGGAGAGGGATAGAGAGTTAGAAACATTGATGAGAGAGAAACATCAATCATTTGCCTCCTGCACACCTCCTACTGGAAATGTGCCCACAACCAAGGTACATGCCCTTGACTGGAATCAACCCTGGGAACTTTAAGTACGCAGGCCGATGCTCTGTCCACTGAGACAAACCGGTTAGGGTTAGAACCACCACATTTTTATCAGGAAAATAAAGTAGGAGATTTATACTGCCACAAAATAGATTAATAAAAACAAAAACAATGCAAATAATAATCAAGAACCCCAAACTCTGAACCTAGGTTGGTCAAATCCAGAGTAAATATAGCAGATAAAAGGAAGGCTCCCTGGTCTGGCAACAACCACTATTTGACCCATGAACTCTTAGTACCTCCTCCCATCCATGACTGATCTTCATAGTGTTCTATCAGATTCTATCTTTACTCTAAAAATAGAGATGGCAATAGGGATTCTACCTCTGGGGAGAGGATGAAACAAGAGACAATTAAAATATTAGGTCACAAGTAAAGGTTACTTGGCAGACAGATATCTTACTCTAGCATGCCCACCTGCTTGACAGAAGAATTAAAAAGATTGTCTATTAGAAAATCTTAATGTGGAAAAAAAATGGCCTTGGTTTTTTTTTAACCAAAGGATTACATGAAACTGAATGTTAGACCTTTCAAAAGAAGATGAAGGTATGCTACATCCTGCATTTCAAGCACAGAAGATCAAGCACCATAACAGGAACATGAGAATTTGAGAACAAAGCAAACCACCCTACTTCCTACTGGGAGTTTTCTAAGTGTAAGTGTTAGTTTTGTAATCCTAGAGGTTTTGAAATACTCACTCATGTTTTCTTGGGGGCACTTGTCCTTGATAATGCAGACCCTAGTTCTTTACCATTTAAGGACAGGAGTGCTTAACATATAGTCAAAAACAGTGCCCCTCAGAAATATCCTGTTGGTATTACAACTAAAATTGATTGAACTTTCTGAAGTAATAGAGATCAGCCATCATTATTATGGCACTATGCTGTAAAGATTACAAAACATTGAGATTTTGTTATAGCAAATGCCCTCAAAAAGGGCTCCATGACATCCATTTTCAACATCTTTGCAGGAAGAGTAACTTCAGTGGTCCTCTGAATGTGACTGCTGTACTAATGAGACCACCAAGAGTGCCCATTCATAGTAGCCAGTGTATTCATTAGGCTTATCCATCTCTGAGTCTTTAGGATGCATTGTCATTGGCCTGAATAATAGATTTAGTATCTATAAATGAATGTGATATTTTACATGAAGAGCCACTGCAGAGAACAAGAAACATTTATGAGGGGCAAATATTGCATTTCAATATGGCATTATGCATAATTTTTACTTCTCTAACACATCAGGAGAATTTTAAAACTTTTCTGTGCTGTAGCATCTAGGAGGATGATGTCAAATAGAACTTATGACTGAAAAATAAGAGAATTTTTTAAATAATGTTTCAGAATGAATAATTATCTACCATATCTAATAAAAGAGTAATATGCAAATTTATACTACCTCTGATCAAGCCACACCCACAAGCCCATTGGGAGCAAATAAATTCCAACCAAGATGGGTGCAGCCACTGAGAGCAGGAGGGAGGCTTGGGTTTCCCCAGCAATGGAGGAAGCCAAGCTTTCTGCCTGCCCTTGCCAGCCTACACCTCCATTCAATGCTACAAAGTTTCAATTATAGAAGATATATTCAAACAGAAATGGCAGCAACCATGGAGCTAGAGAGAGCAGAGGCTAGGGTTGCCTGGGAGATGGAGGAAGCCACGCTTCTGCTGCCCTAGTGCCTAGGCCTCCACACTAGGCTACAAAGTTTCAATTATAGAATTTAAGTAACCCCAAACAGAAATGGCTATCTCCACAGAGCGAGCAGAAGGCTTGGCTCCCCTCCAGGCTACAAAGCTTCAATTAAAAAACATAAATTAATCCTAGATTCCAGGGCCTCAGCTTGGGTCACTGGGAGGCATGGCCAGCCCGAAACCCACCATAGGCCCCTCTCCCAGGCCGCCCTATACTCCAAAGGAGTGCACACCCTGATCCAGGACACTCTTCATAGCAAACTAGCTGGCCCCTACCCATGCACCAGGCCTCTATCCTATCTAATAAAACAGCAATACACGGATTGACCATCACTCCAACACACAAGAGGGCTGCCCCGATGTAGTAAAAGATCCTGTTCCCATGTAGACACAAGATGGCCACCACAAGATGGCCAGCAGGGGAGAGCTGTTGGAAGGTTCCAGGCCTACAAGGGGGGGGGGGCAATTGTGGGCAATCAGGCCAGCAGAGGAGGGTAGTTGGGAGGGACCAGGCTGGCAGAGGAGGGAAGTTGGGTGCAAACAGGCTGGCAGTGGAGCAGTTAGACATCAATTATGCTGGCAGGGTAGTGGTTGGAGGTGATCAGGCTAGGCTGGCAGGCAGAGTGGTTAGGGGCAATCAGGGAGGCAGGTAGGCAAGCAGTTTGGAGCCAGCAGTCTTGGATTGTGAGGATGTCCGACTGCCCATTTAAGCCCAATTCTGTAGAATTGGGCTTAAATGGGCAGTCAGACATCCCTTGAGGGGTCCCAGATTAAAGAGGGTGCAGGTTGGGCTGAGGGACACCCCCCATGACCCTGTGCACGAATTTTGTGCACTGGGCCTCTAGTATATATATAAAAGCCTAAGAGACCCTTATGACTGGTCAACCAAAGGACTGGTTGACCAGTCACTATGATGTGCACTGACCACCAGGTAACAGACACTCAATGCAGGAGCACCCTCCAATGTTCAGTGCCCTCCCACAGCCAACCTCTCACAGCTGGTCAACCTCTCATGGTCCCTACCTTATTGGGACTGAACAAGACAGCCTCAATAATTGGCCAAGCTGAGGAATCCCACCAGTGCACGAATTCATGCACTGGATATCTAGATATAAGGATTTGCTTTTTATAACTTTAAAATTAATTACTCTATAAATCACAAGAATAAAAGTAATTAGAAAAAAATAAAATTTAAAGAAACTAATATTCCACATAGATGTTTGCATTCTAAAGTACATTTTAGAAACTTCAAAGAATAGCTAACATAAGTAAATTAAATATGGAGAAGCATTATTTGCATAAAGTTAGTATATTTCATAGAAAATATTTCCTTTGTCATGTGAGTCCTTGTGAGTCTGTAAACAATAGTGTCAGTTACCACATAGAAATTAATTAACTTCATAAATAACATTTGTCTTATAACAGAGTACTCTAAGCTACACAGTTTCTGCACAGATGCTGAATAGCAATTGATACTAAATTATTTTTAAATGTGAACCATGAAGAGATATATGCAAGACTTATGGGAAAACTTTATTATAGATTGATTTGTATACGAGCTCCAGTGAATTTATAATTAGCCAAGATGGCTGACACATCCAGAGCATTCATAGTGAGAAGAGCTGTAGATCAGAAAGTGATCCTACAATAAGAAAACCACTTGTCCTAGTTAGTTTAGCTCAATAGATAGAACATTGGCCTGAAAACTGAAGAGTTCTAAGTTCAGTTCCAATCATGAGGATATGACTGTGTTGCAAGCTCCATCTCTAGTGGAGGGTGACCAGGAGGCAGCTGATCAATGATTCTCTGTCATCATTGATGTTTCTCTCTCTCTCCCCCTCATCCTCTTCTCTGAAGTCAATAAAATAGACTTTTAAAAAATAATAATTCAATAATCTAAAAAAGAAAAGAAAACCACCTAAACATATTGTTTACAATAGAAAAGATTAATGTCAAGGACTTCCCAAATTAATCAAAACAATTGGCCCTACCTTTGTGCTGTTTTCAATTAGGTGAGACACTGAACCAGCTGAATCTTGATATCCAAAATATTCTTTTTGGGAGCATTAGCCACTCCACTAGAGAAAACATTTCCACACACCATCAGGATACTTTTTTTTTCTTAGCACAAATACATATTGACTTCTTTTTTAAATTTTTATTAAGTTTATTGTGGTGACATTGGTTAATAAAATTGTGTAGTTTTCAGGTATACAATTCTATAATACATAACTTATGTATTATACTATATTGTGTGTTCACCATTCAAAATCAAATTTCTTCTATCACAAAGTATCCCCCCCTTTATCCTTTTCTACGTTTTCTTATCCCCTCTAGCCCCTGGTAATCACCATACTATTGTCTGTGTCTATGAATTTGTTGGTGATGGTTTTTTGCTTAATTCCTTCAACTTTTTCACCCATCCTTCCAACACCTTTGCCCTAGAACAACTATCAGTCTTTTTCCTGTATTTATGAATCTGTTTCTATTTTGTTTGTTTGTTTGTTAATTTTGTTCATTAGATTCTACATATAAGTAAAATCATGTTGCATTTGTCTTTCTCTTACTGGATTATTTCACTTAGCATAATACTTTTCAGCCAATCTATGCTGCTGCAAAAAGTAAGATTTCCTTTTTTATAGCCAAGTAGTATTCCATTGGATAAATGTACCACAGCTTTTTAATCTAATCATGTACTGATGGACACTAGGCTACTTCCAAATATTGGCTATTATAAATAAACTAGTGGCCCAGTGCACGAAATTCGTGCATGGGGTGGGAGGGGGGAGGATTCCCTCAGCCCAGCCTGCATCCTCTCCAATCTGGGACCTCTCAGGCCTCTGGCTCCTAACCACTCATCTACCTGCCAGCCCGATCCCCCTGATTGCACTCTCCTGACAGCCTGTTTGCCCTAACTGCTCTCCTCTGCTGGCCTGGTCCCCCTAACTGCTCTCCCCTGCTTGCCTGATTGCCTCTAACCTCCTCTGCCTTGGCCCCGTCAACATGGCTTTGTTGGGAAGGACTTTCAGAAGGACATCCAGAAGGTCGTCTGGAAGATGTTCAGTCTAATTAGCATATTACCCTTTTATTAGCATAGATGCTACCTTGTCCTAAAAACGAAGGTTATTACCAGGTTTTCCTATCATGGAAGGGGAGCCCACAGTAGCATCCTGGGTTCTGAGCAGGGCTTAAGTGCTTGTGCTTTATCTCAGCAGATGTGATTCCTAGAAGAAGACTCTTGGATGTACCTTGAACATTTCTATCAAATTTGCCAAGTCATCCTCCAAAAATGTCAAACCACTTTAAACTCCCACCATCAACCATGCGTGTGCCCTCCATCCCACTTTGATGCCAATATCATTGATTTCTCCCTAGAAGTTTCCCTACTGTCAGATGGGAACGCCTGATACTTGAGCCAACCTCATTGTTCAGATGGGGACTTGATTTCCCAAGATAGAATTATGGAGGAAGAAAAATAGTTTTCCTCAACCTTTCTGAGTTCTTAGTGGAGGTCCTTGTAATGAAAAACAGATCGCCAAGAGAAAAACAAAAGTTCATTAACATGTGTACCTCATGTACACGTGGAAGATCTCAGGGAAAAATGAATAACTCCTCAAGCTGGCTTAGAATGCAGATTTAAATACCTTCTTCCTAGAGAAAGGGAACAGGAGATGTAGGCCTCCTAGAGTAGAGTAAATGATTTTTAGGAAAGATGAATGGGAGTGGAGAGAAATAGTTTGTAACAAAGTTTGGGTGTTATGTCCTGTGACAGGAGTCAGTCTTCTCTGCCTGATGACACTTCTCCCATCAAGGGGACCTATGACATTTAAGCTCCTTTAGGGGGGTCCAATTTTAGACAGATCAGGAGACTTCAGTGAAATCCTCTGCATGCACTTGCAGTTTTTCAAGAATCTGCAGCTCAAGATCATCAATATAACAATAAAGCCCCTGACTCCCATCGTGGGTGCTGGGCTGGGGGGGCATGCAAGGACCCCAGGCGCTCATTTGCATGTGATTCAGGCACCATAAGATTAAGGAGGGCCTGCCCTTAAGTACCTTTTGGGCCACCCTCATAGGGTGGTGGTTACTTTCACTGCACTGCAGCCACACTCCTGCCAGCCTCACCCCCTGTGTGCTGGCCATGCCCCTGCCCCACCCTCTGCTCTGTCCCACCCTCTGCTCTGCCCTACCCTCTGCTCTGCCCTGCCCCCTGCTCTGCCCCCTGTTCCAATTGACTGGTAGCATAGCCAATTAGGAGCCAAGGTACAGTCACATTTGCATGTTACTCTTTTATTAGATAGGATGCTGCTAAGAACATAGTGGTACATATTATTCTTTCTGACTGGTGTTTTAGGATTCTTAGGATGTTTTTTCAGAAGTGGGATCACTGGGTCAAATGGAAGTTCCATTTTTAATTATGTGAGGAAACTACATACTGTTTTTCACACTGGGCTGCACTAATATGCATTCCCACCTACAGTGCAACAGGGTTCTCTTTTCTCCTCATGCCTGCCAGCACTTATTCTTTGTTGATTTATTGATGATAGTAATTCTGAAATGAGATCTTATTGTGGTTTTAATTTTTATTTATCTGATGATTAGCAAAGTTGAGCATCTTTTCTTTTTTAATATATTTTATTGATTTTTCACAGAGAGGAAGGGAGAGGGCTAGAAAGTTAGAAACATCGATAAGAAATATCAATCAGCTGCCTCTTGCACACCCCCTACTGGGGATGTGCCCACAACCAAGGTACATGCCCTTGACTGGAATTGAACCTGGGACCTTTCAGTCTGCAGGCTGAGCCAAACCAGTTTCAGCACTGAGCATAACTTCAAATGTCTATTGGCCATCAGTATGTTCTTTTTGGAGAAGCAGCTATTCAGGTCCTTTGGCCATATTTTTATTGGATTGGGGGGTTTTGCATGATTTTTTGTGTTGAGTTACAAAGGTGATTTGTAAGTTTTGGATATAACCCCTTATCATATGTATCACTGGTAAATATGTTCTTCCGATCAGTGGGTTGTCTTTTTATTTTGGTGATGATTTCCTTTGCTGTGTAAAATCTTTTTAGTTTGATGTAGTCCCATTTGTTTATTTTTTCTTTATTTTCCCATGCCTGAGGAGACATATCTATATCTATCTGTCTGTCTATCTATCTATCTATCTATCTATCTATCTATCTATCTATCTATGGAGACAAAATGGCGGTGGAACAGATGGATGTGTCTTGAGCCTTGTCCTGGAGCAGATAAAACGAATAACTAAATTGAATAACATTCACCCCAAATTGGTGAAGTAGACACAGCTGATGAGACAATTAGCAGCTGGAAGGGCAGACGATACCTGGATAAAGGTAAAATTGGGAATTTGGGCTGGAGAGAACTAGCTCCAAGCCCAGAAGTTTAGAAGGAAACCTCAAGCTGGGTCCCTTGGGACAGGCACAGCGTCTTACTGTGGAAAGGAGGTCTGCAGGACTGCTGGTGACAGGGGATTCTAGATCGGGTCCAGAGTCACCAGAGACTAAGCTCAGAGGGGGCAGCCCAGATGGCTGCCCAAGTTACGCTGTGCTGGGGGGAGAGGAGCTCGCAGTGACACAGCTCTTTCCTCTCCTTTTGGTATTTGATTTTGTTCACTGAACCGAGTTCATAGGAGCTTTCAAATGCAGACACACAACCATGGCTGAGGTGCAAGTGGAGGTGCTTGTGGAGTCTGGGGAGAGGCAGGGGAGAGTAGAGCGTCCTGAAGAGATGGCTGCGAGTCTGAAGCTGAGTTATAGCTGATGTGTAGGACCCAGGCAGCCATTTCTCCCCAAGAGATAGTCCCTGCCGACAGCCTCCAGGCAGCCAATACAGCCACACCCAGACCACACTCAGAGTGTTACAAAGTAAGCAACAAAATCTGAACAGTCCCTGAGAGGCCCCCGGGACTGGCCTAAAGAGAGGCCTTCAGTCCTAGCAACAGGAAGCTGTGAGGCAGCAGATAGTACAGAAGAGTGAGATCTTAAATCAGCCCTCACAAAAAATTAAAACATGACAGAAAGGAATGATACTTCACTTTTTCATTTTATTTTATTTTATTATTATTTTATCTTTTCCCTTTTTTGTTTGTTGCTTTGTTTTCTGTTTCTTTTCACATTATTATTTCATCATTCTAATTTTTAAAATTTTTTCCTATTTTTAATATATATTTTTATTATCATTATTACTTTTTCTTCTCTTTCTTCTTATCCACTCATCCTCTTTCCACTTCCTCTATAGTGAACTGAGGTCCTCCCCATAGTCATCCAACTCCTTAATCTTACTTTCTTTATATAATATTCTGCCCCCACCCTCTTTACTGGGCATTTGGTGTTTATATGTTTTGGTTTATCTGTTTATTTTCTGGTGTTTTCTCCCCATATATATTTTTTCCTTTTTCTTTTTTTTTCCTTCTTTATCTTTTCTCCCATACCATTGTTTCTCTTAGATATCATTTGTGCTCTCTTTTCTCTCCCCTAATTCTCTTCTCTCTGGTGGTCATTTGTATCGGGGTTATCGGTGTCAAGAGTACATTTGTGTTTTGTTCCCTTTGTGTCATGTCTTGTTGAGGTGAATTTTATCCTGTCTGGCCAACATGGTACAGAGTGAGCCACATAACCACACACTTGGAGATGAGACATCATCCATGAATAGGTCAATAACACTCCAGACCCAAGTACAGAGAGCATGAGTGAGGAGTGAGGGAGGGAGCAAAAGAGGAGTGTGTGGACGTGGTGTGTGTGTGTGTGTGTGTGTGTGTGTGTGTGTGTGTGTGTGTGTGCGCGCGCGCGCCAGATAGATCCTGCAGGACCATTCGGGGGGGGGGGGGCAGGCTAACAGGGCTCACCTAATGAGGCAGCCTCTACTACCATAGCAAACAGTCCCAGAGCGGCCGGCTCTTCCACAGAGGCTGTGCATTTTTGAAGAAAAGAGCTGCTGTGGACTGGGAGCCCAGCCTCATCTCCACCTAGAGTGCCCTCAGATAACACCTGGGATTCTATAGCCACCCCCTCCAGGATCTCCTGCCTTGGCTGTGGTCCCACGATCACCAAGACTCCAGTCACCCCAGGCATGGACTCCTGTGAGTTCC
Organism: Antrozous pallidus; assembly: GCA_027563665.1. NCBI lineage: Eukaryota > Metazoa > Chordata > Mammalia > Chiroptera > Vespertilionidae > Antrozous > Antrozous pallidus. The sequence continues at coordinate 11,390,423 of CM050511.1, forward strand.
AAAGCATGCTCCCCTTTGGCCAGCCCAATGCTTTAGCCAAGGGGACAATGACCATGTGAGCAGCAGCCACATGAGCAGCCTGCCCACATCCGAGGAGCAGCAGCCCTGCAAGCAGACTGCCCCAGTCCAAAAAGCAGCATCCTCATGTGGCTTGCCCCATCCAAGGAGCAGCAATCCCATGAGAAGCCCTCCCCAGTCTGAGGAGCAGCAATCTCATGTGGCCTGTCACCATTCAAGGATCAGCAGCTGTATGAGCAGGCCACCCCATCTCCATCCAAGGAGACGCAGCTGTGTGATCAGCCTGTGCCTGGCAGCCATAAAAGCCATGACTTCTGCGACCAGCGCCCACCAAAGGAGCTGCCACCAGCTGAGAAGCAGCCACTGCTGTGACCACCTGAGGAATAGATGCCACCCAAGGAGCAACCCTAGCACAACTCGACACCTAAATCCTTCGGTTAAAGCAAAAATGGATAGATTAAAAAAAAGCACCAAAGGAAAGAAAAGGAGGAGTCACCAGAAAATCAGCTAAGTAAAACAGAGGCATACAATATGTCAGAAAAATAATTCACGGTAAGAGTCATACAGTTCATAAACTGGACTGAGAAAAAAATCAACAACATATGTAAGAATCAAGAATAGAGAGTGATATACTGCAATAAAAAACACCATGGAAAGTTTCATTGGTAGATGAGGAGAAACAAAGGACCGAATTAGTGAACAGAAGTCAGAGAAGCAAAACACATACACACCGAACTGCAATTGGATAAAAACAATTAAAAGACAGGAGAACAGCCTACAGATAACATGAAATGAAGCAACAAATGAATAATAGCGGAGCCAGATGACAGGAAGAGGAATAAGGGTTAAAAAACCTATTTGAAGAAATAATTTCAGAAAACATCCCTCATATGGGGAAGAAAAAAGTCACACAATCATGGAGTTCCAAATAAGATGAACCCAAAAAGACTAACACCAAGACACTTTTTAATTATGATGGCAAATTTTCAGGACAAATAGAACATCTTAAAGGCTGCAAGAGAGAGACATAAAGTTATGTACAAGGAGTTTCCTGTAAAAATATCAATGAATTTCTCAACAGAAACACATCAGGCCACAAAGGAATAGAAGGAAATTTGCAAAGTGATGCAAAGCAAGGGACTGAATCCAAGAATACTCTATCCAGTAAGGCTATCATTCAAAATTGAAGGGGAAATAAGGAGCTTCACAGACAAAAAAAAATGCTAAGGGAGTTTATCACTACCAAACCTGCAATGAAAGAATTGCTAAAGGGACTGGTGTAAAAAGAAATAAAAAGGGAAGAAGGAACACAGGCACAAAATATAAAAATGACTACAAACTAGTACCTCTCACACAATAACTTTAAAACTAAATAGACTAACTGCTCGAATCAAAAGACATTGAGTGACTGAATGGGTTTTAAACACACACACACACACACACACACACACACACACACACACACAAATAAAAAAAAAATGACGCATATATATGCTGTCTACAAGAGACCCACTGTAGAACAAGGAACTTACAGACTAAAAGTGAAGAGATGGAAAAATATCTTTCAGGAAAACAGAAATGAAAGAAAAAGCTGGGGTAGCAATACTTATACCTGACAAAAGAGACCACAAAGTTAAGGCCATAAGAAGAGATAAGGAAGGCCACGTCATAACACTAAAGGGATTGATATAACAAGAGGCTATAACCCTGGTAAACATATCTGCACCCAAATGCAGCAGCACTCAAATACATTTTAAAAAACTCCTGTAAGGTAGCAAGGCAGAGATCGACAACAATACAATCACAGTAAGGGACTTTAATACCCCACTGACATCACTGGACAAATCCTTTAGCAAAAAATCAGCAAAGAAAGAGCAATCCTAAAGACTCACTAGATCAGATGGATTTAACTGACATCTTCAGAACATTCCACCTAGAAGCTGCAATATATACATTCTTTTCAAGTATACGTGGGACATTTTCAGAGAAAACATATTGGCACATAGGCAAAGTCTCTCCAAACTCAAAAAGGTTGAAATAATATCAAGCATTTTATTAGACCACAGTGGTATAACACTATCTAATAAAAGACTAATATGCAAATTGACTGTACCTCCAATCAAGCCACACCCACAAGCCACGCCCATGAGCCAATCAGGAGCAAATAAACCCCAACCAAGATGGCTGTAGCCACTGAGAGCAGGAGAGAGGCTTGGGTTTCTCCGCCAATGGAGTAAGCCAAACTTTCCACCTGCCCTTGCCAGTCTATGACTCCATTCAATGCTACAAAGTTTCAATTATAGAAGATACTAGGGGCCCAGTGCATGAAATTTGTGCACTGGAGGTGGGTGATCCCTCAGCCCAATCTGTCCCCTCACACATACTGGGAGCCCTCTGGCTGAGGCTTTAGGCTGTGGACACCCAGCCATCACCCTGAAATAGGGCAGATGGCTGGCTCCATCCCAGCCCCACCCCCCAGCCCTCTGGCCAGGGCCTTAACCCCAGCCAGCTCACCCCCAGCTATCACGGGCCTCGGCCCCACCCACCCAGGCCCGGGCCACCTCAGAAACACCCCACACACACAGCCCAGCCACCTCAGACATGACCCCCAGGCTCCCCCAGGCCTGGGCCGCCTCAGCCATGCACCCCAGCAACCTGTGCCACCTCGGCCATGCCCGTCCACGCACTCCCAGGCCTGGGCTGCCTCAGCCAAGCCCACACAGGCCAGGGCCACCTTGGCCATGCCCCCATAGGCCCAGGCCGCCTCAGACACGCCCCCCAGACCCCCTCCCCAGGTCCTGGCCGGCTCAGACATGCCGCCATGACCCGGGCTGCCTCAGCCACACACCCTCAGGCCTGGGCCACCACAGCCATGCCCTACACTCCTGATTGGCTGGTGGGTGTAGCTGGTGGGCATGGTTTGTGGGTGTAGTGAAAGTATAGTCAAATTTGCATATTACTCTTTTATTAGATAGGATATCCCAACAGAAATGGCAGCAAGCCACAGACCTAGAGAGAGCAGAAGCTAGGGTTGCTCGGGTGATGGAGAAAGCCAAGCTTCTGCAGCTGTGGTGCCTAGGCATCTACTCTAGGCTACAAAGTTTCAATTATAGAATTTACATGAACCAGAGCAAAAATGGCTGTTGCACAGAGGGAGCAGAAGCCTTGGTTCTGCTCCAGGCTACAAAGTTTCAATTGTATAGCATAAATTAATCCCAGATCTCAGGACCTTTGCTTGGGTCACTGGGGGACGTGGCTAGCCTGCAAACCACCACAGGCCCCTCTCCCAGGCCACCCCATACCCCAAGGCAACCACCACCCTGATCCAGGACACACTTCAGGGCAAACCAGCTGGTCCCCACCCATGCACCAGGCCTCTATCCTATCTAATTAAAGAGTAATATACAAATTGACTGTACCTCTGATAAAACCACGCCCACCAGCCACACCCATCAGCTAATCAGGAGCTGAGGTGGAGCCAGCCAGGACTAAGGCCAGAGCCGGGGTTGGGGGGGTGGAGCTGAGGCAACTGGTGGTGAGCGTGTAGCCCCCACGGTGGGGCAGTTGGTAGTGGCCAGGGCTAACGCTCAGAGTCTTTAGGCCTTGGGCATGCCATGTTGATCAGTCAGTAGGACATCCCCTGAGGACTCCCAGTATGTGTGATGGGGCAGGTTGAGCTGAGGGATCACCCACCCACAGTGCACGAATTTTGTACACTGGGCCTCTAGTCCTATCTAATAAAAGAGTATTTTGCAGATTGACCATCACTCCAACACACAAGAGGGCTGCCCCCACATGGTCAAAGATCCTGTCCCTATATGGACACAAGATAGCCACCACAAGATGGCCAGCAGGGGAGGGCCATTTGGAGGTTCCAGGCCTGCAAGGGAGGGCAGTTGTGGGCATTCAGGCCAGCAGGGGAGGTTAGTTGGGAGGTTCCAGGCCTGCAAGGGAAGGCAATTGGGGGCAATTAAGCCTGAAGGGGAGGGCAGTTAGGGGTGACCAGGCCGGCAGAGGAGGGAAGTTGGGGGCAAACAGGCTGGCAGGGGAGCAGTTACACATCAATTAGGCTGGCAGGGTAATGGTAAGGGGGTGATCAGGTTGGCAGGCAGAAGTGGTTAGGGGCAATCAGGGAGGCAGGCAGGCGAACAGTTTGGAGCCAGCAGTCCTGGATTGTGAAAAGGATGTCCGACTGCAGGATCAGGCCTGAATGGGCAGTCAGACATCCCTCGAGGGGTTTCAAGTTGGAGAGGGTGCAGGCTTTTCTGAGGGACATCTCCCACTCCCCATGCACGAATTTCGTGCACCGGTCCTCTAGTATTAGAAATAAAATACAACAAAAACAACCAAAAAATTTTAAACACTTGGAAGCTGAATAGCATGCTATTCAACAGAGATTGAATTGATTACCAAAGAGAACAGAGAAGAAATTAAGAACATCCCGGAAATGAATGGCAATGAAAACACAACAATCCAATATCTATGGGACACAGTGAAAGCAGTCCCGAGAGGGAAGTTCATAGCTCTACAGGCCTACCTCAAAAAAAAAAAAGGCAATAAATCATCTAATTCTACAACTTAAAGAATAAGAAAAGGGGTAACAATAATAGCACAGAGTGATTAGAAGGAAGAAGATAATAATGATCAGAGCAGAAATAAATAACATGAAGACAAAAACAAAACAAAACAAAAAATACAAACTATCAACGAAACCAAGAGCTAATTATTTAAAAGGATAAACAAGATTGATGAACCTATACCTAGGCTCAACAAGAAGGAAAGAGAGAGGGCGAAATAAACAAAATAAAAAATGAAAGAGGTGAAATAACAATGGACCCCACAGAAATTTAAAGGATTGTTAAAAATACTATGAAAAACTATATTCCAACACACTATACAACCTAGATGAAATGGACATATTCCTAAAAAAGTACGATCTACTAAAACTCAATCAAGAAGAATCTAAAAATATTAATAGGCCAATAAGTATGGAGGAAATTGAAACAGTCATCAAATAGCTTCCAACAAACAAAAGCCCAGGGCCAGACAGCTTCCTAGGGGAGTTTTACCAACCATTCAAAGAACCAAAACCTATTCTTCTCAGACTATTCCAAAAAAATTCAAGCAAAGCCCCACTGCCAAGCTCATTCTATAAAGCCAGTATTACCCTAATACCAAAACCAAACAAAGACAACAAAATGAAAGAGAATTATAGGCCAATAGCTCTCATGAACGTAGATGCCAAAATCCTCAACAAAATTCTAGCAAATCAGATCCAGTGTTATATCAGAAAGATCATACACCATGACCAAGTAGAATTTATCCCAGGAATGCAAGGATGATACAATATATCTGCAAATCAATAAATGTGATACATCACATAAAATTTGAGAGATAAAAATCACAATGTCATATCAATTAATGAAGAAAAAGCATTTGACATAATCTGATACCCTTTCTTGATAAAAACCCTAAGCAAAAATGGGAATAGAGGGATCATACCTCAATATTATAAAAGCCTTATATGACAAACCAACAATCAACATCATACTCAATGGAAAAAAACTAAAACGATTTCACATAAGAACAGGAATGAGAAAGGGTTCCCACTTTCACCATTTTAACATTGTACTGGAAGTGTTAGCCATAGCAGTAGACAAGTAGGAGAAATAAAAGATATCCTAATTGGAAAAAAAGTTGTAAAATTGTCATTATTTGCAGATGACATGATACTATACATAGAAAACCCTAAAGACTCCGTACTACCTAATAAAAGAGAAACATGGAAATTAACCATCACTCTGCTACACCTACAGCCAATCAGAGCGAGAATGAAAATTAACCTGACAAAGATAGAGGTTAATTTGCATTTCAGGGGCGGAACTTTGTGATGCCTGCTATGAGGGTAAGAGGGGGCGGCGGAGGGAGCTGCTGGAGGGTGCTCTGGACAGAAGCTAGGACTTGACAGCTCCCGGGTAGCTGGGAGTGAAGCCAGGGGAAGGAAGGCCTATTATTGCAAGAATATCGTGCAACAGGCCTCTAGTCAAATAATAATTAGGCTTAATAAATGAATTCAGCAATATAGCAGGATATAAAATTAATGCCAAGAAATCTATGGCATTTGTATACTCCAATAGTGAATTTACAGGGAGAAATTAAAAACAAAAACACTTACCTTCACACCAAAAAATTAAGATACCTAGGAATAAACTTAACTAAGGAGGTAAAAGACCTGTACTCAGAAAACAAAGGACACTGAAAAAAAAGAGATAGAGGAAGACATAAGCAAATGGAGGAACATACCATGCTCATGGATTGGTAGAATCAACATCATTAAAATGTCCATACTACTCAAACCAATCTATAGATTAAATGCACTCCCCATTAAAATACCAATGGCACATTTCACAGACCTGGAACGAACAACCCAAAAGTTCATCTGGAATAAGAAAGACCCCGAATAGCCACAGAAATCCTGAGAAAGAAGAACAAAGTAGGAGGGATCTCAATACCAAATTTCAAGCTGTAATACAAAGCCACTGTTCTCAAAACTGGCTGGTACTGGCACAAGAACAGATATATAGATTAATGGAATAGAATAGAGAACCAAGAAATGGACCCAAACCACTATGCTCAATTTATATTTGACAAAGGAAGCAAGAGCATTCAAAGGAGTCAAGACAGTCTCTTCAATAAATGGTGCTGGGAAAATTGGACAGATACATGCAAAAAATGAAATCAGACCGCCAACTTACATCACACACAAAAATAAACTCAAAATGGAAAAAAGTCATAAACATAAGAAGGAAAAAATGAAAATATTGGAGGGATCCACAAGCAGAAAAATCTCAAACCTATGCCGAAGCAATATCTTCACCAATACAACTCCTAGAAACTAAAGAGAAAATAAACAAATGGGACTACATAAAAATAAAAAGCTCTGTACAGCAAGAGAAACCATCAACAAAACAGCAAGAAAGCCCACTGTGTAGGGGAACTTATTTGCCAAAGTTATCTCTCATACTCAAACATCTACAGGGAACTCATAAAACTTAAGGAAAGGAAGATAAACAACCCAATCAAAAACTGGGCAACGGACCAAATAGATATTTTTTTTGAAAGAGGACATAAGGAAGGCTAACAGACATGAAAACATGCTTAAAGTAACTGATAATCTGAGAGAAGCAAATCAAAACTACAATGAGGTACCACCTCATATCTGTCAGAATGGCTATCATCAACAAATCAACAAATGACAAGTGCTTGCAAGAATTCAGAGAAAAGGTAACCTTCTTGCACTTCTGCTGGGAATATAGATTGGGATAGCCACTGTGGAGAACAGTATGGAGTTTTCTAAAAAATAGAACTCCCTTTTGACCCAGTGATCCCACTTCTAGGAAGATATCCAAAAAAACTAGAAACACGAATCAGAAAGGATATATGCACCCCTATGTTTACAGCAGCACAATTTATAGTAGCTAAGATTTGGAAACAGTCTTAAATGCCCATCAGCAAATGAGTGGATTAAAAAACTGGTATATCTACACAATGGAATACTATGCTTCAGTAAAAAAGAAGGAATTTTTACCATTTGCAATAGCATGGATGGAACTGGAGAGCATTATGCTAGGCAAAATAAGAAAGTCAGAGAAAGATAACTATCACATGATTGCACTTATTTGTGGAATATAATGAACAACATAAACTGATGAACAAAAACAGATCCAGAGACAGAGACAGTCAAACCTCAGTGAAAGGAGCGTGTGGGGATAAGGATGAGAGATCAACCAAAGGACTTGCATGAATGCATAAGCCTAACCAATGGACACAGATACCAGGGGTGTGAGGGCATGAGTGAGGGGGTTTGGGGAGCAGTTGGGGGATGAGGACACATATGTAGTACCTTAATCAATAAAGAGAGAGTAAATATCTAAGACTACTGCCTATGCTTTCCTCTGGGACTTCTAAGATTTCAAGTTTTAAATTTAAGTCTTTAAATCATTTTGAGATCATTTTTAGTGTGTATGGTGTAAGAAAGTGGGCTTATTTCATTTTGTTGCATATAACTGTCCAATTTTCTCACCAATATTTATTGAATATACTAGAGTCTCTGTGCCCAAAATTTGTGCATGAGGGTGCAGGACTTATCCCTCATCCAAGCCTGCACTCTCTCCAATCTGGGACCCCATGAGATATGTCTGACTGCCCATTTAGGCCAGATCATACCTACCAGGATTGGGCTTCAATGGGCAGTTGGACATCCTTCTCACAATCCAGGACTGCTGGCTCCAAACTGCTCACCTGCCTGCCTCCCTGATTGCCCCTAACTGCTTCTGCCTGCCAGCCTGATCACCCCCTAACCACTACCCGGCCAGCCTAATTGATGTCTAACTGCACCCCTGTCAGCATGTTTGCCCCCAACTTTCCTTCTCTGCCAGCCTAGTCACCCCTAACTGTCGTCCCCTGCAGGCCTGACCACACACAACTGCCCTCCCTTGCAGACCTGGAACCTCCCAACAGCCGTCCCCTGCTGGCCATCTTGTGATGGCCATCTTGTGCACACATGTGGGCAGAATCTTTGACCACATGGGGGCAGCATTCTTGTGTGTTGGAGTGATGGTCAATCTGTATATTACTCTCTTATTAAATAGAATAGAGGCCTGGTACATGGGTGGAGGCCAGCTGATTTGCCCTGAAGGGTGTCCCAGATCTTGATGGTGGTTCCCATGGGGCATGGGGCTGCCTGGGCAAGGGGTCAATGTTATTTTGCAGGCTGGCCACTGCCCCAGTGACTCAAGCAGAGGTCCTGGGATCTGGGATTAATTTATGTTCTACAATTGAAACTTAGTAGCCTGGAGCAGAGCCAAGCCTTCTGCTCACTTTGTGGCAACAGCTATTTCTGTTTGGGTTTATTTTAATTCTATAATTGAAACTTTGTAGCCTAGAATGGATGCTTAGGCACTAGGGCTGCAGAAGCTTGGCTTCCTCCATCGCCTGGGCAACTGTAGCCTCTTCTCTCTTCACCTCCATGGTTGCCGCCATTTCTGTTGGGATATATCTTCTATAATTGAAACTTTGTAGCATTGAGTGGAGGCCTAGGCTGGCAAGGGCAGGCAGAAAGCTTGGCTTCCTCCATTGCTCTCAGTGGCCACAGCCATCTTGGTTGGGGGTTATTTGCATAATTTCCTCCTGATTGGCTGATGGGTGTGGTTGTGGGCATGGCTTGATAGGAGGTATGGTTAATTAGCATATTACTCTTTTATTAGATAGGACTAGTGACCTGGTACACAAAATTCATTCACAGTGGGTGTTTTCTCAGCCCAGCCTACCCTCTCAAACAGACTGGGAACCCTCAGGAGATGTCCTACTGATGGCTGAAGCCTGCTCTCCATGGAGAGTGGGCCTAAGTCACAGTTTGGCTACCCTCTGTGGTAGGTGACCAAGCTGATCAAAGGAAGAGACCAGCCCATTATCCCACTGCTGCAGCCACTGCTAGCCACTGCAGCCTCCAAGGTGTTTTCTAGTCCCTTCACTGTGAAAAAATGACAACATTCTTTAGGCATTTTCAAGATGTGTCTTTCATAGGATATGACATTTCCTTCTTTCTTTTTTTATTCTCACCTGAGGATATGTTTCCACTGATTTTTAGAGAGTGTGGAAGAGAGAGGGAAAGACAGAGAGAAACATCAATGTAAGAGGGACACTTTGATTGATTGGCTCCTGCGTGAGCCCTGACTTGGACTCCAGCCAGGGAGGAGCCTATAACCAAAGTACATGCCCTTGATCAGAATTAAACCTGGACCCTGCAGTCAGCAGGCAGAGGCTCTATCCACTGAGTCAAAGCAGCTAGGGCAGCATATTATATGTCTTAGTCCTTCCAGCAGCAGACCTTCATTTTTTCCTCCAGGAGTGTGGTGAAAAAAACCCTAGATCACCTTCTTGGATTCCTATAACCCAAGTTTCCAAGAACACTGCAAGTGGTGGCATACAGGAGCTTAGCCAATGAGCAGTCAGAAAAGGTGTTTACACTGGAACTGGTTTTGCTCAGTGGATAGACCATGGCCCTGAAGACTGAAGGGTCCCAGGTTTGATTCCTGTTAAGGGCATGTATCTTGCTTGGAGGCACATCCCCAGTGGAGAGTGTGCAGGAAGCAGCTAATTGATGTTTCTCTTTCATTGATGTTTCCAACTGTCTATCCTTCTCCCCTCTTCTCTGTAAAAATCAATTATATACATATACATATATATATATATATATATGGTGTTTCCTTTGAAGCTCATGTGGCCCCTGAGTTGTATCCACTGAGCTAGAGGCATGTCCCTGCCACTGGCTGGTGGCCACCTGAGTCTCAGCACACCCCAGAGATTGGCAGCCAGGCCCAGTCATGGGCGCTGGGCTGGGGGAATGCAGGGAGCCCTGAGCTGTATGCAGTGGTGGCTGCCAGAGTCTCTGCAAGCCCCAGAGGCCAGCAGCCAGCCCCCCATCATGGGCACTGGGCTGGGGCATGGACATGAACCACCACTTGGTACCTGAGCACACATATGCAGCTGGGGGAGGGGCAGGAATATCCCCGTCTCTGAATGCCCCTAAGGCCAGCAGCCAGTCCCGTCTTGGGCACTGGGCTGGGGGCCTGGACCCAAACCGCCACTTGGCACCAGAGCTCATGAAAGTGGCTGGGGGAAGGACTGGAATTTTGAAATGGTGACATGGGGATGTTCCCACCTGCCCCTAGCCACTTGGCTGCTGTGCCCATAATTCTGGAGTGGCCAGTGGTGTTCTGGGACCCCTGCCACTCAGGGCCTAAGTGCTGGCTTATAGGCTAAGAGTGGCCTGGGTCCCAAGTATGTTTCTGGGACCCAGGCAGCTCAGCGCCTGCATATGCAAAGTAACCACCATCTTTGTTGGGTAAATTTGCATACTCACTCCTGATTGGCTGATGGGCACAGCTTGTGTTCATAGCAGAGGTGCCATCAATTTGCATATTTCTATTTTATTAGATAGGATTATCTTTAGCATATTGTTCTTGTCTTCTTTGTAGAATATTAATTGATCATAAAGTTATGGGCTTATTTCTGCACTCTTTAGCCTCTTTCATTGATATATAAATGTGATATACCACACAAACAAAATGATGAATAAAAACTACATGATCCTATCAATAGGTTCAGAAAAAGCATTTGATAAAATTTAGCACCCATTTATAATAAAAACTCTCAGCAAAGTAGGAATATAGGGAACATGCCTCAATATAGTAAAGTCCATATTTGACAAACCCACAGCCAAAATCATACTCAATGCTGAAAACTTAAAGCATTTCCCTTAAGATCAGGAACGAGAAAAAGATGTCCACTTCTGCCTCTCTTATTCAACACTAGTGGCCTGATGAATGAAATTTGTGCATGGCGTGGGAGGGCCCTCATCCAGCCTGCATCCTCTCCAATCAGGGACATCCCTCTCACAATCTGGTACTGCTGGCTCCTAACTGCTCACCTGCCTGCCTGCCTGATTGCCCCTACTTCCCTCCCTTGCCAGCCATATCTTGCCCCTAACTGCTCTCCCCTGTTGTCCTGATTGCACCTAACTGCCTCTGCCTGCCTGATTGCCCCTAATCTCTCTGACTGGTCTCCTCAAATGCCCTCCCCTGTTGTCCTAATCTTGCCCCCATAGGCCCTCCCCTGCAGGCCTGATCTTGCCCACAACTGCCTTCCCATTCCAGCCAGTTTGCCCCCAGTATCCCTCCCCTGCCAGCCTTATCTTGACCCCAACTGCCTTCTCCTGCCAGCCTGGTAAACCCTATCTGCCCCTACATCAGTCCCCACCACCATGTCTTTGTCTGGAAGGAAGTCAGACATCTGGAAGATGGCCAGTCAACCTGGTCTAATTAGCGTATTACTCTTTTATTAGTATAGATAGATTATATAGCATAGGATTGCTTAAATGGTGGGTGGGGAACTTTTTCAGCAGGAGGAGATGCTCTTGGCAGACCAAAATGCATAGTCTCTGTATCTGGACTGATATCCAGCCATATGCATTATACTGATAGCCAGCCATGTTTGCATTATACAAACAGATAATTAAAAAATTGAACCAGTTTCTTACACCTTACACCAAATAGTTGTTACCCTTAAAAATCCTGCTCAGCTCCTACCTTATGTTCTTCCTTCCCAGTTCACCCAGATTAGGTTCTGATTGGTCACTTTCTATGCCAGTCATCATCAAAAGCTCTGCCTCCTAGACAGCCATTGGTTCCTTGTAGTTCACTCAGATTTGGTTCTGATTGGTTGGTTTCTATGCCAGTCAATGTCAAAAGCTCTGCCATATAGGCAGCCATTGGCTCCCCATAGTTCACCCTGATTTGATTCTGATTGTTCAGTTACTATGCCAGTAAGTGTCTCTGGGCCTATCTCCAGGCCTGATCAGAGAGGCCAGGCCTGTCAGCAGTCCCTGCAGATGCTGGTGAGGCCTGTACAGAAAGAGAGGCAAAGGCTGATCAACAACTGCCATGGAGGTTGTGGATCAGACCCTGTTTCATCTCTGGGACTCTCTCTGGGCCTGATCCACAACCAATCATCCTAGCAATTGCCTCCATTCCTCTCTGTATTGCTGCCTTACATTCTGATGTTATTACTGCACTTTTATCATCCACTCATTCTAATCAGATTTTAAGGGCAGAGATCATGACTTGAGCTTGTGTTTCTCTGTCATGGTGCCTAGATAAATACTCAAAGGCCATCCAGTCCAAATGACTTGTGATGAGAGAGGCCCACCCTTGCTGGAGACCTCTGATTTCTATTTAAGGGCCTCACTTGTTCTGTGCCTTTACAGAGAGATGAGTTGGGATTGAGGGAATCTGAGGAAACCCAGACAGAATTCTCCTCCTAAAAGATTTTGCTAAGCTGACCACCGGGACGACTAGGCATTTGTCCAATTAAAACCCAGACACAGCAATAACAAAGGCACTGGGCTCCTTCTGCTAATGCATGGGGATTGAACCCTAACCTGCAGAAACTCACCCCCACAGTCAGGACCAGGCCACTGTGTAGACCTGGGCTGGTGCTCCTAACTCTGGGGAGAGGGAGACTTCCCGAGGTTGCGGGCTAGAGGCCCTGGACTCCACAACATGCACCCGAACAGGTCACTAATACAGGTTGGTCAGCAGAGCAGCTTCTTCACCTGGGCTTGCGGGGCAGTTTAACCAGGCTCTGCCTGGCCTGTTCACCCCATGATCATGAGATGGCTGGGCCTGGCCTGTTTGCCCCATGGTTGCGGATCAGCTTGGCCTGGGCTCTTCGCCCCGCGATCACAGAGCGGCTCGGCCTGGACTGTTGGCCCCATGATTGCAGGGTAGCTCAGCCTGTCCTGTTTGCCCTGTGATTGCAGGGTAGCTTGGCCTGGGCTCTTTGCCCCCTGATCACAGGACAGCTTGGACCTGGGAAGGTGGCATCATGTGCTGCCCCTGAAGCCGGCCTGGGTCCAAGTCACCATCATGATCATGGCTTGGACCCAGGCAGGCTGCAAGGCGGCAGGAGGCTTGAACATGGGCAGGCAGCGATAGGTGCTGCCCCCTGCCATCTGCCCAGGTCCCCAACTGTGGCTCGGATCCCACTTTTGGCATAGGGTGCTGCCGCCGTTGCCTGCTCAGGACCCCGACTGTGGCTTGGATCCCACTGGTGACAAAGGGCGCTGCCTGTGCCCCCTGCATATGAAAATTTACCCACCATCTTTGCTGATTTAATTTGCATGTCACTCCTGATTGGCTGTGGGCATAGCGGAGGTACGGTCAATAAGCATTTTCTCTTTTATTAGTGTAGATATAGATTATAACTCATAGCACAGAATGCTCAGCATGCACTTTCCCTCCAGCTCCTGGTCTTGGAGACCTCATGTCCTTCCAAGCCTCTGCTCCCCCTCTTCAGCTATCACATGAAGTATATTGTTTCATGTGCACAGAAACCTTTTGCAGGCTTCATGGGTGTGTCTTTCCTTTGCTGCAGTTCCTATTACCTCAACATAAGGAGGGACACACCCATTATCAGGTAACACCATTGTGGTAAGACCTCTGCTCAGCCTACTGCTGGGGTTTTAAATAGGCCATGGGTGGCTCTAGATCAGTGGTGGGCAAATTCATTAATCAACAGAGCCAAATATCAACAGTACAATGATTTAAATTTCTTTTGAGAGCCAAATTTTTTAAATTTAAACTTCTTCTAACGCCACTTCTTCAAAATAGACTCACCCAGGTCATGGTATTTTGTGGAAGAGCCGCATGTGGCTCGCGAGCCACAGTTTGCCGACCACAGCACTAGATGTTTGGCTCAGTGGGTAGAGCCAAGGTCTGCAGACTGAAGAATCCTGGGTTCGATTCTGGTCAAGGGCACATTCCTGGGTTGTGGGCTAAATCCCCAGTAGGGGGCATGTGGGAGGCAGCAGACTGATTCTCTGTCATCATTGATATTTCTAACTCTCTCCCCCTCTGCCTTCCTCTCTGAAATCAATAAAAATATATTAACAAAAATAAAAATAAATACACCACGAATCAAATGTTGCTGTTCTCCATCCATCCAGTCCCCTCACACCCTCTTTTGTCTCCGTTGCCACCTCCACACACACTCTGCTGGGATCTGTGGTCAGAATTTCTACTTCAACCAAAGGCGACACTTCCGCATGGCTCTCCTTTTCTGCTCATCTCTGTCCTCAGTCCTGTGGGGTCTCTCTCTCCCTCCCCTCCATCTCACTTGGTGGGCCCTGCTCTGCCCACTCCTCCTGTGACTTCCTGTCTGCAGCCTCCCACTGGGGTGATAGATCACAGGGAGAAGGGGGGAGGAATGTGGAGCCTGCCTGGTGGGAGAGGCACCAGGATTCTCAGCTGCCCCCACCCAGCAGCTTTTCTAAGCCCCTGCGCAGCTATCACTCTCCTCCCCTGGCTGCCTCTGCTTCATTTCAAGTTTTGGACGTGGTTTTTCTGACTCAACCCCACCCCCCTCTCTGCTGCACCCCTGGGAGACCGAGGCCACCCCTTGGCTTTGGGCAGGCATGCATGGCCCGTCCCCCTGCAATGGTGCTACCCACTTTTCTGGAGTAGTTAGTGAAACTTAACAAATAAAAAAGAAGCAGCTCTGAAGATTATAAATTGTGCACTGAGAACACCACAGGCTGTAGAGGGCTGCACAGTTCAGGGCTCTTGGATCACATGTAGCAGCCTCTCACAATACCCGGCCCCTCTTGGCTCCTGCCCCTGCCCACCTAGGTCCTGGGCTTAGGCAAAACCCTGAGAGCTGCTGACAGCTTTCACCTCACACCTCACTTTTCAGTCAAGCCCACCAGTGCCCGCAGCAAGTTAACCTATCTGTTGGATAGTCTGCCCCCTGGTGGTCAGTGCACATTACAGCACCTGGTTGAGCAGTTGAACTCTCAGTGGAACTCTGGTGGAAGCTAATTTGCATATTAGGCTTTTATTATATAGGATTCTACTGAAATTAAATTGCCGACTTTTTAACTTAGGAATTTTTCATTTAGATTAGTAAGTAGAATTTTGTTCATAAATTGTCTTTTTGGTTCATCCTGGTCTATTTATAATATTGTAGGGGGCGGGGATCACTTTTACACATTTTAAGTAAAAATCTACTAAAGTTATCAATTTATCAACTTACAGTTATATCCAGAGTGAGAAATTCAGACAAAAATTTCCTATGTGTAGAAAATACAGTTAGATACTACAACTGGATGTCGTTGTCTATGAGAAACAATTGGTATGCAAAGATTTGAGATTAAAGTTACATTGTTCAAAAGATAACATTACACCTTTGAAAACAGAATGTTTCACAAAGAACTTTCCACAGATAAGGACATAAGAACCCTTAAATGGTTGTAAGATAATAAGAGAACTGGGGGGAAAAAGAGCAGGATGGCTACAAATTCTTATACATGAGTCTCTTCAAAACAAGTGGCAAATACATATATTTGTGTGTGATCTTACCTTTTATTTTTTATCTATTAGTCTCTTTCCCTTTAAATAAAATGCCTACAAAGTAAGAATTCTATCTCCATGTGCTTCTTATTTGTCTGGAAATAATTTTTCTACCAATTGCTGCAGAGGCCAGTAAGGAGTACCAAGAATGTACAGAGAATTTAGAGTCTACATATGCCAAAATTAACTAGAAATACATATGTACTATGATACACATTTTTAAAAATATGAAATTAACAATTACCATTTTCCATAACATTAGACTGAGAGCAAATTTTCTGAATGTTTACTGGAACTGATCAGTACAATCATGTGAGCCTAGTGGTGTTTGGGGGTAGAAGGGGAAAGTCTATTTTTATTTTTAATATGACTAGTCAGGTTTTTCCTTTCTTCTTGAGAGAGTTGGATGTTTCACTAAAGAAATATTCACTAAAGAAATAGATTATTCCTTTAAGTTTTCAAATTTATTGACATAACATTTTTCATAAAATTCCAACTTTTCTTCTATACTTTAGCCATAATCATGGTGTTTTTATAATTTCCAATGTTGTTCATTTATGCCTTCTTTAGACTTAATTAAACATGTCAATAATTTGGCTATTTTATTCAGAATACCATCTCTTTTACTTTTTTTGGGGGGGGTACTTTCTAATCTAAGAATTTCTGCTATTGTATTTACTAGGACTTTTCTTCTACTATATCATTTCTAGAGATAGATGCTTAGCTGACTAACTTCAGCCTTGATTCTTCCTAAGAATTTATAGATTTTTAACCCTGTTTTTGTTATATCCCACAAATTTGATTTGCAATACTTTCATTATCTGATATCAACTGAATTTCAAATATTTTCCAATATCTACTATTTTTTTACCACTTGTTAAAAATAAATGTCACCCCCTAAATTATTTAGGACATGTTAATTTCTATACATCTGTGCTTCTTAGTTACTTTTTCTACTGTTATTAGTTGCACTATAAGGAACTAATGACTTATATGGCACCTGCTTTTTTGGTGTTTTTAAGATATGATTTACAGCAAAAAAAAAAATTATAAATCTTATATTTTTCACATGAATAATTTACTTTCTAATTGTTTTATACACAGTTCTATACTTGTCTATAGATAGATTTTGTTAATCATGTTATACAAATCCTTTATGAACTACTCAAATATTTGGTCTGCTTCAATTAAAAATTGTTCAACTCTCCCTCCATGATCCTTGACTTACTAGGCTTTCCACATACTTTCATCATTTTCTAATATTTTGACTTTATAATATTAGAAGCATGAGGTATCAATTTATATCTTCCTGAGAATTTTTATTTTTATTACTCTATATCAACCTCTTTAAACTTATAGTGTATTTTTGTAAAGATAATATAGTTTCATTGATTTTCTTTTAGTTATTATATATGTGGTATAATGTTATCATACTTTTATTTTCCTTCATTCTGTATCATGTTTCAGGTATATCTTAAGAACTTATAACAATTCTATTTTTTCAAAACTGACAATATCTGTCTTTTTCCTTTGAGTTTAGTCCAATTGGATATATGTTGATGCTAATACACTTAGAGTTGTTTTTAACACCATGTTCTGTGCTTTTTCATTTACTGCTTTTTATGATTCTTTACTTTTCCTTTTCTAAATTTCATTAAACTTCTTGAGGATCTTTTAAGTTAACTTTATTAGAAATTATGGATTCTTTTATATCGAACCATATAAAATTGTTACTATATGACTATTTTTAACAAATTTTTATTGATTTCACAGAGGAAGGAAGAGAAAGAAAGAGAGAGAAACGTCAATAATGAGTGAGAGCACAACCCCTACTGAATACTGAGCCTGCAACCCGGGCATATACCATGACCTCCTGGTTGACACTCAACCACTGGGCTACACTGACTGGGTTATTTGACCACGTTTTATTTACAAAAATGGTAGCATATGATTTAGTTATCAAACTTAACAGGGTTAATATACACTTCACTTAACATCTAAAATTAGTCAAACTCTACCTTCTTTGAACAATATGAAGACCTTGGGACACTTCACATCTAACTTCTCTTTCCTGAATTATTGCAATACTGTCCTAATTCTTCTTTCTACCTTTGATCTTTGCAACAGCTAATTACCAACATAGGATCTAGACTAATCTTTATAAAATGTAATTACTGTCCTATCACTTCTGCTCCAAAAGCTTTAATAGCTTCTCATCTAATAAAAGAGTAATATGAAAATAGACCATATCTCCAATCAAGCCACACCCACAAGCCAATCAGGAGCAAATAAACCCCAACCAGGATGGCTGTGGCCACTGAGAGCAGGAAGGAGGCTTGGGTTTCCCCGGCAATGAGGGAAGCCAGGCTTTCTGCCTGCCCTTGGTGGCCTAGGCCTCCACTCAATGCTGCAAAGTTTCAGTTATAGAAGATATATCCCAACAGAAATGGGGGCAGCCAGAGAGCAGGAGAAAGCAGAGGCTAGGGTTGCCTGGGAGATGGAGGAAGCCACGCTTCTGCAGCCCTAGTGCCTAGACCTCCACACTAGGCTACAGAGTTTCAATTATAGGATTTAATTAAACCCAAACAGAAATGACTATCGCCACAGAGTGAGCAGAAAGCTTGACTCCCCTCCCCGCTACAAAGTTTCAATTGTAGAACATAAATTAATCCCAGATCCCAGGGCCTCCACTTGGGTGGCTGGGGGTGTGGCCGACCTGCAAACCACCACAGGCCCTTCACCCAGGTCACCCCATGCCCCAAGGTAACCCCCACCCTGATCTGAGACACTATCAGGGCAAACCAGCTGGCTCCTACCCATGCACCAGACCTCTATCCTATCTAAAAAAAGAGTAATTTGGAGATTGACCATCACTCCAACACAGAAGAGGGTGGCTCCCATGTGGTCAAAGATCCTGCCCCCATGTGGACACAAGATGGCCAGCAGGGGAGGACTGTTGGGAGGTTCCAGGCCTGCAAGAGAGGGCAGTTGGGAGGAACCAGGCCTGCAAGGGAGGGCAGTTGAGGGTGATCAAGCCTACAGAGGAGGGCAGTTAGGGGTGACCAGGCTAGCAGAGGAAGGAAGTTGGGAGCAAACATGCTGGCAGGGGAGCAATTAGACATCAATTAAGCTGGCAGAGTAGTGGTTAGGGGGTGATCAGGTTGGCAGGCCAGTAAGCATTTTGGAGCCAGCAGTTCTGGATTGTGAGAAGGTAGGATCGGGCCTAAACAGGTAATCGGACATCGCTTGAGGGGTCCCAAATTGGAGAGGGTGCTGGCTGGGCTGATGGACCTCCTCCGCCTCCTGTGCAGGAATTTCGTGCATCAGGCCTCTAGTCCTATCTAATAAAAAAAGTAATATGCAAATTTACCATATCTTTGCTACACCAAATAAGCCATGCCCACAAGCCACGCCCACAAGCCAATCAGGAGCTATATGCAAATTAACACTGAGCCAAGATGGCTGCTGCCTATGGCAGGGTGATTGCTCTTGGCCAGGCTTTTTCCGGCCTTGGGCAGAGCCAGCCAGTGATCTGCCAGATTGTGTGGTGATCGCTGGCTGGGGTCCCCTGGCCAAGGTCCCCTGGCCAAGGACGAAAACCTTAGCCAGAGGCTTTTGGCCTTGGGCAGGTCGGGGGTGAGCCTTCAGTAAGACATCCCCCGAGGGCTCCCAGTATGTGAGAGGGAGGGAAGGTTGGGCTGAGGTACCACCTATACCTAGTGCATGAATTTCGTGCACTGGGACCCTAGTATATATATGATAGCCTAAGCAACTTGTTGACTGATCGACTGGTTACTATGACATGCACTGACATCAAGGGGGCAGTTGCTCAATGTAGGAGTTGCCCCATGGTGGTCAGTTTGCCCCCACATAGGGAGTGCTGCTCTGCTGACTGAAGGGAGCCTTACATGGGACTCAGGGCTGGCTGCTGCAGCTCAGACACCACAGTGGAGCAGCAGCAAGCCTACCCTGTGATGGCAGGTGTATTGGCGTCAGGATGAGCCAGAGCAGCAGCTAGTGTTGGACTGCTGGTTTGGGCCCGACACCCAAGGGGCCTCACTGGTGCACCAGGCCTCTAGTTCTATATAATCCTATATATTTAAGCATAATATGCAAACCGAATGGACAGCAGATGACCAGTCCATGGGAGGTGAGGCCGGCAAGCAGACAGTGCCAGGACAGCTAAGGCATGTGCTAGCAAGCAGAGGGAGGGGATGGCAATGGGGTGTGTGGCAGCAACCAGAGGTGGTGGAGGAGCAATTGCAGAGGTGAGGGTGGTACCGTCCCCTGATCAGCCGGCCCTGTTGCCTCCCACAGATGAAGGCCAGCAGCAGTGGGGTGATGATGGTGACACTTTCCCCTGATGGCCCACCCTGTTGCCTCTGCAGAAGGAGGCCAGTAGTGGCAGCAGAGGTGGGGTGATGGAGGTGGTGCCAAACCCTTATTGGCCTGCCTGGTTGCCTCCTGCAGAGGGAGGCCAGATTGTGGCTTAGGCTCACTCCCCATGAGGAGCAGGCTCAAGCCATTAGTAGGACATCCCCTGAGGGCTCCCTGACTGTGAGAGGGCACAGCCTAGGCTGAAGGACCCCCCTGAATGTATGAAATTTTTGTACACCGGGCCTCTAGTCTATATATATATATATATATATATATATATATATATATATATATATATATAATAGAGGAATAAACAAATTTATCTGGGACTCCATCACGTCATGACCTTTCTTAGGGTGGGAGTGGCTGCAGGATCATGGGGCAGCACTCCAGGTCTCAGCACAATTTCATCCTGTCCAGGCAGACTCCCCTACAGCCTACAGCCAAATCCCAATGCCAACCTGTTGTTTACTAAACTTTACTGGAGCTGCTCTCCACACCCCAACTCCCTGTCCCAGGACTGCATTGCACCCCAGCATCATCCTCACAGGTGGGTGGCCTAGGAGAACTGAGTGGAGCAGGGGCTGCAGGGAGCCATGGAGGAGCAGGGCCACTGGAGCCAAGCTCCAGGGGTGTGAGGAGAGTGCCTGAAGGAAGAGGAAGCTTCAGCAAAACAGCCAGCCAGGAGCCACAGCTGGGGTGTCCATAGTCATGTGGACAGGCCTCCACCTGAGGGATGGCTCTCAGGTAAGCACTACAGCTTTGATGAAGCAGCCAGCCAGGAGGCAGGCAGCCCAAGGGGTACAGAGTGGCACCGAAGCAGGATGCACTGGATGGGGCTCTGGCCTGGGCAGGAGGCCGGCAGGCAGATATCTGCCTTGCCTGCAGAGACCGAGGTTCTGCGGTGGCCCCAAGATACAGGAAACAAGAGGTGATGACTGCTGGTGTGGAAGGACACCCGGGTGGAGGGACATGGACCCACAGCCCTGAGGTGGAGGTTGAGGGGCAGAGCCATCTCAGTGGAGGGGCGCTGCACTGTCAGGTACCCTACTGCTGCAGTTTGGTGAAGATCCTGGTGTGAACCAGGCCTCACCACAGCCTGCACACTTGAGAGCCCATGGTTCCTGCTCTTGCCTTGGCCCAAAAGCAAGCCCACTCCTTCCCTGCCCCCAGTTCCCTCCCCTGCCAAAAGGGGGCATGCATCTGCAACAGGAAGCCCACCATGTGCTTCCCAGAAGAGGGGGCAGTAAAGAACAGGGGCAGGGGCCGGGGGGTGAGGGACAGAAAATAATGTGGAACATCGGTGATAAAGAGGTGCTTGAGGACGAGGCTCAGAAGTCTCAAGGGAGGTTTGTTCTATTTGCCCCTTGGTTATCCCTTAGGAAAGGCAGAGAGGGCTCCCTGAGTCCAGTTCCACAGCCAACTGGAATTGGCCTCAGTGTCCTGGTCTATAAAATGGATTAAGCATGTCCAGGCCTTCACTGAACTTTGAGGGCCAATTGAAATACTATATAAAGAAAATGAGGGAAGAAGTGAGAAAGGAAACAAAGGGCCAGCAACACACACACAAAAAAAAGATTAGAAGGAACCTGTAAATCTATTGTCACTTAAATATGGAATATAGTCAACAGTGTTGTAATGATGGTATGATGCCAGGTGGGTACTGGAAATATTGGAAACACTTTGTGAAGTGTATGATTGTGTAACCACTATTCTGTAACTAATATAAAACTTGAAACCAATACAAAATAATATTGAATGTAAAGAAATGAAAATTGGAGTGAAATTTTTATAAATTTCAAAGTTTAAATAAAGGCTGTAAAGGAAGGAAGGGGAGAATAAAAAGTGTTGTTCATTTTACCAATGTATTGTCTTTTCAGTACATGAAAAACACAGTTGTCTTTATATAGTGCTTTTATACTTCTCTAAGTCATTATCTCATTTTAATTTCAGGGCAACTTAGAAACAAGATAATTATTCCCCCCACTATTCAAAGAAAGGAAATCTTGGTGTCTGGTCCCAATGATTCAATTGTCAAGCCCTATTGTAAAGCAGGGTTAGTCAAATTTTCTGTGAAGGGTCATATCTATAAAAATAAAAGCCTTAGGGGTGACCAGGCTAGCAGAGGAAGGCAGTTGGGGGTGATCAGTCCAGCAGCAGAGCAGTTAGGCATCAGTCAGGTTGGCAGGGAGTGGTTAGGGGTGATCAGGCTGGCAGGCAGAAGCAGTTAGGGGCAATCAAGCAGGCAGACAGGCAAGCTGTTAGGAGTCAGCAGTCCCGGATTGTGAGAGGAATTTGGCCTAAATGGGCAGTTGGATATTCCCTGAAGGATCCTAGATTGGAGTGGGTGCAAGCTGGACTATAGGACACCTCCTCCCCCCTCCAGGAAATGAATTTTGTGCACCAGGCCACTAGTCTTATAATAAAAGTGCAGCACTCTATAAATCCCTACATCATCTAACCCCCAGTTCATTTCCAGCTATTCTCCTAGCTTACTCTGTCTCAGCTCTTCCTCAAACATGCCTGGAAAATTCCTCCCTTGAGACTTTTGCATCTACTCTTTCCTCTGTATAGAATATTTGCTCTTACTTCCTCCAGACTATTGCTCAAATGTCATTCTCTGAATAAAGCCCACTCTGACCCTCTTTTTGAAATTATAATTCATTAAATTTAAGATTCTGTATTTTTTCTTTTTTAAATTTTCGCCTGGAATTGTATCTAACTTTACTTTGATAGTTGTCTGTCTCTCCCCTCTATAATGAAATTGCATCAGGGCAGTGACTTTTGCTGTTTTGCTATATCTCTTCTACCTAAATAAGTATTCCTTATCCATGAATACTTATTAAATAAATGAATAGCCTCCTGTAGGCCTTATTCATTAGTATTCTATTTCCATATTGATTTTTATAACTCCAAACGAGCAGTTTTGTTTTTTTATAACCACTATTTATATCACTTTAATGTGTACTTTCATTTATTATATGCTTAATAATTTGTAGGCATTACCATTCCATTTTATTGCTCATGCCTCCTTTCTGGATAAGACATTTTTTCCCCTATAGTATATTCTTTAGTAGATTTATTAGTGCCCCTTAGTAATAAACTCTCTCAGGGTTTGTCTGAATATGGGCTATTGTGCCTTTACTCTTAAATCATAGTTTACATTAAGTATAAAATGTTAAAACAATAACTTGAAAGATCATTCTACTGTTTTATGGTTTCTATTATTGCTGTTGATAAATTAGCTGACAGTCTATCATCTCTGTTTATTTTAAAATTTTCTTGTATTTAGTGTTCTTCTATTTCCTTATAATGTTCCCAATGTGAATTTATTTTAATTGATCTTGTTCTGGGCTTTAGTGTAATTCTCGAATATAAGAAGCCATGTCTGAAAATCTGAGAGATTCTAGGAAATTCTATTTTCTGTTTCAATAATGCCTCTCCCTATTTTTTTTAATTTTATCCTTTTAGAACTAATTTATATGTATAGTTTCAATTTTAATATTAACAATCCATATTTTAGCCACATTTTATTTGCCCACACTGTATCTAGATAATTAGACCAAATATGCCTTCTAAATTATGAAATTACTCTTAAGCTATCTCTAACTTTAAGTGCATTCACTGACAAATACTTAATTTTTAGCAACCAATTATAGCATTTACTAAATTTTCTGGTTAATTTTTATTTTGTTTTTATACATCTAATCTTCTCTTATTACTTTGATAATTATAAATATTTATGGTTTCTGACTGATATTTCTAAATTTTTAGCCTCAGAACATTTATTTTCTATGTCTTGTAATTCATCCTATTTTTAAACGTTTTTATTGATTTTAAAGAGGAAGGGAGAGAGAAAGAAAGATAGAAACATGAGCATACACCCCAGGCATGTGATCTGACTGGGAATTGGACAGTGACCTCTTGGTGCTGGGAAGATGCTCAACCAACTGAACTACATCAACTGCACTTCTTGATTGACTTTTTTTTCTTGTAAATCATTAATATTGAGTGGGGCTTTATGTATCTGTTTTCATAAAAACATTTAGCATTTATTCTGCCAATTAATGTTCCCCCAAAAACTTCATGAGATTTTAAGACTATTCACATTGCATAACTATAAAGCCAATCCATACAAAGAGAGTCCTAACTACAAGTTTTTCTGAAACAGATTTTTTTTATGTTCTACCCAATATGAAAAAATTTTGGCCAACTTATCTGTCATATTGGTTATCCAATGAGCATTTATTCCTATTCCATCATTTTATGAAAGTAGAGCTTTTTGAGGATATTGATTTTTTATTAGAAACCAGTTCCAATTCACCCTCTATATCCAAAGTCTTGCCTTCTCTTGTCATATAAATCTAAAATTCTAGAATCCTCATTCACTGTGGTTTCAGATCTATGCTTCCTGAATTAGCATCCCTCTTTACTTTAGAGAGCTGAAAGTGTTCTTACCTTTTCAGGTACCCACTTATGGAATTAAATAGATATATTTGTATTTCATACATTTATAAATATTTTATGGTGGGAGTATTTTCATGTTGTCTACTACCACATTCCTGGAAACCAAAGGCCTTCTGAAAGGCATTAAACATAGAGTACATTTTAAGGATATTTATATGAAAGGTGTTTGACTGGAGCAAGGAGGAAGAGGCAGGTCCAAGGCCCCTATAGCATATAGGAGAGTCTATAAACAGTCTTGAAACACTTCAGTATCCTGTGCTTCAGTCTGAAGGAGCCTTGAAGAACTGACCTAGAAAAAAGCTACTTGTTTATAAATCTCATAAGAATACTACAGGGATTCCAAGATGGCAGCTGACAGGACAGCGGTGAGGAAGAGAGTGTGGGTGAGTGAGGGAGTGGAAAGGGAGTGCATGGATGTGGTGTGTGTGTGTGTGTGTGTGTGTGTAAGGGACAGCTAGATTTCACAGGACCTTCAGCGGCTGGCAGACCAGGCTTGCACAGTCAGGCAGCCTCGGCTACTGCTGTAATCTCTCCTGGAGCATTGGCTCTACCACAGAGGCCATGACATCTTGAAGAGGAGAGGGGCTGTGACTAGGATCCCAGCTTTATTTCCCCCCAGGGTGCTCTCAGACACCCGTGATCCTACAGCCACTCCAGCCAGGAACCTGAGGCCTTGGCTGCTGACCCATGGACACCAGGATTCCAGCCTACCTAGCTGAGGTCTCCTGTGAGTTCCAGAGGGCACTCCCCCAGCCAGACACCTTAGCCCCAGGACTTATGACCACACTCACACTTGAAAACAGCCGCACTTACACAGAAGCACTGGGATCCACAACAAAGTGAGCAAATAGCAAGCCTTAAGCAGCAGCCCTGGGCACCATGACCACTCCAGCAGCCATGCGACCAGCCACTGCGCATGACCACCACAGGACCAACCACTGCCCATAACCACACAAAGAACAGACACCCTGTGACCTCTCCACTTGTGACTGTATAATAGCCACCCTATGAATGTGTGAGGATGAGCAGTTCCACAACTATGTGAGGTGCAGCTACCACCTGCAACTACCCGAGGAGTAGCCTCCCCATGAGCAGCCACCACCCACTAGTGCATGTGGATCAGCTTCCCCAGAACCCCCCAAGGAGCAGCCATCACACCCAACTGCCCAAGAAGTAGACACCACCTACAACCACCTGAGGAGCAGACTTGGCCAGAGAAATGCCTCAGCTGCTGACCCACGTACATTAGGACTTCAGTCCCCACAACTGAAGGCTCCTGTGAGTTCTGGGGAACATCCCCTCCCTCAGCCAGAGGCTTTAGCCCTAAGCCCCGAAACCCCATGCATTAACAGCCAACTCTTACCCAACAGCCTGGGGCTCCACAATTACATGCACACAAACAGCTGAGCCTTATGCAGCAGCCCAGGCCTCCACAACTGCCACAGAAGCTGTGCAAGCAGTGCCATCCATAACCGCAGGAGGAGCAGCCACCCGTAAACCATTCAGGAGCAGCCACCACTCACAACTGCAAGAGGAGCAGTCACTGCCCACAGATGAGCAGCCACCCCAAGACCCCCAAGAAGCAGCCACTGCCTGTGAACAGCTGAGGAGCAGTTGCCCCACAACCCCCTGAGGAGCAACCACTGCCCACAACTGGGTGAGGAGTAGCAGCCTCATAACCACATGAGGAACAGCAGCTGATTGACTGCACAAGGAGCAGGAGCCCCACAACCACATGAGCAACAGTCTCTTCATGAGCAGCTGCCACATTGCAACTATGCAATGAGTGTCCACCCCGCAAGCAGGCATCAGCCCATTAACAGATGAGGAGTGGCTACACCATGACTACCTAAGGAGCAGCCATCACTTATGACCTCCCAAGGAGAAGACGCTGTCCAAGATCAGCTGAGGAGCAGATGCTTCCCATGACCATGTGAGCTGCCACCAAGCCCACTGCTGCACTCACAGGCTCCATGAGACTCAACACCTAGATCCTTTGGTGAGAAGAACAACTCCCAAAGGAAGAAGAGGAGGAATCGACAGAAAAAGGAACTAAATGAAATGGAGGCATGCAATATATAAGGAAAATAATTCAATATAAGGGTCATACAGTTAATAACCAGATGGATGAGAAAATCAAGAACCTATGTAAGAATCAGGAGGAAATAAAGAGTTATCTAGCTACAAAAAAAAGACAATATAAAAGCTTTCAACTTCAGACTAGGAGAAGCAGAGGACCGAATTAGCAAATTAGAAGACAGAGAAGCAAAACAAACCCAATATAAAATGCAATTGGAGAAAAAAATCCAAAGACAGGAGGAGAACGTGCTGGAGCTTTGAGATAACATGAAATGAAGCAACAAATGAATAATAGGGTGCCATAATGACAAGAGGAAGAGAAAGGGTAGAAAACATATTTGAAGAAATAATGTCAGAAAACATCCCTGCGGTGGGGAAGGGAAAATTCACACAAGCACAGAGTACAAAACAAGATGAATTCCAAAAGACCCACACCAAGACATGTCATAAGTACAATGGCAAACATTAACAACAATGAGAGAATCTTAAAGGCTGCAAGAGAGACATAGAAACTTACCTACAGGAGCCGAGACCGGTTTGGCTCAATGGATAGAGCGTCGGACTGCGGACTGAAGGGTCCCGGGTTCGATTCCGGCAAGGGCATGTACCTTGGCTGCGGGCACATCCCCAGTAGGGGGCGTGCAAGAGGCAGCTGATCGATGTCTCTCTCTCATCGATGTTTCTGACTTTCTATCCCTCTCCCTTCCACTCTGTAAAAAATCAATAAAATATATTTAAAAAAAAAGAAACTTACCTACAGGAGATATTCCATTAGATTATCAAATGATTTCTCAACAGAAACACATCAGGCCACAAAGGAATGAAAGGAAGTATAAAAAGTCATGCAAAGCAAGGGACTGAATCCAAGAACACTCTATTCAGCAAGACTATCATTCAAAATTGAAGGAGAAATATGGAGCTTCACAGACAAAACAGTAACAACAATAGCAACAAATAAGCCAGAAATGCAAGAAATGCTAAAGAGACTGTTGAAAAAAAAAACCCACTGGGACAAAAAATAAAAATGGCTACAAACAAGTACCTATAAATAGTAACTTTAAAGGTCAATGGCCTAAATGCTTCAATCAAAAGACATCAAGTGGCTGAATGGATAAGAAAACATTACCCATATATATGCTATCTACAATAGACTGACCTCAAAACTAGAGACTCACACAGACTGAAAGTGAAAGGATGGAAAAATATCTTTCAGGCAAATGAAAATGAAAGAAAAAGCTGGGATATCAATACTCATATCTGACAAAATAGACCTCAAAGTGAAGGCCTTAACAAGAGATAAGGAAGGCCACTTAAAAATAGTAAAGGGATTGATACAACAAGAGGATAAACATATATGCAACTAATTCAGGAGTGCCCAAATACATAAAAAACGGCTGGAATATATCAAGGGAGAGGTAGACAGCAATATGATCATAGTAGAGAATGTTAATATCCCACTTACATCACTGGACAAGTCCTCTAAACAAAATAAATAAATAAGTAACTATATAAATAAATTTTTAAAAAGCAATCCTAAATGACTCACTAGATCAAATGGATTTAATTGGCATCTTCAGAACATTTTTCCTCAAAGCTACAGACTATACATTATTATCAAGTGCACATAGGACATTTTCAAAGGTAGACCACATATGGGTACACAGGCAAAGTCTCTACAAATTCAAGAGGATTTAAATCATAACAAGATTCGAGAAAAAAAAATGGCGGCGGAACGGAGGGATTCGATCTGAATCTGCTCACAGGGTAGAGGGAGGGAGCAGCTGAGAGTCGCGCAGGGAGCATTTGTCGGCGACTAGGGGGACAGCTGTGCTCCAGGAGAAGATAGAGGACTGCTGGGCTGGCCTCCCTAGCCTGAGCAGCCCCAGTACTGCTGGGTTCTCTCCCTGAGCCAACTGCGCGAGGAGGCGCGAAGGCGGACCACAACATCTTGAACGAGAGGAGCCGGAAAACATACAGCTGCCATACGCGGTACCAGCGGGACCTCTGGGGCTCCCGGAGCACCTGCGACCAGATGGCGCGCAGAGCCCAGGGAGCTCTAAACTCCAGCAAGGAAAGGTCAGATTTCCCTGGGGGTACTTTGGGCACGAAACTGAGGGGGCTGGCAGTCTGGGAGATCTGCACCTTGGAACTCAAAACCTGGAGATCTGCACCTGAAATAGAATCTGTGGCTGTTGAAGCTGGTGAACGTGGGAGAGGGCCCTTGGAGCTGGTGGCAGAGTTGATCCCTGGAGCGCAATCAGTTTGGACCTGACAGAGGGGGGAAGCCCGGAAGATTTTGGGAGGGTTCTGGCTGCTAAAACAACAGTCACCATTAGAGAGGCAGTATTGTTTAGTTCAGGATAAAGAGGACCAATAGACCCAGAAGTCAATCTAGAAACACTGCCACCCAGGGGCCAAATCACAAATTGACTCTTATGTGACAGGGAATTGATTATATCTTCTCTTCGACCTTGGGAATACAGTCTATCTTAATCTACACTTTAGTATCTTTTACTCTACCTCAACTTCACCTTTATACCACCACTCTCTGGCTAACCTTTCCCTATTTAGTGCCTTGTTTCCCTTACACTTTTCCCGCTTTAGATTTACCTAATTCTTTCCCCTTACCCCCTGTTAAAATTTCACCCCACTGATATATCTAATCTCTAACCACCTAATCCAAGTGCATATATACCTCTAGCTTCTCTGACTTCACTATCTTAAAGTGTTTTTAGCCCTGTCCTGTTGTTGTTGTTTACTTGACTGTTGATTATATTGATTTTTTAAGCAGGTTTATGAGATTGATTTGCTTATTCTGTTATTTTGGTTTGTCTTGTAGGGGGGGTTATTTTTATTTTTGGTGTTGTTTCTTGTTTTGTTGTCCTCATCTGCATTGTTTTTGAGATAGATTTTTGCTTCTGTGTTCCCTCACCTCTCTTGATATTAGTAGTTGTATGTAATTTGTATCAATCTCCAAGTACTTGTTGCAGGTTTTGGTTCAGATTAGGGGCTATCCTATAGGAGTTTTCACCCCACATTTATAATTTGCTCCTTTTATTTCTTTTTTTCTTCTCCCCCTTTTCCCATTATCATTTTGGCATTCCTGTCTTTCTTTTTTGTGAGTGTATGTGTGTGGGGGGGGTCTTTTTCTTTTTTGTGTGAGTGTCGGTGTGTGAGTGTCTGTGTGGGTCTGGGGGAGGTTCTCTTTCTTTTTTCCCACCTATCACCAAATTTGCCTTTCTCTGGCGGTCACCTTTATTTGGAATTACAATTACTTTGACTACATTCCGGTTCAGTGCCTGGTGCGTTGCACCTGGTTGTGTTGTATTTTGTGCCTTTAAATCAACACAGGAGAGTGAGAACTACATAACCACATACACAGAGAAGAGAGACCATGGGAAGACAAAGAAATAGCCCACATATGAAAGAAAAGCAAGGCTCGCCAGAAAAGGAGGTAAATGAAATGGAAGTTAACAACCTGTCAGAGAAAGAATTCAGAGAAATGGTCATAAGGTGGCTGAAAAGAATGGAAGACAAATTTGATAATATGAGTAAGACCCAAGAGGAAATGAGGAAGACCCAGGAAGAAATGATGAAGAGCCATGAAGAAATGAAGAGAAGCCACAAAGAAATGAAGAGGAGCCAAGAAGAAATGAAAAATGACATTGCTGAAGTAAAGAACTCAATAGAAAGTATTAAGAGTAGACTAGAAGAAGCAGAGGATCGCATCAGTGAGCTAGAAGACCAGGTAGGAAAAAATAACCAAGTAGAGCACCTTCTAGAAAAAAAAATTAAAAAGCAAGAGGAGAGCCTAAGAGAACTATGGGACAACATGAAACAAAACAACATCCGTATAATTGGGCTTCCAGAAGGACAGGAAACTGAGCAAGGAATAGAAAACCTGTTGGAAGAAATAATGACAGAAAACTTTCCTGGTATAGGAAAGGAAAAACCCACACAAATCCAAAAAGCTCACAGAGTCCCAAGCAAAATAAACCCCAAAAGACCTACGCCAAGGCACATTATAATTAAATTGGCAAACACCAATGACAAAGTAAGAATCTTAAAAGCTGCCAGAGAGAGACAGAAAGTCACCTACAAAGGAACACCCATCAGACTAACAAGTGATCTCTCAACAGAAACCTATCAGGCCAGAAGGCAGTGGAATGAAATCTACAAAGTCATGCAAAGGAAGGGTCTGAATCCTAGAATACTGTACCCAGCAAGGCTCTCAATCAAAATTGAAGGTCAAATCAGGAACTTCACAGATAAAAAAGGACTAAGGGAATTCGTCACCACCAAACCAGCAATGCAAGAAATGCTAAAGGATCTGCTGTAAAAAGAAATAGGAAGCGAAGAAGGAACACAGGGGCAAAGAACAAAAATGGCAACATATAAGCACCTATCAATAATAACTTTAAATGTAAACGGTTTAAATGCTCCAATCAAAAGACATAGGGTAATAGACTGGATAAGAAAACACAACCCATGTATCTGCTGTCTACAAGAAACCCACCTCCGAAAAAAAGATGCACACAGACTGAGGATGAAAGGGTGGAAAAAAGTTATTCAGGCGAATGGAAATGAAAAAAAAGCAGGGGTAGCCATACTTATATCTGACAAATTAGATCTCAAAGTGAAGGACATAACAAGAGATAAAGAAGGCCACTTCATAATACTAAAGGGAGCAATTCAACAAGAAGAAATAACTCTTGTAAACATATACGCACCCAATACAGGAGCACCCAAATATATACAAAAACTCCTAGAGGACATCAAGGGAGAGATAGACAGCAATACAATCATAGTAGGAGACTTTAATACCCCATTATCACCATTGGACAGATCCTCTAAACAAAAAATCAGTAAAGAAACATCAATTCTCAATGACTCACTGGACCAGATGGAATTAATTGACATCTTCAGATCATTTCACCCCAAAGCCACCGAATATACATTCTTTTCAAGTGCCCATGGGTCATTCTCAAAGATAGACCATGTATTGGGTCATAGGCAAAGTCTCTCCAAATTCAAGAAGATAGAAATCATATCAAGTATATTCTCAGATCACAGTGGCATAAAGCTGGAAATCAACTACAATAGAAACAATCCAAAGAAATCGAACACATGGAGACTGAACAGCATGCTATTAAACTATGACTGGGTTACTAGAGAGATTAAGGAAGAGATAGAAAACATCATGGAAACAAATGACAATGATAGCAAAACAGTCCAAAATCTATGGGACACAGTGAAAGCAGTTCTGAGAGGGAAGTTCATAGCTCTACAATCCTACTACAAAAAACTAGGAACAGCAGCAATAAATTATCTAACCCAACAACTCAAAGAGTTAGAAAGAAAGCAGCAAGAAAAGCCTAGTGTAAGCAGAAGGAAGGAAATAATAAAGATCAGAGCAGAAATAAATGACATAGAGACCAAAGAAACAATACAGAAGATCAACGAAACCAAGAGCTGGTTCTTTGAAAGGATAAACAAGATTGATGAACCTCTAGCCAGACTCACCAAGAAGCAAAGAGAGAGGACCCTAATAAATAAAATCAGAAATGAAAGAGGTGAAATAACAACAGACCCCATTGAAATACAAAGGATTGTTAAAAAATACTATGAACAACTCTAATCCAACAAACTGGACAACCTGGAGGAAATGGATATATTTCTGGAAAAATATAACCTCCCAAAACTCAATCAAGAAGAATCTGAACAACTCAATAGACCAATAACTGTGGAAGAAATTGAAGCAGTCATCATAAAGCTTCCAGCAAACAAAAGCCCAGGGCCAGACGGCTTCACAGGGGAGTTTTACCGAACATTCAAGGAAGAACTAAAACCTATACTCCTTAGACTATTCCAGAAAATTCAAGAGGATGGAACACTTCCAAACTCCTTCTATGAAGCTAGCATCACCCTAATACCAAAACCAGATAAAGACGACACAATGAAAGAGAATTACAGGCCAATATCCCTCATGAATATAGATGCCAAAATCCTCAATAAAATTCTAGCAAATCGGATCCAGCAGTACATCAGAAAGATCATACACCACGACCAAGTAGGATTTATCCCAGGAATGCAAGGATGGTACAATATCCGCAAATCAATAAATGTGATACATCACATAAACAAATTGAGAGATAAAAATCACATAGTCATATCAATTGATGCAGAAAAAGCATTTGACAAAATCCAACATCCTTTCTTAATAAAAACTCTCAATAAGGTAGGAATAGAAGGATCATACCTCAACATAATAAAAGCCATATATGATAAACCCACAGCATACATCATACTCAATGGGCAAAAACTACAACCATTTCCCCTAAGAACAGGAACAAGACAGGGTTGCCCACTTTTACCACTCCTGTTCAACATAGTGCTGGAAGTATTAGCCATTGCAATTAGACAAGAAGAAGAAATAAAAGGCATCCAAATTGGAAAAGAAGAAGTTAAGCTATCCTTATTTGCAGATGACATGATATTGTACATAAAAAACCCGAAAGACTCCATAAAAAAGTTAGTAGATTTAATAAATGAGTTCAGCAATGTAGCAGGCTACAAAATTAATGCCAAGAAATCTATGGCATTTCTATACACTAATAGTGAACCTACAGAAAGAGAGACTAAAAAAGCAATCCCATTTACCATCACACCAAAAAAATTAAGATACCTAGGAATAAACTTAACTAAGGAGGTAAAAGATCTATTTGTGGAAAACTACAGGACACTGAAGAAAGAGATAGAGGAAGATGTAAACAGGTGGAAGAACATTCCATGTTCGTGGATTGGGAGAATCAACATAATTAAAATGTCCATACTACCCAAAGCAATCTATAAATTTAATGCACTCCCCATTAAAATACCAATGGCATATTTCACAGACCTAGAAAGAACTCTCCAAAAATTCATCTGGAACAAAAAAAGGCCCCGAATAGCCACAGCAATCCTGAGAAAGAAGCACAAAGTCGGTGGGATTTCCATACCAGATTTCAAGCTGTATTACAAGGCTACTGTTCTTAAAACAGCCTGGTACTGGCACAAGAACAGACGTATAGATCAATGGAATAGAATAGAGAATCCGGATATCAACCCAAACCACTATGCTCAATTAATATTTGACAAAGGAGGCAGGAACATAAAATGGAGTCAAGACAGTCTCTTCAATAAATGGTGTTGGGAAAATTGGACACATACATGCAAAAAAATGAAACTAGAGCACCAACTTACACCATACACAAAAATAAACTCAAAATGGATACAGGACTTAAACTTAAGACAGGAAACCATAAAAATATTAGAGGAATCTACAGGAAGAAAAATCTCAGACATATGCCAAAAGAACTTCTTTGATGATACTGATCCGAGGGCAATGGAAGCTAAAGAGAAAATAAACAAATGGGACTACATCAAAATCAGAAGCTTTTGCACAGCTAAAGAAACCATCAACAAAACAACAAGAAAACCCACTGTATGGGAGAACATATTTGCAAATGTTATTAGTGATAAAGGTTTAATCTCAAGCATCTACAGGCAACTCACCCAACTCAATAAAAGGAGGACAAATGATCCAATAAAAAAATGGGCAACAGACCTAAATAGAATCTTCACGAAAGAAGACAAAAGGAAGGCCCAGAGACATATGAAAACTTGCTCAAAGTCACTAATTATCCGAGAGATGCAAATCAAAACGACTATGCGGTACCATCTCACACCTATCAGAATGGCTTACATCAACAAATCAACAAACGACAAGTGCTGGCGAGGATGCGGAGAAAAAGGAACTCTCGTACACTGCTGGTGGGATTGTAGACTAGTACAGCCACTGTGGAGAACAGTATGGATATTCCTCAAAAAACTAAAAATGGAGCTCCCATTCGACCCAGTGATCCCACTTCTAGGAATATACCCCAAGAAATTAGAAAGGCGAATTAGAAAGGATATATGTACCCCTATGTCCATAGCAGCACAATTTACCATAGCTAAGATTTGGAAACAGCCGAAGTGCCCATCAGCAGATGAGTGGATTAAAAAACTATGGTACATTTACACAATGGAATACTACGCCGCGGAAAAAAAGAAGGAGCTCCTACCATTTGTAACAACATGGATGGATTTGGAGAGCATTATGCTAAGTGAAATTAGCCAGGCAGAGAAAGACAAATATCACATGATCTCACTCATTTGAGGAATACAATCAATGACATAGAATGATGAACAAGAATGGATCCAGAGACTGAGAAAAGTCCATCAGAATGTCAAACCTCAGGGTAAGTGGCAGGTGGTGAGAGTAAGTGGAAAAGTCAATATACTTGAACTCTTGAACTGAGGTAAGTGATTTGTGTTTTTACATCCCTGACAAAGTTTATATAAAATTATTAAAAAA
This sequence comes from Antrozous pallidus, assembly GCA_027563665.1. Lineage (NCBI taxonomy): Eukaryota > Metazoa > Chordata > Mammalia > Chiroptera > Vespertilionidae > Antrozous > Antrozous pallidus. The sequence goes on from CM050511.1 coordinate 11,425,730, forward strand.
TGGCAGCTAGTCTGACATTGAATTGACATGGCCTAGAGCTTGTCATATCCTATGGAGACCAGTCCTTAGGCTAGGCCTTCCTTAACCTCCCATGACACCATAATACCCTTACATGATATTATTCTACAATGTCATTATAATATTTGATATTTGACAACAGCATATTATACAATTATCCCAAATAAACTTACAAACTAATTCTTTGAATGTTGGGCAGCAACTTAAAAAAGGATAGGAAATAAATTAATCCCTTTCAGAAGGAATTAAGGCACTGGGAAGGGATCCGAGCATTCTATATTGGCCCTTCTTGCCCTTTCTGCCAAGAGGGACCTTCTGGTTACTATCCAAATACACACAGCTGATGCCAGAGTTTTCAGTTCCAGCTGTGGCTGAAGCCTTTGGGCAGCTGGCACCATGGATCTGTATCTCGACCAATGGTGTGAGCTGGGCCCTCTCTGGAGAAGAAACCTGGGTCCCCCGAGATATGTGATCAGTACCGAGACCCCGCCAGCAGGCGAGGGGACCCCAAGGCAGGTACTGGACGTGGAGGCCACAGGGGGGCATAGACTACAAAGGAGACAGAATTGAACCTCACATCACCCTGTTTGGCCCCGGAGGATGGCTGGTTAGCCAGAGACGGGTAAGATTCCTCAGGGAAGGAACAACCTAAGACAGGCACAGTCGCAGAGGGGCCAACAGGAGAGAACTAAAAGGTCAACAGAGGTGGGGCACAGACCCTCATCCACAAATCTTGCAGGGGTTTGAATTCTCAACCCTCCTAAGGGAGGTCTCCTACCCCCATGGCTGCTTCGCCTCCCACACACAACTCATACGGGGACCCAGGTGGCAGACAGAGACCCGGCCAGCAATAGCTGCTCTATATCTAAATTCAGTCTATTACCAGGAATGCTCGGGACCTACTCAAAATTGCAAATATTCCTTTCCACTAGTATTCACAGGGTAAACTAAGATTTCTGCTTGAGTATTAAAATTGACAGGAAAATAGTAATCAAGTTTTCAGATTAATTTAAATTGGCCAAGTGAAATATGAGAATACTCAAGAAAATTATAGTGTACTGGACAAAAAGCTTTTCCTAAAACATTAACTAAAAAATCTATTAGTAGTTCATCTCACTGTAAAATTGCCTAACAACCAAAGAACCTAAAGCAGTCACTTTGTGTGCAAAAATTAAAATTTAAAATTATCAAGACTGCAATATAAAATTTCCAAAAGTCCCCATTAATCAAATAAGGGGGGGGGGACAGCGGGGTAATATCATGTAAGGGGAAAAAAAAATATCGAGTAAGTAAAATACATCTAGAAAATTCTTACTCCAGTAAAGTAAATTCCATTTGTAAAAACAATTGCAGGACACCCATGAAAAAACACACATGGTGTCAAAATAAGCCAAAGAAAAATCATTTAGGCAAAAATTAAAAAGAATCCCAAGTCTATTTTGCATAGAGGATCCCTTTGTTTACTTTTGGTCGAGAATGTGTTTGTGTGTTTACAGAGAACAACTCCAAGACCATGTGGGTTCCTGCGACGATGAGGAACTGATGGATCTGTTCCAGTCACGAGGATGGTCCAGAGATGGGGGACACTGACGACACCTTGCCATGCTAGCAGTCAGCAGCTGTGCATGTCTGCAGGCAGCCCAGGATCAAACCAGAGAGGATGGATCTTGCATTGACACGATATGTCCACCATCTGGATACCATTGCTGACTTATACACATAATGAATTATTTGACACTGAAACTGGGACTCAGAAAAGTTGGACATTGAAACCGAGACTGAAACACTTTTTGTTCTTATACATTTATTTCTAGTATGCAGAGGCAAGATATTTTTGAAGAAAAGAAACAGGGGAGAGTGATTGATATAGAGGCAGGATGGCCTTGAACAGGCTGTCAAGCTACAGGGGGAGGCTTGGGTGGATGGGAGGCAGATGCGGGGGGAGATCAACCGAAGGACTTGTATGCATGCATATGAACATAACCAATGAATGAAAGACACTGGGGCGGGGAGGGTGGGAAGCTGGGAATATGTGCTGGGGGGTGGGGGAGGCTGGGGGGAGGATAAGGGGGAGGGGGAAAGGAAAACATGTACTACTATTATACTGCAAAAAATCAATAAAAAATAATTTCAAAAAAATAAATAAATCATAACAAGATTCTTCTCAGACCACAATGGCATAGTATTAGAAATCAACTAAAATAAAAACAATAAAATAATTCAAACACTTGGAAGCTGAATAGCATGATATAAAACAATGATTGGTTTACCAAAGAGATCAAAGAAGAAATTAAAAACAGCCTGGAAATGAATGACAATGAATACACATCAATCCAAAACATATGGGACTTGGTAACATCAGTACTAAGAGGGAAGTTCATAGCATTGCAGGCCTACTTCAAAACATAAGAAAAAAAGTAATAAATCACCTAACTCTACAACTTAAAGAATTAGAAAGAGAGCAACAAGAAAACCACAGAGTGAGCAGAAGGAAGGACATAAGGAGAAACCAAGATGGCAGCATAGGTAAACACCTATACTGCTGCCTTGCAAAACAATTTCAAAACTAAAACTAAAAGACAAAACAGACATCATCCAGAATCACCAGAAAGCTGGCTGAGTAGAAATCCTACAACTAGAAAGAAAAAAGGACACTGAAACTCAGGAGCTGTGGAGGGCAGAGGTGCTGAGATGGAGAGATGTGCGCACACGAGAAGAAAGGCCAGGCAGCTGAATACATGACTGGCTTCCTCGAATCAGAGGGGAAAAAAGGCTCCCAACTGTGGTGAAATCCAGCTTTGGGCGAGACTTGGGGAACCCAGACTCATATGGGGAGAAACTGGACTGTCTGGCAGCAGGCAAAACCCAAGAGCAGGTTTCTATCAGAGGTACATGCACCTCCTGCCACAGGGCACTGAGAACCAGGGGAACTTTGGAAGACAGAGGTGAGGAGGCACACATGTGCATGGAGAGGGCTCAGGCAGCTGAACATACATAGCTGGTTTTCTTGTCCTGGAGAGAAACAATATCTCCAGACTGCAACATACTCCAGTTTCAGGTGAGACTTTGGGTACCCACACTCATTCAGGGAGAAATTGGACTGTCTGGCAGCAGGCAAAGCCTGAGAGCAGCTTTTTCTCAGAGGTGCATGGGCCATTGCTGTGAGATACTGAGACCCATGGATCTCTTAGGGTGGGGCTGACAGGAAAGCAAGGCAGTCTGCTCCACCCTGAGACTCTACCCCATCCAAGATGAACACAGAAGCTCTCCCAATGTAGACACGGCTGATCTTCAGAGCCAACTGGCCTGGTGGTCAACCTCTCCCATGGATACCAACAACAATCTAGGCTTAACTACAGTAATACTGTGCAGCCCATAAAGGGGTGCACCAAGAGTGTCCACCTCAGGTAACTGGGGAGACTGAGCCACTGGGCCCTATAGGACACCTGCCACACAAAGCTACTCAACCAACTCAGGGAAGCAATAAAAATGTGGAGACAAAGAAACAGATGAAAAATGAAAAAAAAATGGAGGAAAAGAAATGACTGGATATAGAGTTCAAAACCATGGTTATAAGGTTTTTCAAAAATGTCCTAGAAAAGGCCAATAAATTTAACGAGACCCTTGAGGATGAAAAAGAACCAACTAGAAATTAAGCATACACTGACTAAAATAAAAAATATTACACAGAGACCTAACAGCAGACAAGAGGACCACAAGAATCAGGTGAAAGATTTGAAATGCAAACAAGCAAAGGAAATTCAGCCAGAAAATCAAAAAGAAAAAAAAAATCAAAAAAATTGAAGATAGTGTAAGGAGCCTCTGGGACAACTTTAAGTATACCAAAATCCAAATTATGAGGTTTCCAGAAAAAGAGAGAGAGCAAGACAATGAAAATCTATTTGAAGAAATAGTGACCAAAAACTTCCCCCACCTGATGAAAGAAATAGATGTAAAAGTCCAGGAAGTGCACAAAACACCAAACCAAAGAAATCCAAAGAGGACCACTCCAAGACACATCATAATTAAAATACCAAGGGCAAAAGACAAAGAGAGAATCTTGAAAGCAGCGAGAGACAGTTAGTTACCTACAAGGGAGCACCCATACAATAGTCAGGTGATTTCTTAACAGAAATTATGCAGGCCGAATGGGAATGACAAAAAATATTTAAAGTGATGAATAGCAAGAACCTACAACCAAGATTACTCTACCAGCAAAGCTATCATTCAGAATAGACGGTCACATAAAGACCTTCACAGATAAGAAAACGCTAAAGGAGTTCATCACCACTAAACCAATATTATATGAAATGTTGAGAGATATTTTTTAAGAGGAAGAATAAGAATAAGGTAAAGATAAAAATTATCAACAACAAACACATGTCTATCAACAAGTGAATCTAAAAATGAAGTGAATTAAAAATACCATGAATAAATAGATTGATGAATATAATAGAATCAGGGACTTAGAAAGGGAGTGGAATGACAATTCTTAGGGGGAAAGGTATGTGGGCAATGTAGGAAGATAACGGACAAAAATCATACACCTATGGATGAGAACAGTGGAGGGGGGAGGTAAGGGCAGAGGGTGGGGTGGGAACTGGGTGGAGGGGAGCTATGGAGGAAAAAAGAAAGAGGAACAATTGTAATAATCTGAACAATAAAAATTTATTAAATTAACAAAAGGAAGGAGATTATAAATATCAGAACAAAAATAAATAACATAGAGACAAAAAAACAACAACACTACAACATACAAAAGATCAATGAAACCAAAAGTTGAGTCTTTGAAAGAATAAACAAGATTGATGAAACTCTAGTCAGACTCACCAAGAAGCAAATAGAAATTACCCAAAATAACAAAATAATAAATGAAAGAGGCAAAATAACAACAGACCCCACAGAAAGATAAAAGACTATAAAAAATACTATGAACAATCTTCTCCAACAAACTGGAAAACCTAAAGGAAATGGACATATTCCTAGAAAAATACAACCTTCCAAATCTCAATCAAGAAGGATAAAAAAATCTCAAGAGCACATGATTAAGGACAAAATTGAAGCAGTCATCAAATAGCTTCCAGAAAACAAAAGTCCAGGGCCAGAAGGCTTCACAGGAGAGTTTTACCAAACATTCAAAGAAGACATAAAACCCATCCTTTTCTGAATAGTCCAAAAAATTCAAAAGGAAGGCACACTTCCAAGCTACTTCTATGAAGCCAGCATTACTCTTATCCCAAAACTAAATAAAGCAAACACAAAGAAAGAGAATTACAGACCAATATCCCTGATGAACATTGATGCTAAAATCCTCAACACAATTCTAGTAAATCGGGTCCAGCATTACATTAGAAAGATTATACACCATGACTAAGTGGGATTTATTCCAGAGATGCAAGGCTGGTATAATATCTGCAAATCAATAAATGTGATATATCACATAAACAGATTAAAAGACAAAAATCACATAATTATATCAATGATGCAGAAAATGTATTTGCCAAAACTCTGATTAAAGGTATCTGATTAAAACTCTCAGCAAGGTGGGAATAGAAGGATAATACCTCAACATAATAAAAGCCTTATACGACAAATCTACAGCCAACATCATACTCAATGGGCAAAAACTAAAACTATTTCTTCTAAGAACAAGAAAAAGTCAGGGATGCCCACTGCCACCACTCCTGTTCTACAGAATACTGGAATTCCTAGCATAGCGATCTTACAAGAAAAAGAAATAAAAGGCATCCAAATTGGAAAAGAATACGCAAAACTGTCATATTCACAGGTGACATAATATTGTACATAGAAAACCCTAAAGACTCCAACAAAAATCTACTAGAACTAATAAATGAATTGGACAATTTAGCAGAATACAAAATTAACACCCAGAAATATATGGCTTTTTTATACACAAATAATGAACTCACAGAAAGAAAAACTAAAAAAAAAAATCTCTTTTACCATTACAGAAAAAAAATTAAGATACCTAGGAATAAATTTAACCAAAGAAGTAAACGACCTGTACTCAGAAAATTACAGGACACTGGGAAAAAAAAGAGATAGAGGAAGACATAAACAAGTGAAAAAATATACTGTGTTAATGGATTTGTAGAATCAATATCATCAAGATTTCCATACTACTCAAATTAATCTATTAAAATACCAATGGCATACTTCAAAAATCTAGAACAAATTCTCCAAAAATTTATCTGAAATAAAAAAAGACCCCAGTAGCTACAGCGATCTTGAAAAGGACGAACAAAAATGGTGGGATCACAATAACAGATTTCAAGCTATATTACAAAGCCACTATTCTCAAAACTGCCTGGTTCTGGAACAAAAACAGACATATAAACCAATGGAACAGAATAGAGAACCCAGAGTTCAACCTAAGCCATTATGCTTAACAAAGATTTTACAAAGAGGCAAGAACATTCAATGGAGTCCAAATAGTCTCATCCATAAAAGGTGATGGGAAAATTGGACAGATACATGCAAAAAAATGAAACTAGACCACCAACTTACACCATAACAAAATAAACTCAAAATGTATGAATGACTTTAATGTAAGATGGGAAACCATAAAAATTCTGGAAGAACCCATAGGCAGCAAAATAGTAGACATTTGTCATGGCAATATCTTTATTGATACAGCTCCTAGGACAATGGAAACTAAGGAGAAAATAAATAAACGGGACTACATCAAAATAAAAAGCTTCTGCACAGCAAAAGAAACCATCAACAAAACAACAAGAAAGCCCACTGTATGGAAGAACATATTTTCCAATGTTATCTCTGATAAGGGTTTAATCTACAACATCTACAGGGAACTCATACAACTTAAGAAAAGGAAGATAAACAATCCAATAAAATGGACAAAGTATCTAAATAGACACTTTTTGAAAGAAGACATACAGAAGGCTGAGAGACATATGAAAACATGTTCAAAGTCACTAATCTTCCAAGAGATGCAAATCAAAACAACAATGAGGTACCATCTCACATCTGTCAGAATGACTATCATCAACAAATCAACAAACGACAAGTGTTGGAAAGAAATGCAGAGAAAAAGGAACCTTGGTGCACTGCTGGTGGGAATGCGGACTGATGCTGTCACTGAGGAAAATAGTATGGTGTTTCCTCAAAAAATTAAAAATGGAACTTCCATTTGACCCAGTGATCCCACTTTTAGGAATATACCCCAAGAAAGGAGGAGCACCAGTCAGAAAGGATATATGTACCACCATGTTCATAGCAGCACAATTCACCAGAGCTAGTATTTAGAAACAGCCTAAGTGCCCGTCAGCAGATGAGTGGATTAGAAAACAGTGGTACATCTACACAGTGGAATTCTATGCTGCTGTATAGAAAGGAAGGGATTCTTACCATTTGCAACAGAGTGGATGGAAGTGGAGAGCATTATGCTAAGCAAAATAAGCCATCAGAAAAAGGTAAACATCACATGATCTCACTCATTTGTGGAATATAATGAACAACATAAATTGAGGAACTAAAATAGAATCAGAGACATAGAAGCATTGAACAGACTGTCCATCCTATGAGGGAAGGCGGGGGTGGGTGGTTAAGAGAGCAACCAAAGGATTTGTATGCAAGCACGTGAACAAAACCCATGGACACAGATGGGGGTGGGGTTGTGAGGGCCTGAGCTGGAGTTGGAGACGACTGGGGAGAGGTCAAGGGTGGGGGAAGATTTATGTAATACTTTAAAATTTAAAGCTTCATTATTTAAAGTTTAAATAATAAGAATTTAAATTTTAAAAAAATATGTTGAAAGAGCTCAAAAAAAAAAGAAAAAGGAATACTATACATTCCAGTACATAGTCCTTATGCAGAAGGCATTGTCTTTAAGGAGCATTTTCCTTTCCTTTTTTTAATATATTTTTTATTGATTTTTTACAGAGAGGAAGGGAGAGGGCTAGAAAGTCAGAAACATCGATGAGAGAGAAATATCGATCAGTTGCCTCTTGCACACGCCCTACTGGGGATGTCCGCAGCCAAGGTACATGCCCTTGACCGGAATAGACCCCAGGACCTTTCAGTCCACAGGTTGACGTTCTATCCACTGAGCAAAACCAGTTTCGGCAAGGAGCATTTTTTGCATCTCCAATTCATTATGTTATACACCAAGCTTTTCTTTTTTTAAAAAAAGTATATTTTATTGATTTTTTTTACAGAGAGGAAAGGAGAGAGCTAAAGAGTCAGAAACATTGATGAGAGAGAAATATTGATTAGCTGCCTCCTGCACACCTCCCACTGGAGATTTGCCTGCAACCAAGGCAAGTGCCCTTGACCGGAATTGAACCTGGGACCCTTCAGTCCTCAGGCTGATGCTTTATCCACTGAGCCAAACTGGTTTCAGCAGCCAAGATTTTCAAGTATTTTCCCCATAACCCCTTTCTCTAAACAAGCCCTTAATTTTAAGTATTCATAAGGAGATACAGTGAGAATTAGATACATGGTCATGATGTCATTGTTCTGAAGCTGTGTCAACTTCAGAATATACATAATCACTGTGAATTTAAAATATATGCTAATGATACTTTCATTCTCAGATTGTATGAATCCAATTATAGTTTGGATATATCCAATTATAGTTTTGTGAATATCTCGTAAATTGTATCCTCTCAATGAGTGTTTTCATTTTGCAGAATACATTTTCCTTGTAACTATGAAAATTAGTTGTAACTGCTTATTAACTGGGACACTTATTTATATAGTCTGGCATACTTATAACATTATTTAAGGCAGTGTATGTTTCAAATGTGCATGCCCTTCCTGATAATTGCTGAATTGATTGATATATGTTTGCTATAATAAAATTTATATACTCTGTTGTACTTATGGTGCTGTAACTTGACTTCCCAGACATGGGGCATTACACCTAGTAAAGGGATATAAATAGATCCTTAGTAATTTATTTATAATTCCAAAACTCACCAAGGCTCTGAAAACCGGAAGACTTGTTCATAATTCATTTGGCAACAAAAGTTAGCCTGATCTGAATTCTTACAATGGTAAAATGTAATCAGAACTGATATGAGCTCATTTAACTCACTTAGTGTGACTACTCACACATTTTACTGAATGAATATTAAATACAGCACACTATCCCAGACCATGATGTGCTCTTCTTACATAATACACATATTATGTAAAATTGGCACTACCTTTCCTGTCTGAAACCCAAAACATTCTGAAACACATTTGGTACGATATTTTCAAATAATGAATTATGGACCTATGAAAGCTAGTACAAGAAACTTTTGGATTTTTTAAAATGAATATAATATCTATGAATTCAAGAATCCTACAAATTGACTCAGGGGGACATTCATAAATCAAAATTATACTTTGTTTAGGAAGCTTAGCACAAAGTGAATATATGTGGTATTATCAAAATTTAAGGATAGTCAATGTAATGTGGTAAGAAGTACTATTATTTTTTAAAATGTATTTTGAATTAAATTATAAATTAAGTAATAGCATCACATTTATAACCACTAAAATGTGGTTTAAAAACTAGGAGAATAAGCTTCTTAGAGCTACATAGATGTTTGAGGTCTTTAAATTTTAACCTAGAGTTTCCCAACAGCAGTGTTACTGATATTTGAGTCCAGGAAATTTGTTTTATGAGTGGCTATACTTCACATTGTAAAATGTTTAACAGCATCTCAGGCCTCTATCCACTATATTCCACATTTCCTGCCCCCATCTCTACCCTCAAATTCCTGCCTCCTGAGTTTTTCCCAGCAGAATTTAGTGCCTCCTGGCAACTCCCTTTGGATCCTGCTCTTATGTTGACACAGGCTGACTGTTCTGCATGCCATTTCTCAGAATCCCTGGTATATTCTACTGCTAGCCACTATCACGAGGTGTTCACATTTGGTTCTTGGCAACCTGTTCAGAACTTCAACAGATCCAAGTTATTGGTTACCTCCACAGGGCTTGGCTGTGCATGAGCTGGCCAACTGTGCTGTTGGGCCAGTTTTTTAGCAGCCTGGGGCCCAGGATGAGGTTAGCAAACATTCCAGGGTATCTCAGGATCTGCCTCCCCCTGCTTCCCTCCACCTGCCAAACAGCTGCCAAGCTTAGTCACTAAAAAGGCTCTTTAGAAAGGGTTTTTAGTGGAGTCAGGAGTTTGAGACTCGGGTCTCCTGTGAGGGGGAGGTGCCATTCAGACTTCAGGGAAGATGTAGGCGTGTTCCCCATCCCAGAGCCACACGTCTGAATCTGTCCCAGAATATTTCTCCGACCTCGGCAGGGCAGAGGCCGTCTGGAGGGGTCTACTGGACGCTGGGGGGTTTATATCTGCTCTCCCCTTGGGGGAAGCCGTATTCCTGGGACAGTAGAGAGAATGAACTCATCCCAAAGCCAGTCACAGATGTCCTCCTGAGACTGTCCAGAGTCATATCCTTGGTCTCTGCTGCTGTCTCCTCAGCAGGGATAGACATGCAGGGTGGGGCAAGCTGTATCCCCAAGGGCAGGGTATTTGTCTTTCCCCAGGCTGTTGCTGCTAGGCAGGGCTTTCGCCTCTCAGGAAAAAATGGCCTGCATAGCTGCTGCAGTATACGGAATATGGAGCAGGAAGGGGTAAGTAGCAACTGAGCTCAAGTTTTCCCCATCTTTCCCCAATGCCTCCCACCCCAGCCCTTCTCAGTCCACATTACCCTCTCTCCACCAAAACCTGAGGTGAGTGGCTGCAAATGAAAATCCTATACTCTAGTATTTATGTGGGGTTTTGTTTTTATTTTTTTAAAGAAAAAGTGGCTTTATCTCTGACAAGTTGAACCTCTCCTTGGAAGTTAGAAGCCCTGTTGCTTTTCATGGTTGGATGTTATGTGGGCCACTGTTCTTGGTTCTGATGCTACAGCCCAGCTGGAGTCTGGTGCTAGCTCCTCTTAGGGAAAATTCCCCAGCGTACACACACACACCTGTAGCTGAGATATCCTTCCTCACCTTAGGCCTCTGCCTATGGAGGCTGGGCCATCCCCTCTCACAATCCTGCCCTTCCTACTAGTCTCTACTTGGTTTATGCCCTTCCTTGTTAAAAGTCTCCTCTTCACAGTATTTGGTTGGTAATTCAGGGTGAATGTTCCCCAATGTGGTTTTATTTCTAGTTTGATTCTAGGAGGAGATGCAAGAAAGATCCACATATTCCATTGCCAACCCCGCTCCCCCCCAAAAAAAATAATGGTCATAAGCCAACTCCTGTATAAGACTTCATATTTTGTAAAAGCAGTTTCACATGTATGCTGTTATTTTTAAACTAGAGGACCAGTGCATGAAATTCATGCATTCGGGGGGGGGGGGTGGTCCCTCAGCCCAGCCTGCACCGTCTCCAATCCAGGACCCCTGGAGGGATGTCCGACTGCCCTCTTACAATCTAGGACTTCTGGCTCCCAATTGCTCATTTGCCTACCTTCCTGCTTGCCCCTAACCACTTCTACCTCCCAGCCTGATCACCCCTTAACCACTCCCCTGCCAGCCTGATTGATGCCTAACTGCTCCCCTGCCAGCCTATTTGCCCCAACTGGCCTCCCTTTTAGGCCTGGTCACCCCTAACTGCCCTCCACTGAAGGCTTGGTCACCCCTCACTGCCCTCTTCTGCCTAGTACTCCCCCCCCAACTACTCTCCCCTGCAAGCCTGGGTCCCCCACAACTGCCCTTCCCTGCAGGCATGGTCTTTCCCAACTGCCCTAACTTGCTGACCATCTTGTGGCGACCATCTTGTGTCCACATGGGGGCAGCCATCTTGTGTGTTGGAGTGATGGTCAATCTGCATATTACTCTTTTATTAGATAGGATAGGTGCACTAGTGAGGGCCAGCTGGTTTTCCCTGAAAAGTGTCCTGGATCAGAGTGGGGGTTCCCTTGGGGCATGGGACAGCCTGGGCGAGGGGCCTGTGGTGACTTGCAGGCTGGCCATGCTCCCTCTTCCCCCAGCAACCCAAGCGGAGGCCCTGGTATCTGGAATTTATTAATTGAAACTTTGTAGCCTGGAGCAGAGCCAAGCCTTCTGCTTGCTCAGTGGCTGCTGCCATTTCTCTTGGGATTCTATAATTGAAACTTTGTAGCCTTAAGCAGAGGTCTGAGTTGGCAAGGGCAGGCAGAAATCTTGGCTTTCTCCATTTCTGGGGAAACCCAAGCCTCCCTCCTACTCTCTGTGGCCACAGCCATCTTGGTTAGGTTTATTTGCATATTTGTTGCTGATTGGCTTGTGGGTGTGGCTTATGGGTGTGGCTTGTGGGTGTAGCTGAGGTATCATCAATTTGCATACTACTATTTTATTAGATAGGATAATCACAGAACAAGTCTGTGATATATCTCCAATTGCAAATGAGGAAACTAAGATCTGGGGAGATTAAGGAACTTGCCCAAAGTGAATCATTAATAAGTTACAAGCTAGGACTCACCAGTCTGCTGAACAGACTGCTCAACCAAATTATTCCTTTAACATCATTATAAAAAGAGTATTGGGTCAATGAGACATGATGCAGATTCTCTCTGTGTGTTTTTATTTTTTATTTTTAAGGTAAACAATGTGTTTTGAAACATGTATTAAATCATTCCAGCACACATAGCAGATGATTGGTTCTGAACCCTCTCCTCTCTGCTCTTAAGCCATCATTCATAGGCATACCAATTAGAACCCTGTGTTTTCATACTTGTAAGTGTTGCTAGGCAATGATTCTTCTGGGTAAGAAAAAAAAGCAACATAGCCTGGTTTTAATATGCTTGTGACATAGAGATCACTTTGTAGTTTCTTACTAAAAGTCCACAACTCTAAAATCACGTAAAATAATTCCAAATTTAAATTTTAAAATTGAATACTACAATGAAGTGTACTAAGAATAATCCAGGAAAATTAGCATTAGCCCTGGAAATTAGTTTCCAATAATTCCAGCTATTTAAAATTCCGCTTAGAGAACAGGTAGGATCACATTGCTTAAATGGATAAGGAGAATACATTTTCAATTGCTCACTTATCTCTAAGGCTTTAAATCTTCATGGAGTTTATTTGACACTGTGCCTGATAAGGAGGAGCACAGCTACTGAAGCGGGTGCACAGCCTGTCCCAGCTCTTTTCTAAATCATTATTGACGATTCCAGTGAAACCTGGAGGACTCACCACATTACTGATGCAATTTCATTCTCAAATGTCACATTTATGTCAAATTGTTTATTCCCAAGAGATTTTGTAATTCACAGTTCAGAGACATAATTTTCTTATCCATCAAACTAAAATTATTAAGTAGTATTTTGTATGACAGCTGTATTCTACATTGTTATTCTTATAAGCACATACGCCAAGCATTTTGCAATAGTCAAAATTAGAGCATTTTTATCAAAAAATAAAAAAAGGTTAGTTGATTTGATTCCCTATCTACAACATATAAATCCTTAACTGAAAAGTAACTGTTTTCACCTATTTAAAATTTTAATATATATAATGACAACATAAAAATACAAGTGTATTACTTAAAACAGTTTTACTAGGTAACCCCAAAATCTGACATTTCCTACTTTCTGAATTAGTTTTGCTTTTAGTAAGTCTTTATTTCTTATAGCTCTTTCAGATTCACAACATATTTGAGAGGAAAGTATAAAGATTTCCCATATATCCCCTGCCTGCACATACACATAGCTGCTACCATTATCCACATCCCCCATCAGAATGATACATTCCCTATGATTAATTAACCTACATTGACACTTTTGATCACTCAAAATCCAAATTTACATTATGATTCATTATTGGTGTTGAACAGTCTACAGATTTAGACAAATGAATAATTACATATATTCATCATTAGGGTATTATGCAGTGTTTTCCATATCCTAAAATTTTTCTGTGTGCAACCTATTCATCTTTAGCCTCCACATCACTAGAAATCACTGATCTTTTAACTGTCTCCATAATTTTGCCTTTTCCAGAATGTCATACAATTGGATTTATGCAATATGTAGCCTTTTCAGATTTGCTTTTTTAATTTAGTAACTAAAGGCCCAATGCATGAAATTCATGTACTGGGAGTAGGGAGGGTCCCTCAGCCCGCCTGTGCTCTCTAGCAGTCCAGGACCCCTCACTCCTTACTGCCTGCCTGCTCAGTGGTCCTTAGTGCTGCCACAGAGGTGGGAGAGGCTACCACCACTGCTGCCTCACTTGTCATCCATGAGTCCGGCTTCTGGCTGAGCAGTGTTTCCCTGTGGGAGTGCACTGACTACCAGG